>CM076092.1:28691750-29291750 GCA_038088585.1 Chrysina gloriosa
ATCTCAATATCATTTCTCTTTATATACAAACAATTATCTGAATTTGATCTTCTAAATTCATTTTGAATCAAGAAATTATTTAATCTTTCGTACCAACATCTTGGCGATTGCTTTAATCCATATATCGCTCTGTTTAACTTACAAACCATATTAGGTTTTTCAAAGCCTTTAGGTTGCTCCATATATACGGTTTCCTTCAATCTTCCATTTAGGAATGCAGTTCGCACATCCATCTGATGGAAGAAATACTCATGTTTGTTACCAACAGCTAATAATAATCTTAATGTCTTCATTTTCGCAACTGGAGCATATGTTTCTTCATAGTCCAGCCCTTTCTCTTGCTCAAAACCACGGGCAACTAATCTGGCTTTATATTTCAAAATATTACCATTTTCATTGCGTTTTAGCTTGAACAACCATCTACAACTAATGATTTTAGCATCTTCTTGCCTTTTTACTAGGGTCCAAGTATTATTTCTTATTAATGATTCCATTTCACTTTCGATAGCTTCTTTCCAATGGTAACTATCAGATCCTATTTGTGTTTCTTCTAAGGTCTGTGGTAGGTTTTCTACATATGATTCTACATTCATGGCAAAATATGTTGTATCATAGTCTTCTAGATATCGTGGTGGGTTTCTTGTTCTTTTCTCTGCTTGCAATAAGTCTGTTCTTGGGCCATCCTCTAATTCCGTCTTTTCTTCATAATTACTTTCATTTGTGTCTTCAACTTCTTCTTTTCTTATGTCTGATCCTTCATGCGTTATTTCTATATTAGGAATATACATATAGGGAGTTTCTCTTTCAAACATGAAATCATTCTCATCAAATATTATATCATATCCGGTTATTACTTTCCTTTCTATCGGATCCCATAAGCTATAACCTATAGGTGAGTACCCAATCATTTGACATTTCTTACTCTTACTATCAAATTTGTTTCTAAATTGTTTGGGTACATGTACATAAGATATGCAACCAAATATCCTTATATTACTTAAATTAGGTTTCTTGCCATGCCATAGTTCTGCAGGTGTCTTTTCTATGGTTGTAGCTGTGGTGAGCCGTCTGTTGAGTACGTAGACTGCTGCTTTCACTGCTTCGCCCCAGAAAATTTTCTCTAACTGTGCCATTTAACATAGTTCTTGCCGTTTCTACTATCGTCCGATTCATGCGTTCGGCTACTCCATTTAATTCAGGGGTATATGGTGTAGTGTACACTATTTGAATACCGCTAAGCTTGCAAAATTCTGTAAGATCTCTTGAGGTATATTCAGTGCCATTATCGCATCTCAACTTAGAAATTTTTGAGGAGAATTGTGCAGTGACAAGAGCTTCATATTCTTTAAAGTATTTAGTTACTTCACTCTTACTTTCTAAGAGGTAGATCACAGTAAAGTGTGTATAATCTTCGATTAGTGATAAGAAATATTTCTTATCATCCCACGTGGTGGGGTTTATGGGACCACATACGTCACTGTGAACTAGTTCTAAGATTCTCTTTGTTTTAGGACGCTGCTGTTTGTGTGGCAGCCTTGTTTGCTTACCTGCTACACATGATTCGCATATCCGTCCATTTTCTCTATAGCACCTTTTATTCCTTCAACAACATCCTTTCGTTTCATTTCATGCAATGTATTATGGTTTACATGGCCTAATCTTTTGTGCCATAAACTAGTATTGTCTGAAGTCATAGCAGCATAACTGGCTTCTTCTTCTCTCCACTGCATTTTTACTATATACATTTTCCATTCTCTTTTAGCTATACACACATTATTGTTACCAAAATGTACATTTACATAGCCATTTTGTATTACTACTTTCTTTCCAGACATTTCTAATCTACGAACAGAGAATAGATTATAATTTAAATTACTTACGAATAATACATCGTTCATTTCAATCCTTGTATCTACTCCATTTATTCGCATTGTAGCTTTGATGTTTCCTATATACTCAGCTGTCAATGATGCATTTGTCTTCGCTACAGCTACTTTTATTGGCACATCCAATTTCTTTAACGTCTTAAAATACTTTATATTGTTGCACATGTGATCTGACGCTCCAGAATCCAAATACCAATTCATTGTGCCTTCTTCACATCCTTCTCTTTTTTGGTCGCAATAAATGCAATAGACAATTCTGATTTCTCTTCTTTTCGCTCATTTTCTTTTCTTTTGGATAATTCCTTTTTCCATTTCTGTCTTTGTCCATTTTAAATTTACAATCAGCTTTCTTATGCCCCACTCGGTCACATTTATAACATCTAACTGGGAATTTAGCTGTAAATGCAACTGCTTTAGAATCATTTTTCTTTATCGTACCTGTATTTCTTCTTTTAATTTCTTCTTCTAGAAGCCTATTCTTCACGAATTCGTGTTAATTTACTATCTGGTATAGTTTCTAGCGCTCTAACAATGGTATCGTAGCACTTGGGTAAAGTAAGAAATAAATGGCAGATAATATTGGGTTCCTCCATTTTTGCACCAGCATTTCTCAATTCACGAATTACTTTGTCAAACTTTAAACAGTGATTTTCCATAGTATCATTTTCATCTACCTTCATCGATAACAGTTTCTTTCTTAATAATAGTTGACTGCCTACACCTTTTCTTTCAAATATACCTATTTTCTAAAGTATTCCATATTTCCCATGGAGTTATTTTATTCTTTACATATTCTAAGTGGCTGTCCGCAATCCGTTGTATAATTACACTTTTACATTGTTTTTCTTTCACTATTCTTTGCTTAAGCAGCATGTCTGTTGTTTTCTTTTCTTCTTCTGTCATTCCAAGCGTTATATTGTAAATGTTCCTCCTTTCTTCTAGACATTCTTTGAGATCCTTTTCTTCTAATAACGTCTCAATTCTAAACTTCCAGTTACTAAAGTTGTTGCCGTTGAATAATGGAATTTTATATTTATCGTCCTCCATTTTGAAAAACTTTCTAAACTTTCTTTCACGAACAACTACGGATCTCTGCTACCATGTAATGAATCGAGAATACAGTTTATTAACGACAACAGTTTATTAAAAGACGTTACAATTGGTTACAATACGTTCGCGTTGACAAAAGATACAGACGCCATACATACGCTAGGAACTTCAAGTCGATACTAGGGCCGGTGGGGGATTCCTTACGCCCTTTTATCTTCAAGTGTAGGCTGCTTCGATCACGCAGCCTGGGGAGAGATGAGGTTGGTTAGCGAAGAGCTAACTGGGGAAGATGACTTTTCACCTGTAACGCATACGAGGATTTCAGACTGAAAAATAGCCGTTTATCAGTCGTTTAGAGGACGATGATGGTCGTCGAGGGACCTGTGGGAATTGCCTTAGTCCAGATTGATGACATCTGCAAGGCGGCGGACCTTCTTTTGGGAGGGTCGATCTTGGGGATCGACGACCATCTGAACGCAGAGATTTTGGCTGGCGCGGGCTCTTTCCCACGCGGACTTTAGGAGTTTCGTCAGAAATTCACGTAGAGTCGGGACGTTCAGTTCTCGATGAATCTGAACGTTCCTTACGAAGTAGGGGGCGTCAACGATGAGGCGGAGAGTTCGGTTTTGGAGTGCTTCCAAACCTTTGATGTTAGACTTACTCGCTGTTAACCAGGCCATAGCGCCGTAGGTTAAAAGCGGTCGAAGCGTCGTCTTGTATAGGAGCAACTTGCTCCCTAGGTGAAGGGGACTCCTTCGCCCTATGAGGGGCAGAAGCAAGTTGCGGGCCTTGATGAAGCGATTTCGGATTTCGTCAGTTTGTTTTTGGAATGTGAGCATTCGGTCGAAGATGACACCGAGGTATTTCACTTCGGAGCTCCAGGGGAGCTCGGAGTTTCCTACCTTAATCGGCTGACCGGGGTTTGCGCGATCGTGCGAGAATCTAACTGCCACACACTTAGATTCATTTACCTTCAGACCCCAGCGAGAGGTCCAACTCAGAAAACCGTCAGTAGCGCTTTGGAGGCGTTTCCTGAACAGCGCCTGCTTCCTGCAGCCTGTGTAGATGACAGTGTCATCTGCATAGATTGCAATCTCGGTGCTGGGCTCTCGGGGGAGATCCGACATGTAAATGGAAAACAGTTGCGGGCCTAGAAGTGATCCCTGGGGAACGCCGGCGTGGATTTGTCTGACGCTGGACTTCACGGAATGGGATTTAGTGCAGAAGGATCTGCCGGCTAAATAGGACCTGATGAGTTTGACCATGGGGGATTGATTCCTGAGACGATCATCTTGTAGATCAGCCCGTTATGCCAGACTGTGTCAAAGGCATTCTTTAAGTCGAAGAAAACTGCACCTACGGGTACTCGCCTTTCGAGTCCGTTTCGGATGTATTCCGAGAACCGGAATAGTTGTAGGTCGGTGGACAGTCCGGCTCGGAAGCCGAACTGTTCATCTTGGATGACATCGTCGCTGAGTTCTTTCAACCGAGACAGGATGATTGCCTCAGCTATTTTCGAAACGTTGGAGAGAAGGCTGATCGGGCGGAAGTTTTGTGGGAATTTGTGATCTTTCCCGGGTTTGGGGATGTTGCAGACTTCGGCGTGTTTCCAGCAGGAGGGAAAGTACTGGATTTGGAGCATTGCGTTGATGATTTCGCAAAGATGCTCCGTAGCTTCGGGGGTAACCACTTTAGGGCCAGATTGGTGATACAATCCGCCCCTGGGGCCTTTTGTTGTTGCGCCTTTTGATGAGGGCTCGAACTTCGTCGGGAGGCGGGATCGAGTGGGGTTCCGATGAGCTCGGGGGTCCCGTGCACCACCGTTTCCACTTCTCTTCGGAAGATTATTTCGTCGTCGCTGATTGGGGGCGGGATGCCGCGGAATACTTCTTCGAGGTGGTCGGCGTGGATTTCGATTTTCTCCTCGGGGAGAAACCTAAACCGTGGGTGCCGTGAAGAGGCCGGTTTGGGGGTTTTTTGAGGGGTTTCTCAAGGCTTTGGATAGTTTCCATAGGGAGCCATCCTCCGTCGTGAGAGACTTGACCTTGTCGTCCCAGTTCTCCTGCTCGAAGGTTTTGAGAGCCTCTCGGAGCTGTCGAGCAAGATGATTTGCTCGGAGGCTGTCAGCGGGGTTGAGGGTGGTTTGAGCCCTTTTCTTGGCTCGTCGTCTTTCCCTAACTAGCTCCCTTAGATCGGGTGGGAGTTGTCGAGAGTGTCTGCGGGGTCTGATGGTAGAAGATTCATCGAGGGCCCGAGAGATCGCATTGGTGAAGTTGTTTGCGGCTTCCTCTAAGAAGGCCGCTTCCTGAAGATTTTCGTTGACACTGAGGTTGGTGAGAACTTTGGAGGAGAAAAGATTCCAGTTCGTACGCCGCCGAACTTTTTCCCCCAGATGAAGTAGTTCGCTACCTAGGGTGATTAGGATGGGGTTGTGATCTGATGAAAGGTCAGCGATGCTTTCCACGGTCACGTTTACCGGGATGTCTTTAGATATGGCGAAGTCGAGGACATCGGATTGGGTGCCAGCACGGAAGAACGTGTGGCCGTCGGGAGGGTGGTACGAAAGCCCTAAGGCTTGGATGATGTCGATCAGCTGCCTGCCCTCAGCTCGTATGATCCGGCTGCCCCAGAGGTGGTGCTTCGCGTTCAGATCGCCCGCCATCAACACCGCGTTGGGGTCGGTGAAGATTTGGTCGAAATCCTGGCGCGAAACCCCGCCAGGGGCGGGCCTATACGTCGCGTAGAGTTTTAGCGGACCGAAATCGGTCCAGATGATGACTGCCGCCGCCTCCAGAGAGTTCAGCGGCGGCACTACGACCTCGGAGTGGCGGATTGAATTTTGACGAGTACAGCTGTCCCACCGCCGCGGCCCGTCAAGCGATCTCGACGGTATGTTTTGTAATTCACGACCTTGAGACTGTCCCCCGGGCGGAGGCCAGTCTCGCTGAGAAGGGCAACGTCGATTTGGTTCTCTTGAAGAAAGTCTCTCAGCTCAGGCATACGAGTTCTGATGCCGTTCGCGTTCCAGGCGACTATTCTGGAAACGCCTTGCTGGTTTATGCTTACCGATGTATTCATAAACGGGTTGATAGATTAATAGAGGTTACGGGGGATGGAGCCCTGAACCTGCTGTAGTGCGGACGAGAATTGTCCGACCAGCTGTAGAAGGGTGGTCACGGCGCCGAAGAAGTCGGTGTTGTTGGTGGCGGGGGGCTTGGGCCTAGCAGGGACTGGCTGGGCACGTCGGTACGCAGCACCTTAGGGGAGAAGAAGATTTCCCTTTGGTGGCGTCGGAATACTTCCTGCCAGAGGAAGTGGCCTGGGAGGATTGGGTGGCTTGGGTGGCGGCCTGGGGGGCACTTGAGCCGGGGTCCTTTTCGCCGAAGGGGCGGCTTGGGATCGGGTTGGCAATCGGGGTTTGGGGTAGTGGGGGCATCCTTTGTAGTTTGCCGTGTGTGAGCCAACACAGTTGGCGCATTTGGCAGGGTCGCCCTTTTCCTTAGATAGGGGCAGTCTGCGGCGCGGTGGTTTTCGCGGCAGCGGACGCATTTGATCGCTGCCGTACAGCGGGATTGGGCGTGGCCGAACCGCTGACAGCGGTGGCATTGCCCGACGGCTGTTCGGGAGCGGAGGGATTCGACGGAGACCACTAGTCTGCGGATCTCCTTCAGGGCGAAGATGTCCTTCTCGTTTCTCGGGAGCTTTATGAGGATGAGGGGCATTTCCTTCTTGCTCCGGGGTGGCGGAGGCGATGGATGCCTTCGGGGTGGAATCCGAACTCTAGGAGTTCTTCTTCCACTTCTTTGAGGGGGGTCTCGACGGGGACCCCACGGATTACGATGTTCAGAAGCTTCTCCGAAGGTAGCTGATAGGTGTGGTACGGTAGTACCAGACCATCGAGCATTCTTACGGCAGCCCTGAAATCTTTCTCCGTGGTGGGGAAGAAGCGGATACCGTCGGTCGTATTTTGGGCCTTGGAGAAGTTGATCCGAAGCTCGGAGAACTTCGTCGTAACGTGTCTCCAGGCGGATTTTTCCCTGAGGACGATGGGGGATCTTATTAGATTCGGACGGGGGGCCTGCGAAGCAGCAGCGCCCTTTGGCTCGTTGGAGCCGAAGTCGGTGGAGGGGCGGTGGTGGCGGTCTTTGTGACCGTGGCAGCCGGTGGCCTTTGCTGGCTCTCGGCGCTGGTGGAGGGAGTGGCGGCCGGTTGCGCCATCTTCTTCGAGGCAGAAGGTTGCCTCTTCTTACCGGCCTTACGCTTTCTGCCGGCTTTGGTCCAGCCGGCATCGTCGCGCTCTGAACCGGAGTCGGAGACCGAGTCGTCGGATGCAGAGGGGCGGGGAGGCCGCTACGGGGGCGGCGGGAAGGGCTGCAGTCGAAGCTGCGATGCGTCGCCTTCGGAGCTCCTCAGTTAGCTCGGCGATTAGCCGGACGAGGGTTTCGTCGTCGTAATCGAGCGACGTGAGGAGCTTTGCGGCAGACGGCCGGGGTCCGCGGGGGCCGGAGGAGGGGGATTCCGGTCTGGAGGACGATGATGAGGAGCCCTCGTCCATGAACTCCTCGGCGGAACGAGGGAGGGAGGGAAATCCCCTGCGGTGAGGCGTTGTTGGCTAGAAGAAGCCATCTGAAAATTGTCCAAATGGACGAAGACAAGTTAAAATGTTTTCGATTTCCGGAGCCGGAGCTTCGAAAATCGAAAAATTGGCCGCTTTGGACGGCGAAAAGCCGGCTATGCCGGTTCCTCCCCGTCGGAAGCTTCCTCGATGATCAACTTCGACTTAGTTGATGGCTCTTTTTCGTGAACCTACCGGAGATTAACTCCGGCAGTGGTGGTTTGTAGAAATAATATTTCTACTCTCGGAGAAACTCGCCCGTTTCTGATGGTACCTCGATGTCGAATGCCTCGGCGCATCGGATTGATGCCGCCGTTATATCGCTGAGCTGTTCCGTACACGGACCGCTCTCGGAACGCTATATCGATTCTAACGAATAGCCTCGTTGTAGCTACGGAAAGACACGTCCGCTCGTGTCCACTGCCAGGAGTGGATTGCCATACATACGCTTACAGTTGGTTCTATATATTTTTCAGTGCTACCAACAGACTTTCTTTATTATCACCAACTTAGACTAAATTCTACAATATCATATCTGTCTAGAAATCTAACCAATCTATTTGCTACAATTCTCTCCATAATTTTGGAGAATACATTCAACAGAGAAATAGGTCTATAATTAGTAACCAAAATGTTTAGATCCAGACTTATAGATAGGGATTATTTTAGCTATTTTCAACTTACTAATAAATATGCCCTCACTGAAAGAATTATTCACTATGAGTGTGAGGGGAGTAATAATTTCATCTAGGCATTTTTTATGAGAACTGCGCTAAGACCATCGTTACCAGATGAATACGTATCTCTTATATGTGCAAACCTATGAGGAGCCTGCACGTTTTGTATCCAATCATGATACATGTAACCTGTGTAGCATATGCTTTACACCGAGTGGCTGAACTAATTTGTATTTTATATCCAAACGTTAGTATGCTGACATCGTCTGTAAAAACATTCTTCTTAAAGCACCAAGTCGTGTCCAGAGGTTTCGGGAAATTGCAGAGGACGTTTCACTTCCACCCTCGCCAATCATTACAAGATGGGGAACTTGGATCGACGCTGCTGTATATTACGCTGAACATTTTGAGATTCTGAAAATTCTTGATGAATTCAATTCTGAACAAGCTCACAGCATTGAGGAAGCACAAGGTATTCAGAGAAAAATAGGCATTCGAAAAGACTTAATTTTTATTCGAGCTAATCTGGCGTGCATTTCGACTGCAATCTCTATACTGGAAGCTAAAGGATTACCTTTAAAAGACGGCATTGAAGTAATAGAAGATATACTTAAACGTTTATCGAAAAACCAGAATTACTGTTTCGTCAATAAATTAAATGTAGTTCTGCCAAAAATACCGGGTATCAACAGCTAAAGAATATAGGGGATATGTTGCAAAATAAAACAATCCTTAATGAAAAAATGACCATTTAAGTGCCAGTACCATTATAAACTATGAATTTGCACCGATAGTGTCGAAAGAATTTTTTCGCAATACAAAAATATTCTAGGCGACAATAGGCGCAAATTTACTTTTGAACATTTGTTATACCATGTTATAGTTAAATGTAATTACATATAACTTGTTCTTATAGTTTCTTTAATTTTTGTTATTTTTTTGAGGGAAAAATAAATATAATATAAAAAAGGTATTTATTCTTTATATTTTAATGCATAAATAAGTGCATTTTCCTGATATTTTTGGTGCATACTTAAATGCATATTTTGAAGTTTTTTAGTGCACAATTATCCTAAGCCTACTTATTACTAATACTTCCAGGTATAATATTGACTTCTGCATCTGTGTCCAGTAACTTAGCGATAAATACCACATATGGTTCCGAATTTTTTCCAATAGTACTGTAGACATTTTTTTATCAAAATAGCCAACAATCCCCTTTATCAGTGCATATCTCTATTTGGCGCTACAACTGCATTTGCGGTTCTGAATCAGTATGGAATATAGAGACTTACTAAGAAAATACACTTATTACGAATTCCATTCAACTGACTCCCAGAAATTTTAAAGTGTACGTGAAAAATATACATTTTTAGACATATACATTTTATGGCATTGGGTATGAATCTTGCATGAGACGTCGCTCCAGGTGCACGAAATGTGAAATTGGGAATGCCACCACCAAGAAAAATAAATGCAAGTTGTTTCCCCTTCCTTTTATAGGCTAGAAATATCCGTTTTTAGCTGCATCTCCTGATGACTTAGTAGGTGACGACGCCATTATTGAAATAAAAAGCCCTTATAATTCAAGGATGTTAACACCAAAAGAAGCAACAGAAAATAAACTTATAAAATATTTGATTATTGATAACAGGGGTGACCTGCTATTAAAAAATAATAACAGCTACTACACCAAGTACAAGGTCAATTGAATATAACCAATAAAAATAAATGTTACTTTGTTATATGGACGGCAAGAGGGTTGTTTTATCAAATTATATACAAAGATGAACATTTTTGGAAGAAGCAACTTCCCAAACTTATCACTTTTTATAAAAAAGCACTGTTGCTGGAATTAATAGAACGCCGTAAAGTTAGAGGCCCATCTAAGAATATGTAAATAAAATCATCTGTCGATAAATCTGTGAAATCTGAAATCAACTCCCATTTATTATCTATTATTGTAATTGCTAATTCAGTCGGGAAATTTGTAAATAAAGAAACTACATCTACACTAAATTTCGTACATACATAAATAAAAATCTACTAATTCCCAAGAATTTTGTATACTATAAATTGATTTATTCATGATATTACTAAGTATATATGCCAAAAACTTTTCCATAAATAGTTCCAATAATAATTCACAATTGGTTATTTCTGTTGAATTCCGTTCACGTTTCCCGGAATGAAATCTATTATCTCTTGTTTAGGAATGTGACGCACAAGGAATCTTGCATTTATTTTTCTACCGGTAGTGAGCTATTTGTGTTGCCTACATGCTATTTTACAGTTTTGAAAAATGCCGATTATTGTAATAATTTTGTTACATTATTCCTGAGTTCATAGACAATTTGGAAAAATTTTACAAGTGGCATATGACAGAGAGTTAATGATACTCAATGTTTCTGCATAGATGCGGTGAATATAATTTTTTCTTAAGGTGCTCTCGTCGGAAATACTATATTTGCTGGTGTACTTTTGCAAAAACAACTTGACATTTAAATTGTTTATTTTATGTAGTGGAATATCTGCCGACACAAACATTAGGCACAAATCTTCATTAAATTGTTCTTGTTCCGATTTTTGGAGGTTAATGGCAAACATTGCGGTAATGTTTGCTGACTCTTCTTCGCCAATTTCATCTTTGATAGTTTTGCGGCATGAGATGGAGTTTTAATATGCTGGTCGATTTGAAACTTTCTCTCACTTGTAACCTGCATAAAAATATCACATCATCAGTTGTTTTCATATAAAATAAGTGTTAGTAAAAAATAAAGGAGTAATAAAAAACTAATGTGTAAAGAGTTTGCGAAGCAATCGGAATAAACGACATTTAATAAAATAACCAACACAAAGCTTCGACAAATAATGTTATTTTAAAATGATTTTTATTTAAAAATCATCAGCAGAATACGGAATATCAGATATTCCGTATTGTGTTGATGATATGCGGAAAATATGCATGAAATATACATCTCATTTTACTCATTTTAAAATAAAATTATTTGTCGAAGCGTTGTATTGGTGATTTTGTTAAACATCGTTTAAAAACTATAGATTAATAAGAGGAAATAAACTTAAATTTGACTTACAATCTTGCTGCATGCTACGCAAAATACTTTTTCTCCATCCATACGCAATTCTGAATAAGGTGCAATCCATCCAGGCACAGTCGCTATTTTCGACATTTTTGCTATTATAATTAATAACAACCCACAAGTTTACACTTCGAAAAACCAACGTAAAATGACGTTTAAAATAAATAAGATTGCTTTCGAATATGGGAATAAATTTCTCCGAATAACAAAGAAACACCTGTGCTCCTAATTTTCTGGTAAAATGTATTTTTGTATTTATTTAGAAGTTTCAGAGAATTAGCTTTTCCTTGAATTCTGTCCCGGTCTAGATGTATGGGAACACCATTAATAAATTTTTGGAAGCGCTTATCGGAAAAGTATCGAGAAGAGGTTTCGTAGAATGCTATATTTAATTTAAAGAGGGCTGTTTAACTCTTTGTTTGTTACAACCACGACATATTTTTAGTAATGCCTATCCTATAATAAATTACATCCAATAAATAAATAAAACTCGGATACTTCAAATATGCTGAATTACTACAAAATATGCAAATAATATACAAAATGCATATATTATGCAAATATGCAAATTTATGCAAACTGCATATTATCCGGCCTTTAGTGATATCATATCATCCACCTTTAGCAAACTCTACCCATTACATACACTCCGAAAAAGTTTTTCATTAAAATAATGGATTAATTGCGCCCGAGACGGAGGGCAATTAATATTTCGTATTTGATTATCTCCACACCTCATATTTGGTCGGATAAATTTATAATACATAATATATTATAAAACATATGCACAAGAAGGTAGGTACAGGGAAAGACATTTTTCGGTTCGTAAACGATATACAACTAAAAATAAATATACATATATATATATAGGTCATTACTGCATTAATAGGCACTGAAGTAGGTCACTATAAATTCTAAGTTAACACCATTAGTCCAACCAAATCCAGTTTGTGTTGTATACTCGCCCCCAGCTCCGTATTTACCAACTTCTACACTATTGTATTTTTCGAACATTTCACCTGTTTCCTTAAATCCCTGCAGATTAGCCGTAACCCAGCGTCTAGATAATTCTCGAGCTAATGCTTTCGCTTCTGGATGTCCGGAATTTTCTAATCCTTGTACCACAATCGCCTGTAATGGTGGCCAAGCATTTGGGAAATCCCATTGTTGTCCGCTGTATTCTAACGAAGTGGGGATTCCTCCTTTGTAATCCAAAATACCGTGCCTTTTCAAATAGTCAGAACACATCTTTCCATACTTCCTACCTTCACTGGGATGATAAGCTCCAGTCCACAATGGTGTGACATTACTCGCATAATATTTCCTCCGATGCTCTTTCAGCTTAACGTTAAAATCATACCACATATTATCTTCTTCGTTCCATAGTATCTCTTTAATTGCAATATGTAGTTGTTGCGCTTTCTGAGCCCAATACACTCTTCTTTCGTGATTGCCTAATTTTCCATATAAATACGACATACTCATAAAAGCCTTATGCAAAAAGGAATTCAAATCTACTGGAACAATATACTTCGCTTGGGTAAAAGATAAGTTCGCCCGAGAATCTCCCTTATCGTCATAAATCCATCGAGACGAAAAATCCCATCCGCTCTGGACTGCACTTTTAATATTGCTAAATATCTCTTCTTTTTCCTTCTCTGTGTCTAAATGAGTAGTTAAATCGACGTCTTCATGGTACGATTCCGGTCTAGGACCGTATCCTTCCACGGCGTAATAAGCTAATTTGTACTCTTGATCATATTTCTCTACTGTCACAATTCTTTTGCGACGCCAAAACTTTATCTCACGTTTCAGATATATAATATTTTTCTCGAGCCATTTAAGATCGTTAGTGTACCTAAACACAAATAAAAAAATAGTTAATAAAATGCTTGAAGCAGTCGACTAGAGGCAAAAGTTAATATATCGAAAACTATTAACCGCCAGTATTAATATTTCTTGACTATAGCTCCTTTCCCTCCCTCTATCTTTCTTGCTCTGTTCATTGGACGAGTGATTCTTAGGTATATTTCTTCACTTCTGTACTCAGTAATTTAAGCAGTAATGAATTACATTTCGAAAATTCCGTCTATAAGTTTATATTAGATTTTCGCCGTATTTGTGTAGCCTTAATGGTTACAACCCGAATTAAAGACTTTTACTCCTTTTTGTTTCTATTTTATTTTGAGAGAATAAGGGATAGCAATGAACTAAACTACAAACAACTAATTAAAGAAAACCCTAATTGCATAGCATTAAACTTAAAAGAACATTTCAACAATTATTTATGTTCTATAGTGCATTTCTATCTATTTTTAAATGAGTCAAACACGGATAGCCATCCCGTCCACTATGTTTATCCTTTTCTAGCAAGAATGTCTCGTTTCCTCACACTGTAGCGTTATTGAAAACGAGCGTAATGTCGCATTTTGTTAGTAGGCAACTTAATATACAAAAATTAGAAATTTATTTTAGGTAAACTCCAGCCTTAAGAAATACTGCAAGCCCTATGAGATCATATTCCCTCTTCTGTGGTTAGGAGTTTTACATAGAGGCCAATGCAACGTTGATATGGTCACATTGGAGGCATTTGTGCGAGACTCGGGACTTCGCACAAATTGGGTCGAACATGTTCCGTGTGCACTTCGACTTGAATCGGCTAGAAAATGTCTCCATGACTAAATAGAAAGTGACGATCCCTGTATATAACAATGTATCTCTAATTTAGGTCTCTACTGACAGATCTAATGCAAAAATGTATACCGGGCGGGAAAATTTCCTTACTCGCATGGGACATGGTAATAATTTATCATTTATACATCAGACAATTATTTGTGACGAACAATTAGTAGGTATGTGCATACATTTGCTATTCTAAAATCGTTCCTGCAAATATAGAGGGTTACACAGGATTATACAGCTTGGGTGTCAAAGTTATTTAGAAGGTTGTACAAGAACAAAAATGATCAAAAAGGAATTTGGCAAACAATAGTTTGTTTAGGGTACATTGACTCATTTAGCCTCGATACACACTTACACCCGATGTAACAATGCTTACCTTATCTACAACTCAGCGTTTCATATGCTCATCTTACAGTTGCAGACTTAGCATTGAGACAATCTTGTAGTTCGTGGATAGTGTTTACTTTGTCTCATAATGTAATTATTTCGGATGTCTTCATAAGTAAAAATCGATTGGATAGGCTAAATCAGGCGAACGCGGGTCGCCATGCAATTGGACCACCAAGATGTATCTAACTTCCAATAAAATTGTCAGGTAAATACCGTTACGCTCCATAGTGCATTAACCACATACATTGTCTAACATTTCATAAAGGTATGTAATACGTGTTACACCACTAACGCATAGATACAAACTGATTGCTTGAGCTCTTGTATGCACTTAATTTTCCGAAACATATGGGGCGAATTTTAGTAGCGTCTACTGTGTAAATAAGATACGTTCGCATTTCCTTCTTACTGTCTGCAGTTCCCACTCAGTTTCTTCCGAAACCGCGAAGATTAATTTTAACTTTCCTGCGATGGTAGGAATTTATATTTATAGAAACTTTGTTGTATTTTTCATTAAACTTCTTCTGTTTTAATTTGATGCATAAGTCTTGAAAAATCCTGTATTTGCTTAGATATATTTCAACAACTACATTACAAACTTATCTGAATCGATGCCATCCCTAAAAAGCGCGAGTTCTACCTTCAGTGAAAAACTCGCAGAATTCGGCTTGGCAGAACACAACAGTCGTACTTCTCCAGATTAGATACAACATTTATAATTTTTCGCACAACATGAGCACCGCATACTTTAATTATTTGTCTCGAATTACAAATACTAATCAAATTATTAAGAACTTTTTACGTTTCTGCCGCAAAATTACTATAGTCAGAAGCCAACTTACGTAGGCATAAAATAAATGATAGATATTCAAGAAACAACACGAAGCTTACTTTCCCACAATATGCATATGTATATACAGCTGACGCTCGATAACGTGAACTAATTCAGACCAAGGCTGTTTCACATTATCGAAATGTTTACATTAGCGAAGGTGATTATTAACAAGCAAATTATCAACACAAACCTTTAATACGCCAAAATAAAATACGAAAAATATTCGAACAACCTTTTTCTAAACACTTAGGATAACAATAAATCAAAATAGCATTTTATAGTCGTGTATTAAAGAACAAACCTCAACCAACAAAGTTGTAAGTAAGACTACTTTTGCAAAATAAAAACTACATATGTACATATGTATACGCAACTAAGAGCATCTGTGTTTACTATAGCAATGACTTATTCCGGGGAATGTACACGATTAAGTTCAAATATGGATATATGTATGCTACATAATTCGGGAACTCCCCTACGTAATTGGATAACTCGGGGATTGATCAAATTGGGCTTTTCATAAGTAACTTGAAACGCATTTGCAACACTCGAAGTTATTCGTAGACGATCGGAAATTGCGTGCTGTTTACGTTATCGAGCTATTGAACTTACAATATTTTTACGTTATCGAGCGTTCCTTATAATCCTATACAACGAATTTTGTGTTCACATTAGCGCAATGTTTCCAATATCGGGTATTTACGTTATCGAGCGTTAGCTGTATATAACGCTAGTGTAACACACGAAGAATATGTATATTGCTGCAAAAGCTCTGCTAATCCAAACCATGACATTTCATTGTTTGCCAAAAGATTCTTATAAATTCAAGGCTAATGTTTATAGAAAACTAAAATAAATCACTTAAACGGCATGAGTCACAAGAAACTCTGCCGTATCGTCTGCACTACAAAACTGTTTACCTTATATAATTAGCTGCCATGGGGGTAAGCAATGGAGGCTGCGATCGTTGAGCATAATAAATTCGGCCACCATTAGGTACAAATCCATAAATCTTAACCATATAAATAAAGTTATCTATCATTCCTCTCGCAGTTTCGTACATTTCGCTTATAAGTAGTCCATTTATGATCCAGTAGGTGTCCCAGTAATATACTTCTCTAAACCTTCCACCGGGAATAATGATTCCATAACGTAAGGGAATCATAGAGTATCTATCCGGATTCTTATAAACTTCATATTTTAGTTTTCTTCCTAATTTCGGCCACAACCATACTAATCGTTTCGCAAAGTTTTTAATTTCCGGGTCTTTAATTTTTTCAAAAATCGCGGTTCCGGATTAAAATCCGGAGGAAACCAATCCTCCAACTCGCCTTCCGCTTCAAAATGGTCACGTACAAAGCTTTCTAATACCTCTCTGGACGGTTCGTCCTCGTATATAGCCATTAATGTATGAAAATTACCTACAGTTTCGAAAACGGTTTTCTTCATTTTCATATCGACGAACGTTTTAGAATCGTTAAATATTCCGGAGCTCTGAATTGTAGTTAACAACTTTCCATTGCAATAAATTGGACTTTCGCATCCTGCTGCAATAGAATAATATCGGCATCCACACTTCACTGCATTATTAAATAAGAATCGAAGTTTCCTAAAAATGAAAGAATTGTTATTATATAATAGACACAAAGATATAATTTATTTGTTTCAAATATATATTTCCTGTAACTATTAAAGTTTCTTGCTGTCTCATATCTTTCCCTAGTTTATATACAATCTAACAATTTACTCCTGAGGGTGTCGTTACTGCGCAGAAGGCGACATCGTTCAAAGAGAGGGAACAAAGAGAGAGACTAATATCACTTTCATTTTCTCTTAAGTTGCTACGCCGCATTAAATTCCCACCCTTCCTTAAGTATGCTTTTCTAATACCCCAATATCCTCGACGGTGACGAAAATCCTTTGTTGTCTTTGCTGCGTTGGCCCGTACTAGCCTGTACGTTAATTTTGTCCTTGTAAAGACTAATTGACGCTATTTTTTTAAAATTTATACTGTTAGTTTCTTTTGAAGGTATCAGTGAATGAGGCCATAAAAAGTTATGGAAATAGTTCCGTAGTTCTTAAGATTCAGCATAAGTAGACGAATGTATTGGGTTGGGGAGTAAGTCCGTAGCGTTTTTATCAAAGGCTTTTATTTAAACAAGAACCAATAGCTATAACAATAAATTAATCAATTATGTATTCGGCGTTGCTGTTTATGGCTTCCTCCCACCTCTCGACCAATTTGTCAATGCCGCTCCGCCAAAAATTTCCCGGTCTGGTATCGAAGAAATTGTTGAGCCAGCTTTTAAGGTCCTCTTCATTGTCGAAGGAAACGCCCCTCATATGATGCGACAGAGAGCGGAAAAGATGGTAATCCGTTGGTGCAAGGTCCGAAGAATACGACGGATGCTGAAGGACCTCCCATTCGAGTTCTTAGAATGCGGCTTTGACGACTTGTGCAACATGGGGCCTGGCGTTGTCGTAAAAGAGTATGGTTTGACCTTATCGATGGGGTCTTTTCAGTCGAATAGCCTCTTTCAGGCGGTGTAACTGGGCTATGTAGAGCTCCTTGTTGACCGTGGCATTCCTTTCGAGCATTTCCCAGTGCAGCATGCCCTTCCAGTCCCACCAAGCGCAGATCATGGCCTTCTTTGGATGGAGGTCAGGCTTGACTCTCAAATTACTCAAAAAGACGATTGGCACAGTTTTGTAGAGTAGAAAGAGCTCTATCGAATGAATATTATACAGTTTGTCAAACCGCAAAAAATCATTGTAAAATAAAAGAAAATATAAAAAAGCTACGAACTTATTCCCCAACCCAATAATAGTACATACATATACTATTTATATCAATTTTCTTAATAATTTTTTTTTCTAGGTTCCTTGGATCGTAAAAAGTATACTTCAAAACTTATGCACCAAACGCCGATCGACAAGCAACATAATTCACTAAATTATACAAATGTGCAATTACCGAATAAATTGTTTTTATAGTTGAGAATTCATCAAAAGCTAATTATAAAGTACATGTACTGAATTAATATTTTTATTTCGCATCATTTTCGTCGTTACTTTAAAATTAAAATTAAAACCTGCCCTACATACATTCTTAACACTATTTTCTTTGGTTAGGTCCAATAACACTTTATTCATATTGTTCACAAGTATCTCTAATATATTTTTCTTACGGAGATCCGTGTACAAATCTACAAATTGATTCTATTTCGGTTAGTTCAACAGCTTTGACTTTGGTTCTCTTATATCACCTGTTTCTACTACTATTTCATTCATTTACGTTGCGATTAAAAGCCAGGAACACACAATCAATCCACACTTTTGGAAGGTACAATAGATTATACTTCATATTGGTCCATAATCGGAAATATTTTTCTTTACTTTTCCATTATTAGCCTTTAATCGTAGACTTACAAGGGGAATGTCAAGGTTGTGAATAACGGATTTTGATGGGTCTTGAATATGTTATAGAGGGGCTTCCCCGAGTACCTTGCTACCAGCTTTTGTAGCCATTCGTCATAGTTCTCGAGAAAATTGCAAAAGTTTTCCTGACGTAGTTTATACACCGTTAATGTTAATAATTTTCTGTAGAAGTGAGTATAATGCAGTGGGTAAGTTCTAAGCGTACTACGTTGGCGATTCGTGTTCAAGTCTTGCTCTTGTAGTTTTTTCTCAATCTCATTATATATGATATTAACAAATATTTTTAATTTCATGCACAATTTTTCAAAAATAATATTTTTCGGTAATTTTATTGATAAAATTATTCGGAAGCAAATGTGCATTGTGGTGTGTATTTTAAATTGCACAATCAAATCTTATAATTTAATTTTATTACTAGCGATAATAATTTAAAATACGCACTAAGAAGCACATTTGTTTCCGATTAATTTTATTAATAAAATTACCGAAAAATATTATTTTTGAGAACTTTTGCATGAAATTAAAGATATTTGTTAATATCATATGCAATCTGATTGAAAAGAAAACTACAAGAGCAAGACTTGAACACGAATCCTCAGCGTAGTACGCCTAGGGCTCACCCGCTGCACTATACTCACTTCTACAGAAAGTTATTAACATTAACGCTATATAAATTACGTCAGGAAAACTTTTGCAATTTTCTCGAGAACTAGGGCGAATGGCTACAAAAGCTGGTAGCAAGGTACTCGGGGAAGTCCATCTATAACATATTCAAGGCCCATGAAAATCCGTTATTCACAACCTTGACGTTCCCCTTGTTAGACAAAATATTTCAAATAGTCTTACCCTATCTGTTTTGATGCCATTTATCATTACAATACGAATGTGTCCAACAAAAAGTATTTTCTGTTTAATAGTGTCCTGACTTGATATACCTACATATATGTATATCCGCTTATACATATCAAAAACTCAATAAAAAATGTGAAAATAAAATGACAGATACAGTTAACTACACACCATAGTAACTACTGCTACTATTATACTCGTTCTAGGTAACCCGGCAAACTTCGTTTTTCCCAAAATTTTTCGATTTTTCTTTCTTCCTAAACCTTCGCGTAGCAATTACGAACATACCCGCAGAAGGAAGTATCCAATTTGGTCCAGTGGTTTTCAAGTTTTAAGCATTCGAACAAACCACGATCAATTTTTATATATACAGATATTATCATTTATGATTACACATTTCTTTTACATTATTTGACAAAGAAGTTCAAGATCAAGATTCCTAATGTTTGAGTTAGTCGACGAGGCATATACGGAGATGACTTCCAAGTTGTTACAAAAACCTAAAAAACAACAAGAAATTTTGGAACAAACTGTTCCATTGTTTTTCAAAATATTCGCCTCCATATACTTCAGCATGCGTCCAAACCAATTCTAGGAACATATTTTCCACTCTAAAGTTGATACCGCAAAAACATGGTTTTTGAAGGCTTCAGCAGGTTCTTGAGGTGCTGTGGGAGTTGGTATTGTCTGCTGCAGAATAACGCCGCCTTATTAATTATTTTTTCTAATTTCGTCAAAGACTTCTGGCAAACAAATTGTTGTATACAATTCTGCATTAACTGTTCTTCCATTCCCTTAAGGAATGGTTGCCACATGTCGAATACAACCGAAGAAACAGGCGATCATTTTCTTGGAAGTGCTTCGTGAACAAAAACTTGTGAGATTCCGTTAATCTTGGAACACATTAACAGTGCCTTTTCTTTAGTTCCAATCAAATTATGTAGAATCGATCCGGAAAAGATCTTATTTACAGCTTATTTATGCAAAATCGAAAGTATTGCCGTCTTCGATTTACCTAAGAATGCCTCCGTCTCACGTGAGTCACATGCCAATTTCTTCAAGCAGGTTGCGCACAGCATTGATGTTTGTTGGAATATCAGCCGATTTTGGTCCACCTTCAGGCAATTAATCACTGACGGTCGCGGGATCACAACAAAATTCTGTACTTAAACAAAGTGTAAACAATCGTTTCTGATGGTCCTTTAATACCAAAAGGTAAACGAAGCGATTCTATGCGGTCTTGTTGAGTTAGGCCATTACTATCATCCTAAAAACTCATTCCACATAAACCTTCACGTGAAATTTCCATTCTTTCACAAAACTGCTTTTTAAGCACTTGTTGTACTGTCACTGTTTTCATAATATCAAATGTCAAATTTGATCAAAATTGTAATGAGTGTAATGACTAGAACTTGATATATGCAAAATGCATACATGCATTTTTGGGTAAAATTCTCACATTCTCACATAATGCATATGCAAGATTTAAGTTGGCATATTTCGAAATATTTTGGTAATAAGTGTATATTCATATTAAATTTTGACATTTTTTTCAGACCAACATTACTTACAAATGCAGGTGAAAGGAAAAACCCACTAAACAATAGGTGATTTTTGAATTTATAACCTTTCGAACCTCTTACCGTAAAGGATTAAGATGAAGAACAATAGAGCGTCTCAACCTTTGGCGGCACGACGTTTCCGTTCCGTCACTTTAAAGTAAAGATTTTTAAGTGACCATATAAATTTACAAAATACATATTTGAAACATTTTACTTCTAAACTGAAATGCATACCAATAAAAGAAAACCCCTGCTCCAAAAAACCTATGTAATTTATTTATAGCCTGCAACATTCCTATTTATAAATTAAATAATCCATTGTTTACCAATTTTTTAAGGCCATATTGTAAAAATCAAACTGTTCCCAGCTCTTCAATTTTGCGAAAAGATATGTAGATGATAGTTCTGATGATACAATCAATTGTATTCGCCGTAGGATAGGAAATAATCGTATATGGTTTTCACGCGATGAAACCCCTGATATTAAGGGAAAATACATGGCAAATTTTACAATTGGCACATTAGAAAATAATGTATGCCAACGAGTTTATTGAATTTTAGTAAAAGCATTAGAGAAAACAAATAAATTAACGATTACTAGATTTTCCAATACTTCATTAACTTATTTACTGCAACGAAAACCTGCACACAATATTTTATTACTGGTCGGTGATACTGCTCTCTATATATGGTTAATAGAGGCTTTGCACCTTCTAGAATAGGTATGGGCAACCTTTGACATGTTGTGGGCCAAACTTTAGTGTGCAAATACCTTCACGGACCGCGTTTAAAAGTAGTACATTTTAAAGTAGTGTTGTAGTGTTCATAATTTTTTGCGATAGATATCAGACATGAAATAATACGACAATGTTATTATAGTATCAATTTATGAAAATAACAAAATGAAATAATACCATTATAATTAAATCGTTAAATTTGGAATTGTTACAAATTACGAAAATTAAATAGCGATACCGAAATTAATGAGACATTTGAGCTTGAACTTGGGAAACTAATCCATCGATGTTTGGATTAATTCCACTGATACAAAAACGTAAGGGATTTTCCAAATTATCGTCAGTCAGCCTTGTACGATATTTCGATTTATTAACTTTCATCAGTGAAAAGAACTGTTCGCATTTATAAGTACTGCCAAACGCACAAATCAATCTTCTTGCGAATTTTCTAAGCTGCGGAGAATGGTCTTCTTCGAGGTATTTTTTGTAGAAATCACACAACTCCACGTCTTCAAATTTAGATTTTAGGAGTGAGTTTTCTTGAATCTCGATCAACTCCATTTTCAAGTGTATTGGAGCATTTTGTACATTACTTTTTGTTGGAGTAGCAAATAAATTGAAACAGTCTTCCATGTTTCTGAAATCGCTAAATCTGTTCGAAAATTGCTCCGACAGTACCTTGAGTTCTTCAGCATATTGAGCATAAGCAATATTCTCATACGCAGAGAGCGTGGTGAAATGGTAACTGTTTCCAGACAGCATCTGTGCCTCCCACAAGCGGATTTTATTCTGAAACGCTTTCAAATGGCTGTACAAATCATTAACTAACTGTCCTTGTTTTTGAAGTTTCAAATTTAAATCATTCAAATAGCCAGTAAGGTCGACCAGAAATGCTAAGTCACATATCCATTTTGGGTCACTCAATTCAGATAGTGGTTTATCTTTTATTTGCATAAAGTCTTTTATCTCATTTATAAGCTCGTAAAACCGTTTCAGCATTTTCCCTTTGCTTAGCCATCTGACTTCAGAATAATATGTTACGTCGTCATATTCGGCTGATATTTCATCCAAAAATGCTTTGAATTGACGATGGTTAAGCCCTCGGGATCGAATAAAATTGATGGTTTTGACTACCACATTCATAACATTCTGGAGTCGAATGGACTTAGAACACAAGTTCTGTTGGTGGATAATGCAGTGAAGGACTATCAAATCATCGTTTTGCACATTTAATTCAGGTGCTTTTTCGTTCAAAATTCCGATGAAATCTTTACGTAAGCCGACCACAGAAGGTGCACCATCTGTGCATACTCCAACTAATTTTGACTATGGCAAGACGAAACTTGTAAATACCTTTTGAACTTCATTACAAATGTCCTCTCCTGTAGTGGTTCCTTTTAGCGGCTGTAAAGCAAGCAATTCCTCAGTGACAGTGAACTCTTTATCAACACCTCGAATAAATATAGCCAGTTGAGCTGTGTCCGACAAATCGGTGCTCTCGTCTAATGCTATGGAAAATGATTCAAAACCAGCCATACGGTCAGTCAATGTTGTTTTTATATCATTAGCCATCATTTCTATACGTCGGACAACAGTTCGTCTTGACAAACTAATTTTTTCAAATTCATTTTTCTTTTCAGGACACAAAACACTGCAAACTTCTAACATACACTCCTTGATAAGTTCGCCTTCGGAAAATGGTTTTAATGACTTTGCCAATTTTGAACTAACTATAAAACTAGCTTTCACAACATTATCAAGTAGTGTTCTTTGTTTATGAAACATTTGCTGCTGCTTTTCCAAAGTTGCAGTAAGCTTCTGGATTTTGTCTTTTCTTATTTGTCCTATCAGTGAGTGCAGCGTAGGATGCTTAGTTGAGTAATGCCTCTTTATATTGAATTCTTTCATCACTGAAATGGATTCATTACACAGCAAACAAATAGGCTTACCATTGTGCAAGATAAAAGAATGCTTCAGTCCATTTTTCTTGAAACTGGCGACCCTCTGCATCTACTTTTCGTTTCTTTTCCACCAGACATCATTTTCGTATACAAAATATAATTAGAAAGCACCCAAGATGCACACAAAGTCACAAAGCTAATTGACGGCACTAGCAGTTCGCTAGGATATCGCTCGTCGAAGTTATCACCTCGATAACTCAAGTAGAACTGAACTAAAGTTCGGGCCATCCACCCGCTTATATAGGCAAAATGAAGGAATGATCTAGAATCCTCTAGTGTAGAACAGTTGAGAAGAAATAATCTTTTGTTGCGCCGCCAGTGAAGGGGCAAACATCGAAGGCTTTGATGTTTGCCGCCTCACTCTTTGATGATCGCCGACACTCGGCTTGCTCGCTTACTTGATTCCGTGAGTTTGAGTAAGTAGTGTAATTTTAATCTTTTTCTTAAATTAGGTTATTCAAAATGTCTCGTGGGCCGGATCAAATCATACCCTTGAAATTTCGAGCTCTTCCCGAAACGCGTCAGATCTGTCCGAAACGCCTACCTGTGCCAAATAAATACCAGTTAGGAATATCTTTCTTTTGAAGTGACAACATCTTAAAGGACACCACCGGCTCGAGCGTAACCGTAACCGTAAGCGTAAATGTATGCGTAAATGTATACGTAAATGTAGGAGCGTTAAATTTGAACGACGCGACGCTTCTCTTCGTGTGAAAAACAAAGAAAACAGAGAGTATGATGTGCGAGCAGGAGGCGATGAACTAGCTGTAATTTTCGTATACAAATTTTATGTATATATACTATGACCATTGATGTGTGTACGTATGAGAAAGATTCCATATGAATTCTTTTATTATGCATTTTTGCGCTGCAAAACAGCAATAGTAACTACAGGAATGGACAAATTATGTTGTCACAGCCTCTTGCAATAACTACCATCGCGCTCTTCGGATACCTGCCGTGGGAAAATTATAGAGTTGTGTTTAGGACATTTAATATTGTACTATATATAAGAACATTTTGTATATTAGGAGAAATGTATATATGTAGAGCTAAGTTCAGAGTAGTTGAGTAGTAGAGAAGGCATAAGAGAATGTCAGTTTTGTAAGAGTGAAATATATTATCATTATTATCGAAGCCGAAGCATTATAATTGGTAATATAAGGTGCAAAATTTATAGGTGCATAGAGAGTAGGAGTAACAGTATAACAACAAACATCATAGAGTAGATGTGCGAGCGGGAAGCGACGAGTCGGGCATGCAGAGCAGAGGGACTCAGAAGTACATAAACTTAAAAAAAGAATAAAATAAAACATTATATATTAAACTTTCGAAAAAGATTTTATACAACCTAATAATAATTACTTCCAAATTATTCTAATTTAACGTATAAGAACGAATAAAATAATACATTATACATAAAACATCCAAAAAGATTTCTACAACCTAATCCTACTGATTTCCAAATCATCAAGAAACGTGGAACGAAAACGCGATGACTTCGTAGTAAGAAATACGACAATTAATGGGTATCACTTCAGACGTGCGTACATCACACACGCCAACACTTTTTTGATTTTGTAACGACAAGCTAACTTCTACTTTTAATTACGTTTTCACTGCCAAGAAGCAATTACATATACTTAATGCTTCTTCTTCGTAATGGAAAGTCTTCCTGTTCAACAAATTCCATTAATTCTAAATTAAACTATTATATAAAAAAGTCTTAAATATAGCGACTGATATTGCTGTGTGCAATTTTACTGATGATCTGAAAAATATTCTACGAATAATGAAAGTATTGGAGATGGATATTGGCGTCCAATCATACAATTTTTCTGTTGAAGCCGATACTAAGCGAATCGAGTACGCCGAGCTATGCGGTAAAAGAGGCGCACTCTAGCATACAGTCTTCGAGGAAAGAGAATGAGGAGGAATATTTGAACCTGGAAGGGCAGTTTTATGATCCTGTGATATCAGATTAATGGTAAAAAAGTATAAACCGTCAAATTTTTAATTTGTTTATGTCTATAACTCATTTCAAAGTTTAACCTTCCTATACTCACGTCAAAAATGAAACACGTATATTATACTATATAAGTCGGTCTCACAGACCGTATGCGTGAGTATAGGAAGGTTAAACGCGTTTTTCTCGAAACACGATTTTTCAAAACAGCACGCAGCATAACTACACAATTTTTATTCTATTCATTCCAATTTTAGAGCATATCTTTAGCATTGGAATATCTAGTGACATACATATGGGATTTCTGACGAGTTAATTTAAACATTAGTTATTAATAAATGATTGCCCTTTTTGGCCGAAAATTCAATGTTTTGCTTCAAATACTCGTCAATCGCACAAAAATCAATGTTCTTAAAATCCCCTATGTATTTCACTAGCTATAACTATGTAGATTAGGTGGATTTTTTTATTATTCTGAATTCAAATTTGCACCAGTTACACTGCGTGCCGCGGAGCGCCTCAACTTCAACATGCCTCGCAAGAATGTCTCCGGCGCCGCCATTTTTTAATATTTATTATCGAATAATGCTAATAACTTCCGAGAATATTATTATCATATTGCCTTTTCTACAATCCAAAATAAATTGTCAAAGAAGGGCCTTTTTTAGGCTGTTACAGTGGTGTTACCTAGTTACAAGAAAGGGTTGCGTAAACCTTTGAGAAAATAATAAAATCCGGGCATTATAACAGTGTGTCTGCCAGAAACAGACAATCGCAATCACAATCTTATGCTTGCTTTTTAATATTTTTTTTTTTTGTAATATATTAATATGCTTTATTTCGTTAAGCATAATGCACATATAAGAATGAAAGAAATATGAATGTAAATGTGCGAAAATTAGATCAAATCATATTTAAATTTATTCCTTCAATATTTTATTCACCCCTTCTTACAATTTTTAAATATGTATCACCTATTACGCATCTACGCCACTGAAAAATCGCATTTTGTAGAGCGTACGATTTACGTTGAAGGTTAAATAAACGATCATGCAAGTATTACTGACTGACAGGCATATCGCCACTACCAACGCATACGCATGCTAAAGCTGAATGACTGTCGCCGATGCTGATTCATATTCGATAGGGGACGTCGTCTGTCCGGTGCATAGTAATGTCACATCTCAATAGTACCACTTAGTGGTCGTTTGTAATAACATGAAAGGAGCCTCTCGTAAAAGAAAGCAAACATTCATAAGAGTTTATTAAAAGATAAAGTATACACTGTTACCTGTATACCTTTACTTACATGCCTATTAATCACATTTTATCATGGAATTAAATATCAGTGATACGTTATTTTCAGTGCTGAAAGTGTTTATTCATAGTTAGTATAGTTCTGTATACAAATAATTATTGTATGTATATATATATACATATATAAGGGACAGTTTTCTTTGTACGAGCCTCTTTGTACATGTACAAAGATCGGACATGTACAACATAATAATGGCATCTGAACTACCCAAAAAAATCTTAGCCAAAAATCTTTGTCTCGTACAAAAAAAAAGGGCAAAGGAGACAGCTACATCAAGTAGCGACGACGATTATCATGCGCAAAATGTAACGGATACTAGAGCGATCTTAAGAGTATTATTTAAATATCGTACAGTAATCCGAAACAAGTCCATGTTACCACGTATTACATATGTCAGAACAAGACAATATGGATGTGGTCAAAAATAAAAGAACGAAACAAAAAGTATTAAATGAAACTAAATAAACAGTAAATCTGTCAGGTCTATTACTTTCAACAAGAGTATCATCCGAAGCATACCTTTTGTGTTGTGAAAGAATTGCTGATATACCATGTGTCGATGTTATTAGGGTCTCCTGCGAATCACCAGATTTAATTCCAATTCAACATTTTTGAGTGGTACTAAATATGTAAAGATGTTAACAAATAAAAATACACAAACAAAACCAATCTCAAAGAGGGTGTTATAGAAATATGGAAAAACATACCACAAACGGTGAAAATAAGCTTGCAGTATCTGCTCACAATGTCTACCTAGAAGTTGTACTACCAACCTATACCAAATAACAAGTTCCAAAAGAAGACTACATACGCTAAGTTTTGCGTTAGTGTAGTGATCCTGCTTGATATATTTCCTCGAAATAGCACTGGTATTATTATACTTGCCTTTCTTTTATTCAAATTCTTGTACCTGTATTTCATACTTATTATGGAAATATTTCTTCAAAGCAATGGACGTTTTTATTTTCTTATTTGTGTGCGTAATTTTGAGAATACTCACATATACATTCAGCCTAGTTTCTAACTCTTACTAATTATTTCTCATTTAAGTATCTATCAGTAAATTCAGCCATATGAGAGTAACAAATTCAACTTAGACTCGCCGCAGTACAATACTGTATAATTAGAAGTATATACTCGTCCGCTCAAGTGGCATAAACCACCACCTTGAAATGAAAATGTACAGGATTTTGTAGTATTTACAATAAACTGTTTTATATTTTCGTAGTAGTTTATGTATTGAGTTTTAATGCATTTGTTTTAAACATTATTGATGCGAAATATCAAAATGGTTAAAATCAATAATAAAAAATAATGTAGTGATTGCAAAGGTAATGTATTACGTAAGGCCCCATATATCTTCAGACTCTGCAAAAATTATTGGAACTTAGTTGAAATAGAACTTACTTGTTGAATGGTAAAAAGATGTCAATAAGAGTGATGATAAAAGAAATGATGATCAAAATCCCAGTTGGTTCGGTTTTTGCGGACGATTACCAAAAATTTAGTTAGAATACTGCTTACAGGACAATAAAGAATTCGTTACATAAAATAATTTTCTTTTCTTTTACACACATAAAGTACCTACAATACTTCTTTCTTATTATGGAACGGCTATGAGAAACAAATTTTAAAATTTATTGCGTAAGATTCTTAAATAGAAAAATATAAACATAAAAGACAGTTATGACTCTTAAGCAAGAACATAAAAAATAATCATCAACATCAGAAATATAAAGACATAAATCTTAAAACTAGTGAGGTACTTGTTCCTGGCGATTTCTGCAAACTATATCTATGCGCGGACGAGTTCTTAACAAACACGCTGTCATCTCGCCATCCACATCAAGTAGGCGAGACCTGTAGTCACATTTTATATTCTTTAATATAGAGAATCCAGACTCGCACAAGTAGGTCGTTGAGAAAGGCAGTAAAAGAGATATTACTTTATTCGCGATATCATGATCGGGAACATTTCCTCTAAATTTCGATCTCAGGACTTTATCCGATGATATTTCTATAAGTTGCACTTTTTCGGAGCTGTTTAATTCTGCTTGGAATGCATTTTCTTCGTCAGGTGCAATCAGCTACTCCCAGCCAGTAGTCGAGATCGAGAGAAAGCATTTGGATATCTCTAGTTGCAAGTCAGATAGATGCCCTATTATGCGTTCTTTTATCTGATTCTTTTCCTCTGCGTTCAACTCACTTGATGCAGTAGCCGTAGATGGAAAAGCAGTTAGATCGTTCTCTCCTATGGCTCAGATCCAAAGGAAAAGCTTTTTCGAAAATATGCTGATTTTATCACTTGATGATATGATAGTTTCATGCCGTCCCTGCATACTTGAATTCAAAGCATTAAGTTTATTGAAAATATCGGAAAGGTACGCCAGCTCAGCACACCAAACGGGGTTTTTAAGAGATTCACAATATTCAAACTTATCATTACTTTCAAAAAAATGCAAGTAGTTCGTCTTTAAGTTCTAGAACTCTGGTAAGCATTTTTCCTTTGGAAAAGCCAACGGATTTTGCTGTGGAATAACAACACTTTATGATCTGTGGCCATTTCTTTACAAAGTATCCCAAACACTCACGATTTTACAGGACGAGCTTTTACATAGTTGATCGCTGAAACAATCGTTTGAATGACGTCACCCAAACGATTTCCGTCCGTAGTCTTCACCACTAAGGCCTCTCTTTGTAAAAAGAAATGAGTAGTTATTATGGGTTTTTATTCCGCACAAAAGTCAGAAACCCCTTTACACTTCCTGTCATTGCAGCAGCGCCATCAGTACATATAGCAATGCAATCCGCCCACTTGAGTCCGTTATCTTGAAAGAAACTATCAACAGCAGCAAATATATCAGCTCTAGTGGTTGTTGTTTCCAGTTGTTGACAAAATAAGTATTGCTGAATAATTTCTGATCCGCAAACAAATCTCACAAAAGCTAATAATTGAGCTTTTGTTGAAATGTCGATGCTTTCATCTAACTGTAGAGCAAATTACGTGTTTGTTAAGTTTTCTATGACATTACTTTGAATATCAAGTGACATGTCCTTAATGCGCCGATGAACGGTATCATTGGACAGAGATACCTTTGAAATCTGTTCAACTGCTTCCGGTCCCAACATAATAGCAACAATTTCTTTACATGTCGGTAATATAAGCTCTTCGCCGATGTTATGGGATTTCTGTTTCTTGGTAATCATTTCAGAAATTTTGAATGATACCAAAAGGGCTTTATCTGAAAGCTTTATTCGTTTTTCCATCATGACAGAAGAAGCTTGAATGGAAGTATACAGGTGTTGGAAATATTCTCGCGGTTTTTGAGAGACGCTGTGGTGGTTTTGTTCCAAATGCCTTTTGAGCTTGTTAGGTACCATAGACTCATTTGACAACATCATGCCATACATGAAACATTTCGGACTAGGTTTGTGCGCCTGTCCACATAAATCCAAAATTTATATATTCTTCTTTATAGTGGCGGTTATGCTGGACTTTGCTTGGTCCTGGTTTTACGTTTTTCTGATTACTAGATGATGAATACAGCGTAATTTTTTTCTCTTTGAGATCTTGAAAATCATTCAGCAAAAGGGGGATCGTTTGTTTCAGTGTTGAATGCACAAAATATATGATTATTATACGATATATGCTTAAATGCGTATAATTACATATAATGATGGGCGATTTCTTGCAAGTTGGGCTACTCCAAGAAACGGTTTGGCGATAATTTTTATGTTCTAGAATCTAGAACGATATTTCATCTGCGGAAGATTAGAAGATATTAAAAATCTCGCGACACACCTGACATGTATTCGCGACACACCAATGTGTGGCGACACGGCGGTTGAGAACCCCTGCTCTGGGCTATAGTTTTCTAAACGCGGTTTAACTAACTCTATAAAACTAGCTGCCGGAGCTTGTAGCACATTGTTGTCCATCCCGTATGAACGGCTAACAAACTTTGTAATTTTCCGTGATACGATTCCATGTGCTTGTTTAAAGTGCAGTATCCATTTTCTTGAAGCTCTAAAATTATCAAGTTCAATTATGCATTAGCCTGTAGAGCCCAACTTCTTTTATCCATATCGAAAACGATGAGATTTTCATCCAAACTGCCAGTAAACCGTTGAAGTGTATGTTGAGAAATTTGCATTAACTTTTCACGTTTTGTGCCACCCTTCTGCAATGACTGCTCCCATCTATGTAGTTGTCGTAGAGACTTAACTTTTCTAATTTTTGTTGAACTATTGCTAACTTTATTAATCCTTGTTTTGCGCTTCTCCAGAATTCCACTGCTTTCTTTTTGTATTCAATATCAGTGAAGCCACCTACATCATCGCTGGTACAAGTTTCTTCCAATTCTTCTTGTATAACATCTCTTAAGTCTTCTCGTGAAGGTGGCTCATCGTCCATCACGACATCAGCAGCAATTGGACGGTATTCGTCGAAAAATTCCAATCCATAATTTGTTTGGAACTCAAAGGAACTGTCTTGCACACTCCTGTCTATTATATCTTTTATAGCATCATGCACTTCTTGTTCCTTAACATTTGGTTTCTGGTTTCTTCGCGAAATCCATAAATAATAATTAACAAATTAATTACATTTTGTGAGTTTATGTACACCATACTGCACTACAAAAACACGGTACAATTTACAGTATGGTTGAAGACTATGTATTAATCGTACCGTGAAATATATAGTTTTTATACCTACGCATTATCAGGTGTTCAAAAATAGAAAACGATAAGCATTTCATCCAAAACACATTCACACAATAACATATTGTTTAGATATTTATGTCCGTTAAAATGACAAAATATTTTTATTTTGATGCAAACAGATCTATTTAAAGGCGAATACTCTTATCGTAATCAATTAATATGTATATAGTACGTATAATAAACAACTATGACTTTCTTTATGCGTCAAAACAAAAGCGAAAACACATGTTGTTATGATGTTTCCTTTGACCAACGGCGTCAGCCCTGCGTTCATTGATGATTTAAAGACGTAGGTTGTAACTTTTGCTAAAATCCATTATCGGTCAGTAAATTTCTTGTTCTTGCAATAATTGTAATTGGCAAAAAAACGACAACAAACATATATCCAGCCATCAGATGCTGATAGATCAGAGAGAGAAACCAGCTTTTTATATAGTACTACCAACTCTGGGGGTAATATTTTTAAGAATAAGGGTTACTAATTCAAACATGTTTAAAAGCTCTCTTGATGCGCTATATGTCCATATTTTGAATATTCTCTTCGTGCAAGAATTGCAGAGTAATTGACAGAAAACGGTTCCAACCTTGGGGGAGCCTTTCACCCCTTCATAGGCGTTACTCACAGAAACAGAAATCGGCCTTTTACACACTTCAATCAGCCCTACATAATTACCAAGTTGCATCGAAATTGGTGTTTCCGCAAATTGTTGAGGGTGGGAGGGGGTAATATTTTTAGGAATAAGGGTTACCAGTTCAAACATATTTCAATAGCCCTCTTCAAGCTCTATATGTTCAGGTGTTTGACTATTTTCTTCGTGCAACAATTGCAAAAACGGTACCATTCTTGGGGGAGTCTTCCGTCCCTTCATAGACGTTACTGGCAGAAACAGAAACCGGCCTTTTACATAGTTCAGTCAGCTCTACATAATTACTAAATTTCATCTAAATCGCTGTTTCCGCAAATCGTTGGGGGTGGGAGGGATAATATTTTTTAAGAATAAGGGTTACCGATTCAGATATGCTTCAATAGCCCTGTTGAAGTGTTATATGCTCATATGTTTCGATATTTTTGTCTTAAAACAGTTCCAGAGTAATTGGCAAAAAACGAAAAACAGTCCAATTTTCAGGGGCGCTTTTCACCCCTTCGATGGCTTTAATCGCAGAAACAGCGTCTTACATAGTCTTATTAGCTCTACATAATTACCAAATTTCATTCAAATCGGTGTGTGCGGGTTGGGAACCTTTCCTTGTTAGTAAAGCTATGTTAGAAACTTAAAAGCTTTAATGTGGTAAGTACCATACCATATATATAGCCTGGGTAAACAGCAGTAACAGTGTACAATTACGAAATAAGTAACGACAGCATCGCCGACTCCCCACTCTAGTCAGTACTAATTCGATGTTTGTTACGTTTTGTTTATTCTTTCTTTCCTCTTCGAATAATGTCGATCGTTACAAGCGATTTCATTTAATCAAACATCGTTTCAAATTTTATTGATTCCTTATTTGAGACATGGAGAGTCATCTTACGGCCGATATATATATATATATATATATATATATATCCTTTCAATACTCTTGTTGATAGCGGTCTCCATGCCGAACTAATATCCGTTTCCGTTTTATTCGAGACGGGGAGAAGATCGTTGACGGTAGTAGAGTGATCACGTTGTGGGAGAAGTAAAATGTCCTTCAAGTGTAGTTCTGAGGAACTGCAACCTTATGTTGGATATTCGGGGAAGTACTTCGTTTCCGTCACCCCTTTGTTGGTCGATACCATAGATTGAGGTGAAAGGGGCGGAAGAACCGATGTGTTCGGAGTAACGGTAAGTAAGGTAAGCGATGTTCTCCATCCTAATCATATTTCAAGTTTCTTTTCTTAGGGGTTTTCTTTTTTCCTATTTCTCTTCTGGTTTCGTACGGGGTTTTCCTCGTACATGGTTGATGTTGTATCGGGCCTGGGATACGAGTTTCCCTTTTTTTTCTGAATCCGGCTTCTACAGTAGTCCGGGACGTATCCAGTCAATCATATTAACGCTCGGACAAAGGAGAACCGTTGACCGACTCCATCAGTTACCGTCCGTCGCCGACAGCCGCCGGGGATGAGTGTGAAATTCCATCCTTCCCAAGTTTTCTTTCTTTTTATGTTTTTTTGACCTTTCGCTTTCCATATTCATTGCCATTCTACCAGGCACAATTAGGTTTGATATACGTTACCTCGATTCACCAGTTAGTAGAGTTATGTCGAAAATTGGAGGCGAGGTGGGTTTCCGTGGAATCCCTTGCCCCACCCCCAAATCGTAACAGAGCTATGGAGCCTGATCTTGCGTTTATACAGGCGGAATCCAATTTAGCGTCCATGAATAGCGTACCTAATCCTAGACCAGAAATCACGTGTTGGAATTGTAGTAGAGGCGGTCATCGGTCAGCCTAATGTCGTGCTCCGCCGAAACGGCATTGCTATGGAAGTGGCAAACCAGGGGTAATTAAAGCGAATTGTAGTCGTTGTTCGGGAAACGAACGCAGGTCTCGTTAGAGGGTCGTATGACGAGGCAAACCAACGCCAATAAACCGATCCACCCAGAACACTCAGCAATTCTGAACTTTATTTTAGCTAGTGCTCGGAACGACGAGCGTCCTTATCTTTCCGTGTCTATTTTGGATAGACCTATGCTAGGATTACTCGATAGTGGTGCTTCCAGAACAATTGCAGGAGAGCAGGGTTGCGCGATATTATGTAGTCTAGGTCTACCTATTTCAAAAGGAATTTCTAGTTGTGTTGTCACCAACGGTTCGCAATGTGATGTAATCGGTATTGTTTCCGCTCCCATTCGTTTACGCGATCAGATCCGTGTCATGGAAGTTTTGTTGGTTCCGTCAGTTACCGTTCCGCTTATTTTAGGTGCTGATTTTTGGCGTCTGCATGGTATCGTACCTTATCTTCCCCGAGGTGAATGGACGTTTTCGGAGAATCCTACGTTTACCGTAGTCGATCATATCGTGAGTGATCTTACACCTGAACAACGTCGACAGCTTTCTGAACTTCTGGAGAAAGAATTTCCGGTCAGCAAGGATGGTGATTGGGGTTGCACCTCGTTAGTTTCCCACACTATACATTGTTATTCACCGCCCATTAAACAACGATACTATCCCATTTCTCCCGTTATGGAGACGATTGTGGACAAGGAATTAAACGAATTATTACGACTCGGTGTTGTTCAGAAATCTCATGGCGATTGGGCATTCCCTATTTTAATGGTATCGAAGAAGGATGGTTCCTATCGGTTCTGCGTAGATTATCGTAAACTAAATAAAGTCACCCAAAAGGGTGCTTATCCCTTGCCTTACGTTTCGAGTACCTTGGACAAACTTCGAGATGCGAAATTTCTCACTTCCTTAGATGTGCGGTCCGCGTATTGGCAAATTCCTATGGCCGAAGAATCACGCAAGTATACGGCCTTTACCGTTCCTAATCGCGGTTTATTTGAATTCTTACGCATGCCCATGGGTCTTAGCTGTTCACCTAGCACTTGGCAACGATTTGATGGAGTTCTTGGAGCAGACTTAGAGCCTCACGTTTTTGTTTATTTAGATGATATTATTATTGTTACGGAAACTTTCAAAAGTCATTTGCGGATATTATCGGAGATTTTCAAACGTCTGACTTAAGTTGGACTCAAGCTCAGTGTTTCGAAATGTCAATTGTGTAGGTCCGAATTAAAATATTTGGGTTATGTCGTTAATAAGAATGGTCTTCAGGTAGACCCGGAGAAAGTCACTTCGATCTTATCGTATCCTCATCCTAAATCTGTGTCGAACGTACGACGATTTATCAGCATGGCATCTTGGTATAGACGCTTTGTACCGCAGTTTTCTGCCCTCATAGCCCCTTTGACGCGTTTGTTGAAGAAAAATATTAAATTTGTGTGGGATGATTGTTGTGAAGAATCGTGGACAATATTAAAGAATTATTTAGTTTCCGCTACCGTACTTTCGTGTCCCGACTTTACAAAAGAATTCATCATACAAACGGAACGGTTATTTGTTATTTAAGCCGATCGTTAACACGTACTGAACGAAACTTTTCGACTACCGAGAAAGAATGTCCCGCCGTTCTCTGGGCGATTGAAAGACTTCGTCCATATGTTGAGGGATCACATTTCAAAGTAATTACAGATCATTATTCATTGCTTTGGTTAAGCAAATTACAAAATCCGTCAGGTCGTTTGGCTCGTTGGTCTGTACGACTTCAACAATATGATTTTGAAGTGATTCATCGGAAGGGCAAAGAACATCTCGTCCCAGACGCTTTATCTCGGTCAGTTCCCGTTATTGATACTGTTAATGACTCACCCGTCACCCTGGTTAAAGATGCTTGGTATAATAAATTACGTAAATCCGTGTTAGCTAACCCAGTTAAATATCCTGGTTTTCGAGTTGAGAATGATCAACTATATAAATCTATGCGAAATCCATATCCGGAATTAACGGCAGAAGCAGATACTTGGAGGCTGATAGTGCCCAAAGAACAACGTTCCGAACTATTGCAAAGATATCACGATGCACCAACTAGTGGTCATTTTGGTGTCTTTAGAACATTTCGTCGTTTAGCGTCTCGTTATTACTGGCCTAAAATGCAGGCAGACGTAGCCCGTTATGTTCGAAAATATCAGGAGTGCTTACGTTCTAAACTTGAGCAAAAAGCAACTGCAGGTACTATGGGAGGTCATTCGCAGATATCTCGACCTTGGAAAGTGATCAGCATCGATCTTGTAGGCCCTTTGCCACGCTCTAAGCAGGGATTTCAATACTTATTGGTGGTTTGTGATCTTTTCAGCAAATTCAGCCTTTGCTTTGCGTTGCGAAAGGCGAATGCCAACAAAATTGTCGAACATCTCGAACGTGACGTTTTCATGATCTTTGGAGTACCGAAGAAGATAGTTTCGGATAATGGTGCAGTTTAAATCTCACGAGTATCGACGTCTTCTGACACAATACGAAGTAACACCAGCTTATACGTCTTATTACCATCCACAAGCTAGTCCTACCGAACGTGTCAACCGCGTTTTGAAAACTATGCTCATCGCTTACGTTTCCGACAACCATCGTGGTTGGGACAAATATTTAGCAAAGCTCGCATATGCTTTACGTACGGCTACACATGAAGTTACCGGTGTTAATCCATATTTCGCAAATTTTGGTCGTGATATGACACTTGCAGGTTCTGACCATCAACATTTTAGAGATAATGTATCAGATCCTAGTTATACGATAGATCGTTCTCCATGTTTTACGAAACTCTTTAAAGACATTCGAGCTCGTCTACAAAAGGCGTATGAAAAATCGAAAGCTAGGTATGATTTACGACATCGTCCGGCTACGTTTTATCCGAATCAAGTAGTATGGAGGAAGAATTTTGTGTTGTCCGATGCGTCAAAATATTTTGCTGCGAGATTAGCCGATAAGTATTTGGGTCCCTTTTTGATTCATCGCCGTATCGCTCCTACCACTTACGAATTGAAGGATTATGATGGAAATATACTGAAAGGTTCGTGGAGTGTCTAATATCTCAAACCGCAACCCTCAGACGATTAGTTACTTTTGCCCACCTGGTTGGGGCGATAATACGCCAGAAGATCGTTAATGAACGCTCACCATCCATCGTTTGAGTCATCGACGTTTTTGCCCACCTGTTTGGGCCGATAATACGCCAGAATATCTGTAGTGACCACCCACCATCATCACTTGAGTCACCGAGACTTTTGCCCACCTGTTTGGGGCTATAATATACCAGAAGATCTTTTGTGAACACCTACTTCACCACTTGAGTCACTCAGTGTTGTTCACTGGAACTTTTACTTCCCGAATTTCTCGTAACGGAAGTAATCGTTCTGTTGTCTCCGACGTCGACGTTCCGTAATCTTTTCGAGTTTGACTTTTCGTTATCGTATTTCGAATTTTCCGTTATCGTTCTTGATTATGACTGTCGAATTGCTGCTCTCGATTTTGACTCTTCGAGATTCTTACCGATTTCGACTTTTTTAGAAGATCGTGATGCAGTCCAATAGTCCAGTCTGCTTCATTTTGGGACCTTCAAGGTTTTGAGTCCGGCATTACCCGTTCTTGATTCGCGTTTCTTTTTGTTCCGGACATAGGATTTGACGTTAATATGTGTTTGGTATTTTGCTTTTAACCTTCAGCTTTTCAGTCTGGGAGTGAGCCACCCTGGACTATAAACCTTGTCATTTATCTGCTTTGTTTGGCCACAGTTCGCGTTTTTGTTTTAGGGATGGGTACCCTACGTTTTCTCTTCGGTTGGGGTCTGGTGGATTAGTCGCAGTTGTACATTGTGATTGGCATTTAACCTCCCCTTAATTATCCGTATCCCATTCCTTTGCATCCTTTCATTCAGTAACGTATCCCATTTATCTCTTTTGATTTCTTTTGGTTTTTTATTTCCTAGTTGCCGGCCGATTTGCCGAAGGATCCCGTGGTAGTTGGATCAAGCCGTCACGTGTGCAGGTGTGGTTGGTCTACTGGTACTTTAATCATTGAAATTAGGGTTTTCGTTGGGATTTTTATCGGGTTTTTACTTGGTTTTCGGCTATTGGATATTCACTTTCGCTCTTTCAGTTTCGAATTTCGAGTTTTAGTTCTTTTCATATTGTTCTCTACTTTTCTTTTTTTGAAGAAACTTTTATTTTGGTGTAACGATGGGCATATGAGATGGGGCTCATAAGTTAAAATTTTGTACATATAGTACTTTTATTAACCCCATTCCAACGACAATTTGATGGAGTAGGCTAAAGCCTTTTGCGTTTTATTTAGTTTTGCTTTCTTTAGAGAATTTTTGTTTAGTTTTCGAGCTCGTGATAGAGGGCAGCTTTGTCGTATGTCCGCACCCGAGAGTTGAACACTTCGTTTGTTAGCATATTCCTGGCGCCTTCGCCATAATTGTCATATCTTCAAGTTGATATCCCAGATCAGAAATTTCCTGGATAAATTTCTTCGGTAAGTAGGGGTGGAATTGTTACGTTTTTTTTTTTTATTTTTCTTTCCTCTTCGAATAATGTCGATCGTTACAATCGATTTGATTTAATCAAACATCGTTTTAAATTTTAATGATTCCTTATTTGAGACATGGAGAGTCATCTTACGGCCGATATCCTTTCAATACTCTTTTTGATAGCGGTCTCCATGCCGAACTAATATCCGTTTCCGTTTATTCGAGACGGGGAGAAGATCGTTGATGGTTGTAGACTGATCACGTTGTGCGAGAAGTAAAAATTCCTTCAAGTATAGTTCTGAGGAACTGCAACCTTATGTTGGATATTCGGGGAAGTACTTCGTTTCCGTCACCCCTTTGTTGGTCGATACCGTAGATTGAGGTGAAAGGGACGGAAGAACTGATGTGTTCGGAGTTATTGTAGCATGTGGTCCCGTCGCCATTTTGGTTGAAATTAACCTTGTTCGAAGAACGGTAAGCGATGTTCTCCATCCTAATCATATTTCAAGTTTCTTTTCTTAGGAGTTTTCTTTTTCCTATTTATCTTCTGGTTTCGTACGGGGATTTTCCTCGTACATGGTTGATGTTGTATCGGGCCTGGGATACGAGTTTCCTTTTTTTCTGAATCCGACTTCTACAGTAGTCCGGGACGTATCCAGTCAATCATATTAACGCTCGGCCAGAGGAGAACCGTTGACCGACTCCATCAGTTACCGTCCGTCGCCGACAGCCGCCGTTGGAATTGCCGCCGGAGATAAGTATGAAATTCCATCCTTCCCAAGCTTTCTTTCTTTTGTTTTTTTTTTGACTTTTCGCTTTCCATATTTAAAATTTTGTTTGCAGTCGAGTCGAATATTTATCGAAATGTATTTTTAAATTTTTCTTTAGAGTCACAAAATTATAGAGTCGAGTGGAATATTTATCGAAAATGTATATTTAAAATTTTATTTAGCGTCACAAAAATTATAGAGTCGAGTCGAATATTTCTTTTTTACTTAGGCAGAGTGATATTTATTTAGTACTTATTATTGTGGTTATATGTAAACGACCCCTTTGGCCAGAGGTATCGGACTTTATTGGATTTAATATTATTTTGCTTAAAAATTTCACATTCACATATTTTGTTTTTTTTTTTTTAACTTCGTTCGTATTAAAGACTCATCGACGCTACGTGTTTGTTTTAATTGTATCGAGGTTATCCTTACGACCACCCACCAATCTTTTTTTAGCCCCTTAATTTTATTTATTTGGCTTCCTGCTTACCAAGGAGCGCACAGGAGGCGTGAAGCAGGTGGCGCCCTCATATCATTTACTCACTTTTAACCACGCCCTCACCGACGAGCCGGCTGGCGCCTGTGTGAGAACGAGTTCCTGGGGGTAATTGGTGGAGTAGGGAATTTCGGGCCTCGGATTTGTAGGATTTAGAAACGAGGAAGAGGTGCCAAAGAAACCCGTCACATGCTGTGTGCGAGTAGTTCTGTGTATATGTAAGTTTTCGTAACTTATTTCCTAATGACCGCTGTTTGCCCAGACTACATATATCTCTTTTCGTTTGCGGGTATCTTTCAGGGCCAATCAGTTGGATCGATGTGCTACGGTCCATCAGTCTATCGGCCATGGTCGATGGTCGCGTTCGAATGCAAAGTAGCAGAAGCCATCGATTACTTCTTCCGTAATATAAATAGCCCGCCGAGTTGCCTCAATCAATCTTCCGTTCAGACGAACTTTCTTATCTTTCGTTTCTGCTGATTACATATTCTCTTATGGGGAACGATTCTCCCTAGGGTTAGCAACTCTGTTAGTGCGCCATGTAAAATCCTCCGCCTTCTCGTTCTCAAGAAGAGCACGTCCCTGAGTGGGTGATGGATTTCAATGATTCTTGGGCGTGTGGAACGGCATAAAGTGGTGGTGTCGTAATCGCTCTGCTACTGAACTGAAGAACTGGGAGAAGATTGATATACCGTGTAGTTTTGATGCCAAATGGGCGTTTGACTAGGTTTTAGGGCGAAGATCGTCTCGACGCACTCCCATTGGAAAGTGAAGGCCGATGATAGTACTCACGATGCTGTCATGACGGAGACGGGCTTTCTCGGCAGGACTTTCCCCTGGATTCAGATTCAGTCCGGTGCTAGATCTTTCCTGGGATGAACGCCCCTAAATACACCCCTCACTTCCTCTACTAAAGTTGGTAGGATCTCCCCATCCTCTGGAACGGAAATCGCCGTGGCATTCTTCGAATAGCTTCCTATCCTGTTCTATTCCACTTTATAAGCGGGATTTAGCGTCCACTGTCATCGTCTTCTTTAAGCATTTCTTTTCCCGTGACGCATATCGCGCAACATAGGGGATGAAAGTTCTTCTATCATAAACGATAATGCCATCGCCGTGACGGGCTTAGATTGTGTGCGATGTGGTTTGTGCAACACGGCCAGAAGACGATCCCTCCGACTGCGGATCTGCTGACAAATTCAGAGGTCGAATATTAGAAACGACTTGCCAGCTTCGCCTCACCTGCTTGGCGAAATATTCGTCATAGTGGGGAACCAGCCGAAGAGGGCGAACCGGCCCGATGTGCAGCGGTACGCTTTCGGCTGTTCCTTGCCCTTATCTGTTATAATACTTGTAACAGATAAGAAATATTAAACTACTATTGAAAGAAAAGGTCTGGATCGAATTTCATGGTTGATTGTATTTGGCTTATGCCTATAACAGATAGATTTATAGGTATTCTTTTTTAACTAATAAATAACTATTCAACACTTATTTTATTTTAATAAAGAGTCCGCAGGACCAAAAATAATGTGGTAAAAACTCCAAAACTCAAATCCAACGAAGATTATTTTATATTAATGATGAATTTTTCACTTCCTTGCGTGTTTTTGATAGTGAAACCGCCTTGAAAAGATGAGGATCGGGATTGTAGGTTCAGTTTATAATTATTATACGTGACTGTATTCTATAGCTTTGGACGGTTTTACCTCCTTTTTTTTGACAGGAATAAATCATTGTTTTCTCTAGTTCCTCAATCTCGCTGTTTTAATCTATGCTACTGCGATTTTCCCGAATTCCTCCAGATCTCACGCCCGAGTTCGCAAACAGTATGCGATATGTAATATTCGTCCAACATTCAAGTCATCGTTGTTTATATAGTTTTTTTACCACATTATTTTTGGTTCTGCGGACTCTTTATTAAAATAAAATAAGTGTTGAATGGATATTTATTAGTTAAAGAAAGAATACCTATAAATCTATCTGTTATAGGCATAAGCCAAATACAATCAACCATGAAATTCGATCCAGACCTTTTCTTTCAATAGTAATTTAATATTTCTTATCTGTTACAAGTATTATAACAGATAAGGGGCAAGGAACAGCCGAAAGCGTACCGCTGCACATCGGGCCGGTTCGCCCTCTTCGGCTGGTTCCCCACTATGACGAATATTTCACCAGGCAAGTGAGGGGAAGCTGGCAAGTCGTTTCTAATATTCGACCTCTGCTCATCTGCAGTTATTAACACATTCACGCCGGCGCGTACGACCGGTGGCCCACAGTAGACTGTCTCTATAACGTATTATAAACATAACTTTTGTTCAAAAGCATAAACATAATAATTCAGTATTATAAATTTAACTCAAATTCGATACATAGAATTCGTGTACAAGCGAAAATCGCACGAATGCGTGTACAAGCGCCGCTTCACGGCGAAAAACATGAAAATCGGCCCCGGCATGAACGTGTTAAATATTGTAATACGAAAGATGCTATTTTTAGCAAACTAGACAAGAATAAATATCATTAATTTAAACTTAATTGAATTCTGAAATTTAAAAAATATGTATAATAATATATTCTGTCATAACCAGAGTGTGTTGAAAAGGTGGATGATGTGTTATCATTAGGTAGTGTAAATCGGACTAACCCTGTCACTCCTCCGAATTTTATTATTCAATGATAAGTTGTCATTTGAGTTAGTTATCATTGAATAATAAAGAGGAGTGACAGCGTCAGTCTGATTTATACTATTTAATGATACCACATCATCCACCTTTTAATAAACTCTAGTCATAACATTCCGATCGCCTGTTATAAGTTTTCTTATAACAATATTTCCATGTTTAATACAGTCTGATATTATATGCATAGTTTAATGAACTTTCTGTATATTTTTAATTTTAAACTAGCATACTTTAACAATTTTTCGAATACCTAAGATTAATTTAAAATCTATTTTTCGGAATTCTCAATTACCATTTCCAACAATTTCATTTCCTATTTCATAGCTCTAGAGCAAGGGTACCTAACAAGTCGATTGCAAACAACCGATCGATCGAGAAGCCAATTTGGATAGATCACATCTGGCAGTAGACGATTTTAACACCCAAACGCTGGTTGGTCGTGACTGTTGCTACCAATAGTAGTGCCAAATTGAATGTGTTAAATGTCCAGATTTAAGTAGGTAGATCGCGAGACATTTTTAAGAAAAAGTCGACCTATACAGGGTGTAACTGTGAAAATGGTTAATTTATTAATATGCTAAAGCTAGTATGGTATACTTAACGTAATCAGCAAAACAATGGCAAATCACGAGAAACGTTATTTACATTACGGTACTATGTTCCTCGTAGACGTTTACTTGAGAGGTAAGGGATTTCCTAAAAGTCGAAATAAATAATCAGGCATTCAATCAGTATTCGGGTATTCTGCAATGTAAGCAGATGGTTTCATTCAAATGACGCCGCCAGTAAATAGCATATTATCGTCAGGTAAATAATGCTTCTCTGTTATTATTACAGAGAAATAAACAGATATTTATTTCGCTGTCGTTGCTTGCTTGGCCTAAATTTTAAAGGCTCGACGTTTTATTGGTGATGATAAGAAAGTTTTCTTTCAAAAAGATTTATTTATTGATGAACCAAGTCAAGAATACAAAGAAAGTTTCACAAGAAATGCCTAACATTTGACCTGTTTGACAATAATATGTTTATGTAATTGCTGTGTAAAAATGTTTAAAGGAAAAGGTTAATAAACCGTAGATACTATGTAGGATTTGTTTCCTTAGAGAAGAGCACATTACGTCAGCGGCACAATGAACCAAATTTGGTGTGCTGTATACATTACCATGGCAACCGAGTAGCGAAAGTCAATGAAACGTCACATTTCGCGCATATTTTCATGACGTAATGTGCACTTGTCTAAGGAAACAAACCCTATATACTGTGAACACAATGCGAAAGAGAAAATTGTTATATGAGCTGTCCAATATGTCCGCGATTTGTTTCTATGCACGCAATCAACGACGTATTGGAAACTCGCTACAATTGTATAACAGCGCCGGACTCAAAACTGTAATTATAAATATCTTACGAATGGCACGTTTGTGGCCCTACGTTTATTAATCAAGTTTAGTTAATATATTTTAATTATCTACCTTTGTACAACACTTTTTACCATTTTCACAGTTACACCCTGTATATATATATATATATATATATATATATATATATATAAAGGTGAGATGGAGGTTATTGGGGAATTCAGCAATCATACATTCAATAGTAGTATGTTCAAATTTATTTTTATACCGATATTTCGCATCTAATAGTATGCTTCATCAGGGTTAAAAAAGTGAACAATTCGAAAGATCCATGCAATACAAGTGGAACAAATAATTATATCAAAAAACGATTATCAAATCTCATGATGCAGCACGTGCGAACCGGATGTCAAAAGATAAAAATATTAAAAATTTATTTCAATTAAAGCTGTCAAAATTGAAAACGAGGCAACAAGTAAATCCGGACAAAACACCTTTTCATCCTGCGGTGATCACCCAGCTCTAGAGTAACAAAAATATAGCGATAACCAGGGAATCTCGCAAATATTTATGCTACTATAATAGCTATTAGTCGTACAATTTATGACGCACAGGATAAAATTAATCAAGGTCATTAACGATTACGAAGTCCGTTGATATACTGTGTGTCTAGCTAAGTTCGCGACAAATGGAAAACTTTTTTATTCTTGGGTTTATGAAAAAAAATTCTTTATAAAAAGTCCTGCTTCATCCAAAACTTAAATTCAAATTTTCAGATTTTAATATTTGTTAGTCATATACGAGATATGACAAAAAATATGAAATTAGTATAAGAGTAAAGTACCTTTATTTTCAATAATACTTAAAATGTTATAAGGAATAGTCGTTCAGAATTGGAAATTATACAATTTAAATACAGCATTTACACAAAAGAAAGCATTGAAAATGTTACACAAATGCTTCAACATATCCGCCTTCTAGTTCCATACACGTAACGGTTCTATCACAAAAATGCCTTAAAACCCTTCTAATTGTTTGTGGAGTTATTTTACGGATTTCTTCTCTAATAACACGTTCTAGATGGCCTACATCCGTAAACGGCGCTTGAATATAAACATGTTCTTTTAAATAACCGCACAAGAAAAATCAAGTGGGGTCAGATCTGGAGACCGACGTGGTCAACGTATTTAAATTGTATAATTTCCAATTCTGAACGACTATTCCTTATAACATTTTAAGTATTATTGAAAATAAAGGTACTTTACTCTTATACTAATTTCATATTTTTTGTCATACCTCGTATATGACTAACAAATATTAAAATCTGACAATTTGAATTTAAGTTTTGGATGAAGCAGGACTTTTTATAAAGAATAACTTTTTTTCATAAACCCAAGAATAAAAAAGTTTTCCATTTGTCGCGAACTTAGCTAGACACACAGTATATATATATTCAAGATAATTTGTAATTATACATGGATATATGTCGCATATACATATATACACCACCAAGCAAACAAATCCCTCGGAAAATATGCCAACTAATTTTAAAAATTGGTGGCGGTAAAAATTTAAGCCAATACCGACAATTCTTACCGGCGTGTACCTTCCGTGACAAAAGTGAAAGTAGTAGCTACATATCGTACACAGCAAAGTAATGTGTTATCGTCTGTTTGTATTTCCTAATTTTCTCTGCTTTCGTTCATTTTTATAAAAACAAATCTCTTTTAAGATTTTTGTTCGCCTTATTCGAAATAAGGTAGGCATATATTTTATAGATAATTAAAAGTCATTTTAAAATAAAACTATCTTATAACCTCAAAACATATTTTTTGCATCTTAGGTATTTAACATTTATGTACCTGTTAGATGTTCGTACATATGAGAGTTCAATTACGAAATTCGGCCATAATGTACTATAGAAACGAAAACTACTTCACACAGTCGCACTGATGAGCGGTATGACCGCGAAACGCGCGTCTGCGAATAGTGTAAGTAGTTTTCTAATTAAGCACATTTATGTATCTATTTATAGAATCCATTTATTCTAATCGCCGTCATCGCTATGGCAAGTAAAAGTAAAAAACCTGTTCATTGCGAAGCCAGAAACATTATTAAAAATGTTGGGGAGTTTTTCGACCGACAAAAAGCTGCTGGTGTGTGGACATTTCCCTTGGAAAAGGCTACAGAACTAGCTGCTGCAGCGACTGGGAAATCAACAAAATTCATAACAAAAATTAGGTAATTTGTATTTGTTTAAAATTGTTCTGAAATAAATACTTATTGCTATTTTGTAGGAATGAAGCTAAACATTCCAATGATGGGATATTGAGGTCTCCTTCAAAGAAACGACGAAGTGGGGGTTTCAACAAAATTATTGTAGATGATTTTGACTTAGGCGTTTTAAAGAGAACTGTTCATGAAATTTACACGGTAGATAAAAAGTTCCTACCATTAACATGATAGTTCTTCGAATGAAGGACAAGGTTGGCTACGTTGGGGGTAAAGAAACTCTAAGAAAATATTTATTACAAATCGGCTTTAAATACAAAAATGCCATAATAAAAGGAAATTACTAATGGAACGTAACGACATTGTTGCATGACGTTCTCGCTATTTACGAAAAATAAGAGAAAATTATGCGTTAGGGGAAAATAAGAAGCCAGTGACATATTTAGACGAAACTTATATCCATCCATCTTACGGAGTCAATAAGTAAGTGCTGGCAAGCAGAAGACGAAGCTGGTGTTTATAAAACTGATCGATCTGGCCAGAGGTATATAATTGTTCATGCAGGAGGATCATATGGTTTCGTTGATAATGCACTTCTCATTTTTAAATCAAAAAGCAAGTCTGGAGATTACCACGATGACATGAACCATAATAATTTCATGAGATGGTTGGAAACCCAGTTAATTCTAAATTTGCCACCAAATGGGAATTGTCGTAATGGACAATGCTCCTTACCATAGCATACAAATCAACAAACCACCAACACAGGCTACATGTAAAGCAAGTATAAAGGCTTGATTAGACAATAATGGAGTGTCAACAACCGATGGCATGCGAAAGACTGAACTATTGCTGTTGGTAAAGCAATTAAATCACACAAGGACATACTACGTTGATTAACTGTTGAAAAACATGGTCACACAGTACTGCGCCTTCCACCTTACCATTGCGATGCATGCGAATGCATTTTTGGAGATAGGTCCTTCAGATTCAATCAACATTGCAAACACGTTAAGTGTTTAGAAGAGGAAATGTGGCAACGCGATGGTTTGCTAGATGAAGCTGTAGAAAGTTTATGTTTTATGGTAAACACTAGCTCATCAAGCGAAGATTCTGAAATCAGTGAGGAGGAAAGTAGTGACGATAACACTATGTAATTAGTTTTAAATACACACCGTTTTGAAATTTATAAAAATGTTTTACTGTTTTGATCCCTTTTGTTTAATATGCTTTATTGATAATAGTAGAAACAAATATATAAAATAGAAATTAAATTTCCTCATTTATTTCCTTCTCAAATCTAATTCTGGTACTTGTCTACTACATCTTCTTTTAACAGTTTTAACAAATTTATACAAGAACTTAGATAAGAAAAATTAATATAAACTTGCAAATACAAATTGTTACGTGTTCAAATTTGCCGCCATATTACTGTTGATACTGAGTGTACCTCTAAACATGTAGTGACGCCACACCACGCCTACCCAGCAGACTTGTTTGCTTGGCTCGACTGTACATACGAACACATATCTACGTCGTTAAACTTACATTAGACGTAACACGTCATAATAAATAAAATATTCTGAAGGAACTAACTAGCTAGCATCTACGAAATCTGAAAAATAGAGGAAATATTGTTTAAATTATATCGTGTAGTAGAAATTGGAAAACATTATATTCCACCAGCAAATAAACATCAAACTTCAAATAATCCTAAACAAAAAAATTAGATGTATGTTCTGACGTTCACTGCCCACATGACTTATCGCACATAGCAGTGATTGCCAGACTTTTCAATGTGTTGAGCTACTTTTTATAATTTTGGAACAACAGTGAGCTACCTAGTCGTCGTAAGCGACGTAAGTCAACCCAAATGAAATAATGCACAGTTATATTCGACATACATACATGTATTTATTTTATTAATGCCTACTAACTAACAACTAATAGATATACATATATAATACTACTAAATCGATACCTAGAAAAGTAATGCACTATTTTAAACAAGAATATGTGCAGATAAAAAATGCATATTCAATTAGAAGGCTGACACTTATTAGACTCATCGATAATTTTTTTTGTTTGCAGTATAGTTTGATACAGCCATTCATTTACAACTATCCAAATGTTCATCTGTAAGGCGACTACGGTATTTTTTCTTCTACGCATAAACAATATCGTCGATGTCAGAGTTTTATTTATATAGGCAGTATACAGATTCAGATTAAGACGTAGAAACAAAGCTTAGAAGAGAAAAGGATAGTTTTATCTAATTTGTACAGACTAAGTGCAGAATCAATAGTCCCCAAAAGCGCATTCTTAAGACTCTATCCGGAATAAACTATATAATATACGAGCACGACAAATGATGTAACCCAATTAACCTTCCTATACTCACGCATACGGTCTGTGAGACCGATTTATATAGTATAGTAGACGTCTTTCATTTTGACGTGGTATAGGAAGGTTAACACCTTCCCCTCTGCGCATAACCTAGTAACCATAGAGGACCTGTATAGAACCTATGTGTGCATTGTCCTATCCTTCAAACGTTCCCAGTTTGTTTCTATATCTTTAATTTCTTCCAATTATTTTTCTTGTGTACATTATTTTCATGTTATTTCGTTTTCAACATGACTAGAGTTTCTTCAAAAGATGATATCGGGCAAGGGCATATGCCGGTTAACGCAGCGTCTATTTGTAACCTACATAGCCACCCTCCTACCTATTCTCCAATCAACTCCAGTAGGCTGCGTTCACCGACATGTGCCCTTGCCCGGTACCGCCTTTTTAACAAACTCTAATGACAATGCCCACTCCTGGAAACAGTTTAATTACTCAAATTGGTTAACCCTGTCCCTGGAAGCTGCACAATAACATGGAAGGTACGAATAATATATTGTATACTGTTCGGAAAGCATCGATAGAAACTTACAAATGGCAAGGTTAAATTTTGGCGACCATCAACGAAAGCTGACGAAACAATGAGTAAAATCTTGGGGGAAAATCAAATCAACTTTTGACTAGTGGCATAACGTGGATGTCAGTTAAAATACGGGTATACAGTAATCCTAAAGAACTTTTCGGCAAAAACAATTATCATTATTGTGTATTGTACAGGTTACAAATAAAAAAGTCATGTTTATATGTTTTACAATATAGTAATCACCTTTATTACAAAAATTCTTAGACGTATGCCACTTACATTACATAACAGTTATACAACACTTGTGATTATACCTTGGCGATCAACAATTAGATCTAGAACGATACGATTTATATTTTTATTGAAAAATAATACAATGGTTACAATTAAAAACAAAACTTCTGTCTTTAACTACAGCTCTATTCGTTTACTTTTTTGAAAGTCTTTTATTGCACTACCAATGTCTGTAGCATCTCATACCTCTTGCTCAATAGACCAAGATAGCCACATTGGTTAGCCTTAAAATACTCATTGTTGATCTTAAATAATTTTTGATCAATTTCAATTTTCAAAAACTCCTGTTACACCTGCTGTTACGGTCTCCTCTTTTGGAGAAAGCACCATGCGGTTACCCGCTTGCGTGTGGATATAGACATTAAAACAGCCGGTTTATTTGATAGATATGATTAGTAATACATTTAATACACAATAAAAGAACATTTCATCAGACAGCTATAATTGACACACTTACTATATAACATTTCTACACACAGATATGATTGATACTCACAATAAAAGAAACGATCATTTCAAGGTCAAATTTTTAGATAAAGAAATTGTATCCCAACTTATGCTTATAATGTGTATCACGTCTAACGTGTATTGTGAATTAGCCCATTTGACTTAACGCTTACATCTTGCATTTAAGTCGGGCGGTGAACGTCTGTTACTTGAATCCGAAGAATCGGATAGTTCTCGCTTCGGAGAAAATTAAAATGCATTTGTGGCTAAACGTTTTAGAATACGTTTTGTTCAAAACAGTTCAAATATTTCGTCTTTGCGTTTGTCCTAAACGTTCTAAAGACGCCAGTCACAAACGTTTTGCGCCTAAGCGCGGTAAAAACGGCGAAGGCGTAACATACATGTCTCTTAGCAGACGGAGACGTTAACGTACGTTTGTCTTAAACGTTTAAATTTACTGAAGACCGAAGTCTATACAAAATTTTATGCGGCGGGACGGTCGCCGTGGTCTGTTAGATGCTAAAATGAAAGAACGTAAGTTCGTATGTTTTTAAAATACGTTTGCCCCTAAACGTGTATCAGCCTTAAGCCGGATGGCGGTCGCCTGTACGTATGCGTTAGTTTACCGTACGAAGTAAGACGGGCGGATCTTCTTCGGTCTCGCTAGGAGACTTGTACGTATAAGTTGGTTTACGTACTAAGCACGATGGATGCAGCGGAACGCCGATGGAAGGCGGATCAGTTCAAACCGAGTTCGAGTGATCTTATACTCAGCTCGCAGGCTCGCAGCCCCAGTCTAGCTTGCCTGCATTCATCTCTGTGTGCTTGCCTTCCTATAATACGAACGAAGCCACATAATGTTTATTTGGATGATTGGACGATTCCTTCGAATAGAGGCCTAATGCAATGGGTTATGATGATTCATTTGTCGCTCGATCTTTTCAGACGGGGACTGCAGATGATGGACTTGTATTCACCGACGGTGACATTCGATACTTTCCATCTTCGCGCGGTTAACCGACCGAGTGTATGCTCGTACGTCTGAACGTACGTTAGAATATACGCACGCATTGTCGCTAGTGTTTGATACAGAATATAAGCACTTAGAACAGTCAAAACAGGAGATAATTTTAAATGTGGTACATATACGATACATGTAACATATATAACACAAAAATTGAATATAGTTTTTAAAATATGATCGTAAAAATAAAAGGAACAGTTACTGAAGTTAAAAAATCATAAATCTTGATATACAGCAAAGTATTGATGCAATATTACATATAATATATATATATATATATATATATATATATATATATACCTTAAGTCTAAAACAAATGTCTTTAAGTCTGGCAAGTAATAATGTAATGGCAATTGTGAGGAATATTTGGAGAATTATTATAATATTGGGCAGAGAATCTTCCTGCCTGGATTTCACAGTAAATTTTGATAATTCAAGTGGGTCCGCATTAATTAATTTATTTTCGTTGCCAGTAGCAGTAATAAACGTCCGCAGTCAAAGTCGTTCCAACTTGAAGTCCTGCTCGTCAATTTCGGCAGATGCGTAGTGTAGATTACATTTGCTATCGTCCGAATCTAGTAATATAGACGGCATTACATAAGCAAACTTATCCGTCACATTCTGTAGCTGCTGAAAACGCTCACGAATTTCTATAATTCTATCCAACAAAGAAAACAGCTTCCGTCTTAAGTCATTTTCACAAACACAAGTTGGCACCTCTCGTTCCGTCATCAAAAATATGCCTTCTCGTTATGCGCCGCTAAGGTTCCATGGAAATGCCAAGTTCTTCACATATAGTTTTTGCATAACTCACAGCGCCATCCGGCCATTCCTCTCGTTTGTCTGTCAGTACCATCTGCAAAGCATTTACTTTCTGAGCGCACAGTCTTATCAGATCCTTTTGTTTATAAATATTTTTGTGCATCATGCACTTCATGTAGCACCGATTGCCAGAGGTCCAAGAAACAAAGAAAGGAAAATGACTCTATCGTAACTAGCAAAGTTCCTGTGTCTGTTTTTGTGTTTAAACTTTCACCTGTCTCTGTTAGTTTAGTCATTTTTAAGGCGTCGCCTAAACTTTTGCCTATAGCTGCTATCACACTTTCCACCGATGTGTAAACATGGAAAAAATGAATGGCAACGTTCAAATGTGCCGAAAATTACTGAACTTGCCTCAACTGAGGCAGCGTGTAAAGAAACCAAGTGTAACAAATGATTTGAGCAAGGTACGAATTCAACTTTGGGATATATTTCTTTAATTCTTTACTTATATGATAGATCTCTACGACTAATAGGTCAATAAAACAATAAGATAAGTATTAAAGGTCACGAAATATATATGTATATATATATACATTTAATTTAATTCTTTACTGAACTCCTGAATGCCTTCCAGCGATAACAGTAGGATTATCATATGCTTGGCCCCTACAGTTGCTTATATCGGGGCCATCAGCTTCAAGCTTGCTCGAAATCATCTTTGAAATTCCTTCAGCAGTTTTATCTTTTATTTCAATGAAATCTGTAAAAATTCCACTACTTGCGCTTCCCTATTTTCAATCACTACTTATATTAATACCTGGCTTGTTTGGTCTTTATGAGAAATGTCTGGAGTGATGTCGAATATAATCAAATAATACTTGGCCTTTTTATTTGTTCGATGATATGTTAGCGAACTTTACTTCCCAAAATACAATAAATTCGTTTTGGATTTGTGGTAACATATACGCGATTGAAATTTTGCTGCAAATTTTATATCTTATAAGATATTCACGAAGTACAGAATGGTACTCTGTAATTAAATGCACCAATTCTAAAACGTTTCCTCTATTAGTACTGGCGTCGTTTTCTGTATGGCCGCGTAAACCCAAATTTTGTTTGGCAAGGAGTTATAGGAGATATCAAACATTCTAATGAGAATTGCTTGCCATTTTTTATTTCCTCTGCCACTAAGTTTTGCTCTATCTTGTTAATACTCTGTCCTTTTTAAGTCTGGTCCCCAACTAATTCCATTTGGAAAAATTTTGGTTGTGTAGTGCACTTGATTCGTGACTTGCAATCTTAGGATTTAATATCCACCAATTATTAAATCCATCAGATTAGCAAAACGTTGATGCATTTCGTGTGTTTACGTTCCCAAATAAACGACAGCAAAAGCAAGATAATGATGCTTTGAAAGGAGAATAAGCACTTGAAGTATATAAAACTTTCTCGCCGTTGGTTAATGTGCGGTAAAACCATTCCTGGATAAGCCGTCTTGCCTTTCCTTTTGATGTTAAACATAAATCTGAACGTGTTACTGTTGACGCTACGGCGAAGTTAGCATAGATATGCTTAACTTCCTGGCACTGCTGAATGAGATGTAATCGCATATTTCGTCTATTTTTCAGACCATTTTCCGATATTGCGATAATTGCGATATTGTATCAGTCTCTGTTTCTAAGCTATCGATGTCCTTGTCTAGACAGATGCAGACTCTAATTGAGTACATGTTGTTGGAATTTTCAACATTTTTAACAAGTACCAGATCAACAGTGTCAAGTTTTTTTAGATTGTTCTGGGTTTGAAGGCCCAGTTGTCTTTGATGAATTTAAACCCAACGTGGAATCTGATGTCTCAGGAATAGGACTTTGTACGTATTTAAGTAAAGCCCATTCATTTTTTCTAATATTTTCCAACTTACCTCTTCTTTTATTACGGTAAAATGCATCGCTACCTTTTACTTCTTTTATTTCTGATGCTAGATGCTAAAACAAAAGGTACATAATTATTGAGTTGAGTATCGGACGGCGAACGATACCGGCGTAGGACACGTGCAGTGCGGCGATAAGCTCGTGTACGAGCCTTATTCCGGTGGATCGATCGTAAATACCGAAGAAAAGACAGTTGAGGTGGAAAGAAGAAAGTGGAAATTAATTTAGGATTCATATAGGAAATAAAAACTAATTATTTAGTGCTAATAATAATATGAATGGGTCTTAAGAGAAGAAATAGGTGAGTGTGAGAGAGATCGTTCGCCGAGTGGGGATAACGCGGAGTGCGCGCTTCAGTGACATTGTGTGACATTGGGTATTTGTAAACAAAAATATAAAAGGATGGATAGTGATGATTACACATCGTGAGATGGAAGGAGAAGAAGGGAAAAAAGGAATTGGCGAACATATTTAAAAAATCAAGAAAAACAGGAAGAACGCCACAAAAAGACAAAAAGGATAATGAAGAAAAGATAGATAAACTAACAGAGATAATAAAGGAGCTAATGGGAGATATCAAAGATGTAAAAAAGAGCAAAGGGTATACCAACAAGAATTAAGAGAGCTAAGGAAAGAAAATGAAAAATTAAAAGGAGAAAACGAGCAATTAAAGAAAGAAATGAATAATATGGAAGCAAGAATGAAAAGAGTAGAAAAGGATCAAATACGAAACAATGTCATTATATCGGGGATAGATATGCAAACAGAAAACCGAGCCGATATAAAACGGGAACGGAAAACTTTTAGAGAGGAATATGGGAGCAAAAATACAAATTAAGGAAGCCACAAAAATAGGAATGAAGGTTTATAAGGTACAGCTGGATGATTCGTATACAAAGCAATATATAAAAATAAAAAAAGAAATATAAAAGAAAATAAAAAGAATTTGAGAAAGTTAGTTGGAAAAAATTTACATAAACAATGAGATGACGAGAAAAGAGCGAGGAATACAAGGAAAGATAAACCAGATAGCAGAAGAGCAGCGGAGAAGTCTAAGAGCTCAGGACAAGAGGCGAAAGAAATAGAAATAGGAACCTGGAATGTGAGAAGCTTGAAGGGAAAACAAATGGAGCTAATACAGGAGATGGAAGATAGAGAAATAGATATACTTGGCATATCAGAAAATAAGAAAAAGGGGACAGGCATGCAACAGCTGACAGAGGACTATGTGATGTGGTGGTATGGAGTGGAAGAGAGAGAAAGAGCAAGAGCAGGAATAGGGATCATTATAAACCAGACTAGTATTAGAGAGATTGTGAAGGTTCAAGACATAAACGAAAGAATCATATATGCTCAAATAACCCTTGGGAAAGAAATATTCCATATAATAACGATATATGCGCCAAGCGAAGATGCAAGCAAAGATGAAAAAGAACAACTCTATGACGAACTGCAAAAGACTATAGATGATACACAAAGCAACAACATAATATTGATGGGCGATATGAATGGTAGAGTGGGGAACCAGAATAAAGGAAAGAAAAAATGGTTAGGTCAAGAGGGCGAAAAAATAAAAACGAAAACGGGCGGAGAATAATAGATTTATGCATAGAAAATGATCTTATAATAGTGAACACAACATTTAAACACAAATGGATACATAAATATACAAGGGAGGAACCATTTCGGAATGAAAAATCTATTGTGGACTACATAATGACTAACAGGGGTATTAGACGATATGTGAGAGATGTAAAGGTAAATAGAGAAGCGGAAATCGGAAGCGACCACTATCTGTTGCTGAGCAAATGGAAAATAACACTAAAGGAAAAAGAGGATAAAAAGATAAAAATAGTAAAAGGAAAGATTAATTACTACAAACTAAGGAAACCACAAAAAGAAAAGAAATACAAGGAAATACTAGACATAGAGTTAGGGAAAACGCAGACGATAAGAGGCATAGAAGAAAAGTGGAAAAAGCTTAAAGAAGGCATGATAGAAGCAGCAAGAGGAAGTTGCGGAGTAACAAAACTAACAGGAAAACAAAAAGAACGGCATGGTGGACAGAAGATATAAAAGAAGCAGTAAAGGAGAAAAAAGCAGCACGGAAAGCTCACATAAATGCAAAAGATGTAAGAAATTACGAGGAATACAAGAAGAAGAGGAAAAGGATGAAGGAATCAATAAAGGTAAGCAAAGAAAAATCCTGGAGAGAATTTGGAGAGAAACTTACTAGAAACTACCAAGAAAATCAAAAACTCTTCTATGGAGCGATAAAAAATATGAGAAAGACAAAACAATATACATTGAAGAACATGAAGGATGAAAACGGTAAGGTAGTGACTGAAGAAGACAGGATAATGGAAGTATGGAAAAGATATTTGCAGACACTACTACAAACAGAAGGAGAGAAAAATACACAACTAGAGCGAATATATCGAGAAAAGAATTTTATAGAAGGGCAGGTACAACAGGACATAACAAGGGAAGAATTAAAAAAGTCATACAGCTGATGAAGAACGGAAAGGCACCGGGACACGACGAAATTACTGTGGAAATGATAAAGGGACTTAGTCAACTAGGATTAAAACAACTACTGGAACTACTAAACGAGGTCAGAATGGAGAAAGTGACACCCGAGGATTGGAGAATAGGAATTATATGCCCAATTTACAAAAAGGGAGATAGTCAACGGTGTTCAAATTACAGAGGCATAACCCTGGGTGCAAACAGTAGGGGAATTATATGCAAGGATATTAGAAAGTAGACTTAGGAAAGAAATAGAACATACATTAGAAGAAACACAATGCGGATTTACGAAGGGACGAGGGACTCAAGATCAAATATTCATTTTAAGAGAAGTAATAGAAAAAGCAATAAAAACAGACAGAGAAATACATATATGCTTCATCAATATAATAAAAGCATTCGATCGTATAAGGAGAAATGATGTATGGAGAACGTTAGAGACAAGAGGCGTGAATGAGGAATTAATAGAGTGTATAAAGAGCACATACTACAGAACAAGAAACTACGTTAGAGTAAGAAATGAAAAATCGGAGACGTTTATATGTAGAAATGGACTAAAGCAAGGCTGCACGCTGAGCCCCTTATTATTTAATATAATGTTGGACGAAGCGATTAAGAAGTGTAAACACCAACTGAAGCCATATAATGTAGGATACTGGAAAATGGAGAAAATACAGATAACTGAGTTAAGCTATGCGGACGATATGGTGATATTAGGAAACACGGAGAGACATCTGCAAGAAAATGTTAATATAATAAATGAACAATTAAAAGAAATAAACATGGAAGTTAATATAGACAAAACAAAAACAATGGCAATAATCAGAGAAAGTCTAACACATAACATAAAAATAGAAGGACATAGAATAGAACAAACTAACGCGTTTAAGTACCTGGGAGGGATTATTAACAGCGAGGGGTCTTTAGAAGATGAAATAAATGAAAGAATATCAAAAACTGCAAAACTTTACAACATGATAAAAACACCTTTCTTAAAGAACAAAGAAATACCAGAGATAGTAAAGGCAGAAGTGATCCGCAAGGTAGTGAAACCAATACTGACACACTCATGCGAGTCATGGACTACAAACGAGAGACAAAGAAATAGGATGAACAGCGCAAAAATGAGGTTCCTAAGACGAATAAAAAATAAAACTAGGTTGGATAGGATAAAGAACGCAGAATACAGAGAGGAGCTCAAGATAGAGCCAATCGAAATAACAATACAACAAGGGCAATTAAGATGGCTTGGCCATGTTATAAGAATGGGCGAAGAAAGGTTGGCAAGACAAATATACGAATCAAAAGAAATGGGGAAAAAGGAGAAGAGGAAGACCGAGGAAGACATGGGAGCCAGAAGTACGAAGTGCATACGAGGCAAGGGGAGAGAAATGGGAGGATATGAGAGCAAGATGCAGGGAGAGAGAAGAGTGGAGACAAATATGGAAGAGGGGGCCAGGAAACTCAACTCCACACAATCCGACACTTCACGGTCAAACGGGTTTCAGGATTAAGTAAGTAAGTATATAATTATTGACACTTATAATAAATAATAAAGGTATGGGAGTTGGGTAAAGGAGTTGGATTCGTAAACGAAAGTATCATAGAACATTTCAAAATAATTACTAATAAATTATAAATATATAATCTACAGTGCGCTCTCTCTTCGATGCCGCTGATGGGGCTGTACGGGAATAGTTTTCTGGGAAGTGGTGTCCCCCACTCTCGAGCCTTGACTCCGCGCAGATATTTATATTTCGAACGCTCTCAATGATGCCGTGCCGAAATTCATTGCCGAAGCTTTCTTGTTTATATTCACACTCTTCCGCGGCATATTGTAGGAAGAAGGATACTAAATTCCTGAGTGGAAGATGGTGGGGGACTGAAATCGAGCTCGAACGACATTTCCCCTCCGTCGCGGCATCTTAGAGAGCGGGTTCGAAGAGGGAGCGCACTGTACTTTACTGAAATTCATTGTGCTGATTTCTTTATTATAATAAACTAAAGCTTAAACTTTGTAGCAGATAGTCAATAATGCAATTACGTAAATAAAAAACAAATAAAATATTTGATACTAGCACAGTCGAATGTATATGTACAGCAACAACACAATTTCAACAAAGTTCAATAATTTGACACCACGCTTACTTATGAGCACACACTATCGTCCATAAGTTTGGAAGCACGGTAAAACCCCTTTAAAATAATACAACCATTAGGCATATCGTGAAATCTTTAATCCTTATTATAAATTATTCTATGCAAATATAAAATTGTTACACATAATCCCTAAATTACAAACAGTTAGGTATAAATTTCTCCCGAATACATTTTATTGCTCTTTTCCAAGAATACGACTATAGTTTGACAGGGATGGGGTAGGACACCTGCAGTAATTACTTTCGACCAAATGGTTTAGTACTACTTCGGTAATCGTTTAGTGCATGTAGTAAAAGAAAATCGTTAGTGTCTTATCGTTTGCTTGTGCGGAATTAATTTTTTGAATTCAGTGCGCAATCATAAAAATTTGGCAAAGTACTGACCGTAAAAATGTCAAAACGCAGACAGTTGACTGTAGACCAACGTTGTACTATTTATTTTATTTGTTTATTTTCTTCACGATGAATTTCTCTACGGTTAGGTATTTCACCAAAAGGTGTGCATTATACATTGGCCCGAAGAAGAAAGACAGGTCTAAATCTTGATAGAAGACGAAGTGGGCAGCCATTGGTGACTTCTGGATCTGACGATAGATTTATAATAACGACTTCGAAACAAGATCGACGTCTAACGCCACCTGATATCGCATCCTGCGTTAATACACAACGAGGAACAAATGTTTCTGTTACCACCATCAAGAGGCGATTGTTGGCAGCAGGTTTAGGGGGATGCATCGGCTGCAGAAAAAACACGTTTTTTAAACGTATGCATAAACAGAAGCAATTAATTTGGGCAAGAGAGCATGCAAACTGGTCACTGGATGAATGGAACACAGTGTTATGAACCAACGAATCCAAATTTGAGTTATTCGGTACGACGTCGGACGACACGGAAGTGATGGTGTTATGATTTAGTATTGTTTTGCTGGAACTACGAGTGATTTAGTGAAAATTAGTGGTACAATGCGGAAAGAAGAGTATTTTGATATTTTGCGAAATCATGCTATCCCGTGTGGAATAGCATTCTCGGAATTTTCGTAGCTTTTCTGGCTTGACTTTTCGAAAAAAGCATATTACCACATTAGAGACATAACCTTTGACTAACTATTCTAATTTTTTAATACTTCAAAAAATTCGAGACAGATTAATCAACAATCAAAAGCGCCGCCCCTACCTGCGGGGCATGTTAACCGAGTATCGAAAAATGAATACAACACACAGAATACAATTAAAAAATGTATTTAATACAATGAAGTTATTTTGTATACTAGCACGAAATAAAATAATGTAAGTCAAAGCAAGTATAGATATTTTTTTGTTTTTACCACTTTTAGATTTGGTTAGAGGCGCTTTCTCGGCACTCGCAACTTTTTTTCTTCCGACAATTTATGTGTTCTCCGTAAATCCTCTTTCTCTTTCTCCATTGCAGGTTTTATTGGTGATTTCGCCAGAATTTGGGTCGACCGTCGCTTTCAGGTTTGGCCCTTTTGCGTCTGTTGTTTTCGGATCTGTGGATTTTTTCCGTTGAACCTTGTGGTTCGTGGACGATTTCACAGCGTCGGGGTTTGGGCGATCAGTCACAAATACCGCGAGGAACTCCTCAGGAGAAAACACTTCAGCATTAGAAGGAAACATTCCTGATACTGAAAACCAGCTTGAATGTTTTCCGGTGTGCAGGCGAGTTGAAGTGCAGAGGCTATCATTGCGGGGATATCGTAGATCGTCACAGTCTTTTCAGGATGATTCGTCATCCATGAATCTGAGTGACTATTGACGAACCTTTTGAATAGCCCGTAGACGGTGCGATCAAATGGTTGCAGCTTGTGGCTGCACTGCGGTGGAAACGATATAATAATGACGCCATTGTCTTTGAACAAATTCAGCGCTTCGATTAATAAATGTCATCCAGCCACTTGAACTTGATGTCCCAGCGCTACCGGTTGAAACAGCGCGAATGAAATGGTACTTAAAATTTACCCGTCGGGAAGACCAAAAACAGAGGAATTGAATTTCCGGAGGCTAATACTACCGCTGTTATGGTTACTAAAGTCCCTCTTTCAGCTGACTGAGTAATTTTTCCAATTTGTTTGCTCCTCGGATTCCGATCCGACTATTCGATTAGGTTTCTGGACTGTTGTTACACCCGTCTAGTCAACGTTCCTAATATCAGCAGCTTCAAAATGGCAACGGTTAAGAACTTTTTGTAGGTTTTCAAAATATCTAGCGACATTTGTGGGATTGAAACTCGTCGCTTGCGCCAAACTAGTAGCCTCAGGAGTGCGTATTGACAACGTGTTCTTCCTCTTGATAAAAGATGTCTGTTTTTCCTCTTGCGGATTTTGTTTTGTACGTTCTCATTTTTCTACCTGAATCAGGTAACATATCATAAAATTTCATCAATAATTAAGTTCAGAATCATGTGATCAAAAAAGCATCAGAAGAGTGAAAAGAATGTCAGAAAGAAGTCTTTAAGTGTGCGTTGTTGGACGGCTTTACTCCGCCAATATACTCTACGCACAACATGGGCACAGAATAGACAGAATCGACAAAATTAGAAAAGTCTTGTGATAAATTTTGTATGCGCATGGTCGGCAACCATATTTTAAATACGACGATAGCGGCTATATTTAGCCAGCTTCATTAATACTATTATTTTGGGATAGTGTGTGCATATTAGAATTAAAAAATATACAATTATTGTTGTGTTTCATTGATTTAACTGTTCAGCAAATACTATTCTTTTAACATACCCAAAACTCTAATATTTTTCAATTAATACGAAAGAATGTGCACTTTTCGTATTTTCCAATGGCGCTAGTTCTGAGCTATTTCCAGGTCATTCAAATCGAGCACATAAACATCAAAGCTGCCGACACACTTTGTCGCTTCTATCTATTTTGTGATACGGCCAACATGCCAGTTAGGCTACTTCCAAAACAATAAACTGTTTTGTAGGTTTTTAAATGCTCGTTCAAATAGTATATTACGTTTTTTAAAATTAGGTGAAAATAGGTCGAAGCAAGCAGAACAGTTTACAACTTAAAAATGTACTCGCCAGCGTTGAAAAGTGAAAAAATGGAATAACTTGAAAACAACAAATCGAAAACGCTTTTAAACACATTGGAACATACGTTTTGCACGAGCTTACCGTTACAAATACAGAAAAATATTAAATGAAATGGTTCAAATTTTTACAAGGTATTATTATTATTCAATCGCCTAGTGGCTCAGTGGTGAAAATCACGTTTCACAACAGATAAAGTCTGGTTCGAAACCCGGCGTAGTAGTTTAAAATCCTAAAATGGATCTGCTACCTCCAATATGCTGCGGAAAGTAAGGAAATGCCACCAGGCGGTCCAGGAGCGGTGCGGTATACACATATGTATATGGCCCGGTCGCTCCAAACAAGCCCAGGGCCTTAAGGCCTGTTAGTGCTAATATATATTATTATTATTCATTATGAAATTTTGCAGTCCCCTAAAAGTGGCGCCCCCATACGCTACGCCACTGCTTTTGACACAATTTTGTGTTGCCCGTGACCTACGATTAATGTATGTAAAAATATGTAGCACATTTTTGTTCGTCTCAAGGTTGATGTACCTGTGACATAATGGTACTACTTCATAGGCGTTTTTAATTAGATTTTAATTCACCATGTTTGCTTATCTCCACCAATAAACATAGTTAATACATGCGATACATTGCTATAATACAATCTTAATCTAAAGCAGCAGTTTTCAAACTGTGAGGGGCCGAAGCTGTAAAGAAACGACAAGGCATCGAATTTGTTTATACATTTTTATTATATTTAACATACACTCAACGAAAGCATTATAACTAAATTACAATAAAACATTTCTACGGTATAAATCTACTGACTAATATGTATGTGTTTACTCTAAAGTACATAACCTGTCCAGGTTTGGTTTGATATTTAAAATAAACAATCTGAGGTTACTTTCTGTTTGAAGTTTATTTCTATATTTTATTTTAAAACGGCTACAGCGGAAAACAAGTTTCGAAAAATAAAAAGTAGGATAAGGTAACAGTATTCGAAATGCTTTTGCTTTAATAAGAGAATAGTTACACGACAGTTCACTTCAGAATGTTTTAAATGACAAGATTTGATTTTTCTGCTATACTTGAAGAAAGATCAATGTTTTTCCTCTTCTTCCAGAGATAGGCCAGCAGGTATACTTTCAAATGGATTTATTACCCAATTCACGCCTAATTAAATGTCTTCTTCAGTAAAAAGGTGACCAGTGCTGCCGGAAAAGTGATTGTTACGTGAGTAAGTAGTACAAATAGTTAAAACAGCCAAAAATAATTAATAAATTTAGGAAACATAAATAGTCTGCCACAATATATGCACGGATAAGAGTCCAAGGTCCGACGGGACGACCGGCCAAGGGCTTTTTGCGCGGTGCTATAAGAAAGAAGTACACGTTAGAAAAAAACAACAAAAAACAGAACCGTACCCAGATAATCGAAACATCAATAACAAAATAACTTTCTGAATTTAACTCGACAACCAAGCAGTACGCTAACAACTCAAGCCCGAATGACAGACAAAATAGAAAAATTGGAAAGAGAGGTTAGATCAAGCAATATAATAATAAAAGGGGTTAATGAAGAAGAAAACGAAACAGAATTGGAAATAACAGAGAAAATAAACAAGATAATGCAAAAAATAAGAGTCGATATCTATCAGAGAAACGAAATAGATGAAATAAGAAGAATAGGGAAATACATAAAAGACAGAAAGAGACCAGTTTTCATAAAGCTAACGAAGACAAGCACTCGAAATAGAATACTACGAAATACAAAATATTTAAAAGACACAGAAATGTGGATTGATGAAGATTACTCAAAAAATATACAAGAGGAAAGAAGGGAATTAATACCATTACTAAAAGAAATGGGAAATAAGGGACATAAAGCAATAATTAAATACAACAAACTGATAATAGACAACGAAATACAAGGAACAATAAAAAACATACAGCATGAAAAAAGAGGATACAAAATATTGAGTACACCAGCCAAAAACGAACAGTACAAGACCGATCACCGGAAACAAGTAATATCCATGAACAACTTCAAAAAATAACAAGAACAACATTTAGAAAAACTAGAAAAGGCAGATAGGAAAGGTAAAGAAGAAACAGACCGGGCAATGGAAATGGAAATGGATAAGGTACGTGAACATAACAAAATACATATAAGTAGGAAAATACACAGGGAGGCAGAGATAAAAAGTAGAACAAGAATATGGAAGCTGGGAGCATGGAATATCAGAGGATTGAATGGCAAAGAAAACGAATTAATAAGCGAATTTGAAGAAACAGGCCTCGAAATATTAGTAATAAACGAAACAAAAAGGAAGGGAACCGGAAGAATAAGCCTAAGAAATGACCATATACTGATTTGCAGTGGCGTGGAAGTAACCCAAAGGGCAGCGGCGGGAGTGGGATGCATAATACATAAACAACTAGCAAATCAAATTAGAACATGGAAAGCTGTATCTGAGAGAATACTGCTGATAGAGATAGAAAATGAACAGGGAGATGTTAGATCAATAATATCAGTATACGGACCAGACGAAAATGGAAAAAGAGAAGATAAAGAAAAATTCTGGGAAGAACTAAATGCAACAGCAGAAGAGGCTAAAGGAACAATCTATATAGCAGGTGACTTTAACAGCAGAGTAGGGAAAAAAGATGTAGAAAACAAGACAATATTAGGAATGCATGGAGAAGAAGTACGAAATAACAACGGAAAACGATTACTGGAATTCTGCAAATTACAAAATATAATAATTACCAACTCCTTCTACCCACACAAAGATATACACAAATACACCAGAATACAACCAAATAGAGGAGATAGGTCAATAATAGATTACGTCCTAGTCCAAAGAAAAGAAAGGAAAAATATAATGGACGTGAGAGTAAGGAGAGGAGCCAACATAGATAGTGACCATCACCTACTGGTATCAAAAATAAATAAAAGAATAAAAATAATAAAATAAAAAATAAAAGAAGCGCACATAAAAACCGTAAAATGGACAAGACCAAGCAAACGAAACCATGTAACAGTTAGAACATACAAACTCAGAAGAGAAGAAATAGCCGCTGCATACCTAAACATAACCGAAATAAAATTGAAACATAAACTAGGAGAGATAAAGAGGATAAATACCAAACAAGGATGGAACATATTCAATGACATAATTTTAAAAGCAGCAACTGAAATATGCGGAACCGCCAGAACAAACAATAAGAAAAGACAAACAGCATGGTGGAATACTGAAATACAGGAAGAAATTAGAAAGAAGAAGAAAATCGAATGGAAAAAATATCTAACAAAACAAACAACAGAACAACAAGAAGTATACAAAAAACAAAGAAACAGAGTTAAAACACTAGTGAAAGAGGCAAAAGAAAGGTCATGGACAGAATTCGGAAACGTAATGGAAAAGAATAGCTCCAGTAACCAAAAACTCTTTTATAGAATCCTAACAACATGGAGAAATGAGAAACCGATAACAGAAGTAGAGAGAGATGGCCGGTTCAAGACCCGCCGCTCAGCCGCTCAGCCGCTCAGTCACAACCCCGAGCGTGTATACTGGAAGGTAGTCACAACCCCGAGCACGCGTGTATGGAAATGGGACCACAACCTCTGTTTGGAGGGTTAAAACTCATGACAACCCCCTCCCCGAAAATTTCAAAGCTACCGCCCCTCTGGTCGGTAAGGTAGATATCTAGGGGTGCTGGTAATACAGGTGGCTGTATATAGTGTAGCTTTTGACCGGGAGGTGTCGCTGTTCGGTAGATGCCGGTAATACAGGTGGCTGTATGTAGTGTCGCTTTCGATTGGAAGGTGTCGCTGCTGCTCGGAGTACAGGGAGCTGTAGGTGGTAACAGGCCTAATTAGGGAATTGGACGTTTCACCAGAAGATGGAGGATCAGGAGACGTTGGCCGGGAAGTTACGTAAGATTACGTAGTATCATGACGTCACAAATCGGTTTCAACTGTACACCATCTATGTACTGACCGCGCTCGTCGCTGTTTGACGTCGGTGAAAGGACGAAAACAGCTGTAGTCAACGTGCTATGACTGTTGCATTTTTAAATACACATACGGTACACCATCCAAGTACTGCCCGCGACTGATATTGTTTGACTTAGGTGATCGCATGAGAGCCGCTATGGCCAACGTGCCGATTTTTGCAGATCATTCCTATATACAGTAGAAGCCGCTTATTATAATCACGGTTAATGTTATCAAACGGTTATTGTTATCGAAAACCGTTGGTCCCAAATCACTCTATTTAAAACTCATTGAAAGAAAGCCGCATATTGTAATCAAAAGCCGCTTAATGTTATTAGTTATGAATAGTATCCTTTGTCGGAAAGTTTCTTCAGGCGACGGTGTCTGCAGCGCAACTCCTTTGAACGAGCCGCTTTTTCTCGCCGATTTCAATTAAAACTCTCATATCGCATATTATAATCTAACGAATTGTTATTTCTATATTATGAAGAGGTCATCTTTTTTGATGTACTTTATGTATAAAAGGTCCGTTCGTTTAAATGATATTCAGTTTCTCCTATACTCTTCTACGAATCTCACGTTCTACAGTCTTGTGTACGGGTAAATTATTGAAATTTCGCATAAACCACCGTGGTCATGGCAGAAGTGAATAAAAAACGTCGCGATCTATCGAACGAAGAAAAACGACAAATTCTCGATAACTTCGATAAACTTCCGAAAATGAGTCAAAGGAATGCTGCGGTACAATTAAAAATTTCGCAACCGCTGTTGTGTAGAATTTTAAAAAATCGTACAGAAATAGAAACGTGTGCGCGTTCGAATGAAAACATAAAACGAAAAAGGGAAAGATCTGGAAAGGATAATCAAGTTGAATCAGCTTTAAAAATTTGGTTTACAAATGTTCGCGAAAAAAATGCCTCTGTGAATGGTCCTATCATGCGTCAAAAGCAGAAGATATAGCCAAAACTATGGGGAAAGAAAATTTCATTGCAACAGACGGATGGTTCAATCGGTGGAAAAAGCGAGAAAACATCGTTTATAGACCTCTGCACGGTGAAGAAAAAAGTGCTGATTCGTTAGCAGCCGCTGACTGGATGCGTTCGGAATGGCCAGAAATTATTGCAAAATATCCGCCTCGGGACATCTACAATGCAGATGAAACAGGACTCTACTTTCGCGCGATGCCTAATCATACTTATTTGTTCAAAAACGATAAAGTAAGAGGTTGCTTATCTTCGAAAGAACGAGTAACAGTGTTATGTTCTGTTAATATGGAAGGTGAAAAGGAAGAACTTCTAGTGATAGGAAAAAGTAAGAATCCTCGGTGTCTTAAAGGTGTTAAAACTTTGCCCGTGGAGTATTTTGCTAATGCGACTGCTTGGATGACAAGTGTCTTGTTCAACGAGTGGTTACTCAGGTGGGACAAAAAATTGAAACGCCAAATCGTCTTATTAGTAGACAATTGTACTGCGCACAAAGTGAATGCAGTTTTGACGAACATCCAACATATTTTCTTACCTGCGAACACTACGGCATTGATACAACCATGTGATCAAGGAATCATTCGAACATTCAAAGAATACTATCGAGGGCAAATTCGAGCCCAAATTATACAAGAACTTGATGAGAATCGAGATGCACCTACTGCAGATGCGATAGCAAAAAAATCAGTCTTCTAGATGCGCTGCATTTGCTGGTGAAGTCATGGAGGCAAGTTCAACCAGAAACGATCCGAAACTGTTTTCGAAAAGGAGGTTTTTCCAAAACTGGTGATGAAGAACCTGATCTCCATGAAACGTGCGCTGACATTTTAGAAGGTATGAAAAAAGAACTTGTTTTGTACATCTAACTAATATTTTTTTAATTTTTTTTTTGTAGTTCAAGGTCTGTCCAAAAGCGAATTTTCCGATTGGGTGGATATCGACAATGATGTTCAAACAGCTGCCACAATGACTATATCAGACATTTGTCGGGAAGTTGTGGATCAATCGTCCGAAGGAAGTACTCCTGAATTACCCGAAGTAGGAGAAGAAGAAGAAGAGGAAATGTCTGAAGAGCCGCCAACTAATGGCCAGATGCAAGAAGCGTTAAATATTCTCCGACGTGGTGTACAATTCCGAGAAAGTAATTTTGATAGATATTATGATTTTGAAATATACATACAAAATCTTATTAATAAAAATAAACGTCAAACGACGATCGACCAGTTTTTCGAATGAAATCGTAAAGTGTAAATAAATGTACCTGCGTATTGTATCGATGATAAAAAATAAACAAATTTGGTAAAATATTAAAAATTGTTGATTAATCGTTAATTTTTCCCTTGAATTTTATTTGTAAGTCGTTAAATAATTTGATTACATACATACATATTTATTATTGACTACATCAGCATAGAAAAATACATTTATATTTACCTTCCGCTTACTGTTATCATTCGGTTAATGTTATCAAAAAGGGTTTGTTCCAAATTGATCACAATAAGCGGCTTCTACTGTATTACGTAATATTACGCAATACTATTACATCACAAACAGGTTTAGACGAGAATCTTGGATGCAAGGAATATGTTAGAACTTCGCTCTTAGTCAGAAAATGTTGATAAAACAGATAATTATGTATAGATTCCTAATAAGATATTACGTAATACCATAATGGCGTAAACAGGGTGAATGTTAGATGGGAAGAGCATCCTCGTTCATGATATCATATAAAATGCAGCGTTCTGATTGGTCGCATCCTATACAATGCCACGCTCTGATTGGTTACCAACTCGAAATTCAAAATTCCCCGATAGGTATAGGAAGGTAGTTCACCAACAACATCCTTAACATTGATCAAGGTGTTTAACGTCAGACAGTAAGTAATAAAGTCATTCGACACGGGCAAGTTAGCCCTGGTGAACACTACATACTATTGATCGGTCATTAGTAAGGTGAAGAACCGGTTTATATGTTTAAATGTAAACTACACCAAACTGAGGAATCGGGAGATGGCCCGAATTTCGTACCATTGATCGACCACCAATCGCAGTACGATACATCATTAGACATCAGAAACAGGTTTCAACGTTATATTTTAATATGAACAGGATGAATGTTATGCTATATATAGGAAGGTAGTTCCCCAACAAGTTCTTTAACACTGATCAAGGTGTTTAACGTCAGCCAGTAAGTGATGACGTCACTGCGCATGCGCAAGTTGGTCCTGCTGAACACTATACCTTCGATCGCTCATCAGTAACGTGAAGAATCGGTTTATACGTTTGAACGTAAAATACACCAAACTGGGGAATCGGGAGATGACCCGAGCTTCATACGATTGACCGACCACTAATTACAGTACGCTACATCATTAGACATCACAAATAGGTTTAGATATTATACTTTAATACGATATTATAAGGAAATGGAACGTAAGTCAATTAGTTAGTAAATTATTAAAACGTATCAGATAGGCTTATGTTTAACTGGAACGCTGATACCAACAATAATCGATTGTAAATCAACAAGGTCAAACATATCAGGCTCGGCAGGTCGTAGACGGATAGAAGTCAGTATCATTCAGTAAGATATGTGGACTTTCTATAACGATCCTATACAGTCGGCGTCTAATAAAATTATGTAATACAGAGCTCCTTTGTCTATTGATACGAACATGTAACGGCACAAACAGGATTCAACGACAGTTCTGTGTTAAATGTGTAAGTTAATATAACATCAAATTTAATGAAACCCAGTCGATTATTTATTAATATATTAAGATACATGTAGAAAAACACTTAGAAAGTTTGATTGATCGCATCATATGAAATATCGCATTCTGATTGAATATCGATAAATCATATAAAAGCGAGTTCATTTCCGTGCTCTTCACAATTTACCGACAGCTTTCTAACAGCTAGGTCGTGAACTTCAACATCTTTACCTCCAGTATATTGTTTTAGTGTTTATAGTTAGGCGTTGATGTCCTACTGGTTTAGCGTTTTATTATCACTTAGTATTCGTCGTGGTTGGACAGGCATATCTTAGGTAAGTTATTTAAATTTCACCGCATACTTTCCCTAATAGACTGCAATATTATAGTTTAAGATGGAGTGTGAGATATGCCACAAAACGAAAAGATGGATTGAACAGACATCCCTGTTTAAATAATAAATCTTACACATGCACCATATGTGAGGAAATCTTTACGAGATCGGATAGTCTGTCTCGACATAAGAAAACGCATAATATCGATTCCATAACCAAGAAACAAGATGTTTCAGAAGAGAAGCAGCCACCAAATAAAATGAACCATCCGTCGAATAGCATGTCGGAACAGGATTTTCGATACCGCGACCAAACCTTACCGACGGCTACATTACACAATGAACACCTTTGTTTCCATGCGGATCTGAACAGCAATTCTCTTAAACTTGAAGAGGATATGTTCGTCATAAAAATCACCCGGAACAATAATGTAAAAATAATGATAAAGCAGGCACCCCATGATGTAATACAACCTACAACATGAAAAATTGCATAAATATAGGATATTCCAACAGTATTATCCGACGTAAAGGTAATATCGTAAAGGAACCGACGCTTTCCAAGAAACAGTGCAGCGAGTGAAATATAATAACGGAGTAAAATAATTTTATACATATTATACTGAATAAAAGATATCATAAAGTTTACGAATTTTATTTAAAGGGTGGAACAATATTTATGATAAGTATGCAGTATTAGAATAATGCAATCTTACTAATAAGTAAGTATAGCAAAACAGCGTAAGAATGTTTATCCAACTGCTGTGGAAGTTATAAAATCCCACTGATTCGATCTCATTTTCTAGGTAAAACTCCTTCGAGGGAGTATACGTTCTCACATTTGAATTTCTGCAATTCCTGTTTATAGGAACACCCCACAATCGGTTTCTCGTTTACGTCTTCAATTAAATATGCGTTGGGATTACCCACCTTACTTAAACACGTAAGAATACGGTATTTAACCTGAATGGATCGATGTTTCGTATGATTGTATTCATCGATTATTTTAGACAAAATATCCATCTACCTATACAAACCTCTCAAACGACATAAATGTACAATGTGAAGCTACCAGCATTATTCGACAATCCTAACCTAGCAAGGAACCGAGTTGCTGGTGAAATTATACGATACTGAACACATCAAACACATCTCTATACAAACGTATACAGACTTGACTTCAATACAGAAACAAAAACTCACGAAGTTGTATGAACTGTGTATTTAATAAGGGGTGCAAAAGGATACATATATCTATATACTGTTGGCATAAGAGGAACAAAAGTCTCATTCTAACATGATAAATGAATGTAATGGGAGGTTTAACGTGATGTCTGCGATGGAAGATGAAGAAAAAACAAGATGATACCGGAAAATATAAAAGTTGCAAGCCATGAAAGAAAATAGTCATATATCAATCTAACCAGTTAAATAAAGAACAGGCTGTGCATCTAATGATGTATTACAATCTTTCTTTACCTTGTTGTATGAATCGTGTATTTAACAAGGGCGAAAAAGGACATACATATCTATCCGCTATTAGTGGAGAGGGGTAAAACATTACTATGTTCTGATAACGGAACTATCTCAGCCGATGTTGACATCATGGATATATCGAAGGCGAATATAAATACTCCAAATGATGAATAAGCGTGTATCCCATGGTGAATTACTACAGTCTTTCGTCCAGCATGAAAATATATATATATATAGGACGACCAATTAGCCGCACTGACACGCCTAATCTTGAAAGGAGTTAAGTTTATGGTGAAATTAAAGGTATTGGTCACATCGACACCCAAAACAACCTATCAATATGTAAATGTATACGGACTTGACTTCATCATAAAGACGAAAATGTAGGAAGTTGTATCGACCATGTATTTAACAAGGGGAAAAAGATATACATATCGATCTATTATTAATGGAAGAGGATCAATACATCATTATGTTCTGATATCAGGTTGTTTCGATCGGTATCAATATCATAGACATATCAAAGGTGAATGTAATAGAATGTTAACCGTAGTGACGATAACCGAGACGAAGAAGAAAGCAAGATTGTTGGGGTTATATAAAATTTGAACACGAACGAAAAACGGTGCTACGTATTATGGTCTACATCGACTTTGCATGTAAACCAATAGAATCATACTGGTCCGAGTCTCAAACAGCAAATACAAGTGGAATGCGTATTATGCATAAGCATAACAACGTTCACTGTAACGGACGGAATAAACGTTTTCGTGTAACGATTGACGGAAATACATCAAACAACTATACAACCGTTAGATGGAATTCCCCAAACACATGAACCACCTCACCGCCAGCGGGCGCAGAGCATAACACTGAAGTCGAAAAATGACATATATGCGAAAAGGCATTAAACGAACATAAAGTAACAGAGCATCTCCATTTGACTTAACCATTCTGGGGTTTAGCACATTCCAGTTGTAACCTCAACTGCAAAATACCTACACTCGTTCCGATTTTCTTCTATAATTTAAGTGAATATGACAGTCATCTTCAAATACGCCAGCTGGACGACGATAGCGAAGATATCGACGTTATCCCACTTAATAAAGAAAAATATATCAGCTTCATCAAGATGTTTAAATTGGATCAGTATGTCGATAAGGTAGATGTATTTCGAAAAATAAATATTAAAATGCGATTTATGGACTCGTTCAGATTTATGGCGGTATCTATTGAGAAACAGGATGAAATTTTTCTCAAAATCAATGTTAATATGTGCAGACGTACGACTAGCAGTTGAAGTTCATAACAAACACACATCCCCGTACTAATATCAACAAGTACGAAAATTAAATGAATCGACTCTACTGCCCAAGAGCAGCTTCCACGACACATTAACAAATAAAGGCGTTAGCGATCAAGACTACCAATACACTATAGTAGTCTAGAACACGATCACTCGTTCCAACTTACTGTAATATTGGAATATTATCTTAAAACCGATCTCCCGCTGTCCGCAGACGTATTTGGAAATTTTAGAGAAGTATATCACGATTCACAAACGATTTGAACCCAACCCACTACAACAACAACTGGTAGTTTCACGAATATGAGTATTCAATGTGTTTTATCTCAAGTTAGTTTTCTCCATGCGGAGCGGCGGGTCTTGAACCGGCCATCTCTCTCTACTAACAGAGATGTACATAAAAACAAACAACAAGAAATACTAACAAAGGAAAAGGATATTATGGGGAGATGGAAAGAATACTTCCAAGAACTATTACGACACGGACTACAAACTGATGAAGACTGACTGAAAGATAGAGGAGTGGACAGTAAAATAATGAGAATTATACAAAACATGTACAGAACGAATACGAACTACGTAATAAAAGCAAACATGAAGTCCGAAGGATTCAAAACAGGCACAGGACTAAGACAAGGAGGAAGCCTCAGCCCCACATTATCCAATGTACACATGGACACAATCATTAAGAAATGCAACCGAAGAACCAATAGAATGATGGTCGGACATAAAAACCTAGAAAGATTGGAGATAGCGGCGGCAACATTTGCAGACGATGTAGTGCTGATAGCAGGAAACGAGGAACAATTACAAAGAAACTTGAATATATGGAAAGAAATAACGGAGGAAGAAGGTATGAAAATGAACATAGATAAAACGAAAATACTGATACTAGGAGATCAGAATATTCATACTCAGATAGTAATAGATAACAACAGAATAGAACAAGTAAGAGAATTTAAATACCTAGGAGTTACACTGGACTGGACAGGAAAACAGGATGCCGAAATCAACGAAAGAATAGGAAAAACAATAAAAACATATTATGCAATGAGTAAAAAATTTATTAACAAAAGAGAAATCTCGGATCAGACAAAAATAAAAGTTTTTAACACCATATACCGACCGATCTTAACATACGGATGCGAATCATGGAACCTTACAAACAACCAAAGAAGTAAAATACAAGCTGTGGAAATGAAGTACTTAACCTTCCTATACTCACACATACGGTCTGTGAGACCGACTTATATAGTATAGTATACGTCTTTCATTTTGACGTGAGTATAGGAAGGTTAAGAAGAATTAAAGAAATAACCAAACTAGATAGAATTCGTAACACACAGATCAGAGAAGCACTAAAGGTACAACCAATGACAGAATTCATCGAACAACGACAGCTGAGCTGGTGGGGACACTTACAGCGAGTGCCCAAGGAGAGACAGGTCAAACAAATATATGAAGCAAAAATACAGATAAAGAGGAGAAGAGGAAGACCAAGGATGACCTGGGACCAAACGATGTGTAAAATACTGCGGACCAGAGGCAAATCAAGAGAAGAAGCAAAATTACTAGCAAGAAAGGGGATTCGATTATAATAATAATTAATTGCCATAACTTAATTGTTGTTTTTGAAATAATTCCTAAATATTACGCAGACTGGTATTTTTATTTTTTTACCTTATATATATATATATATATATATATATATATATATATATATAACTCAACTACGGAAAATTGAATTGAGAAAGAATTATGACAATGAGAGGTTAGAATAAGTAAAAAATAAAATATTTCTCTTGTGTTAAATTACAATTTTAAATAATGTCTTCTTACACGCACTGTTTGAATAACATTTTAAATTGCACACAAAATTATTTCATTTACATTTAAACTTCTAGCAATACAATAACGCTTACAATTACAGCTAACAAATTCTAGTCCACTATAACGAAGTTTAATGGCTTCTTGTGGCCCCCAGCCAGTTTATTTTACAAGGTTGGTCTTATCGTTCCCACCATCTTACTAAACTTAGTTAAACTCACAAATTTTTCAGGTTGCTGGAACCACGGTCCAAAGTGTTTGACTCCGATACTACCCAACCCCCACCACTTAGAGAGGACGTATTGTGAAATTTCATTTTCGTCATGGCGGGCCTTACAAATAGAATTCTCCACTATCCCTATCGCGTGGAGCGGTTTGTTCCGTCCACAGTATTCTCACAACAGATCCACTACATTCTTAATTTCGCTCTCATTCATTCGTAATAACTGCTTCTGAAGGTTCCACAGTGAACAGAAAGGACTGCCTTAACCCCGGTACGGTGTTCTAGTGTTTGACTTTTAATTCCACATGTCTCTATTTTCCTCCTCACGTGCAAGAAAGTTCACCTCTTTGTTTGCTTGTACGCATCGATGTTCCAACACCCACCATAGATTCACTCTATTGTGTTCTGCCAGAGACACCAGTGTATCTGTGTTGAAAGGTTCGTACGACGTTATTAGTTGTCTGGGCGTCAGCCACGATATAGACTCTCTTATTTCCAATGCATTGTTGTATGCTGATTTACGCACATGTGCAAATGGCTAGAACCATAATTGGAATACGATCACATGTGCTCCCAGGGCCATGCTGCTGCTTCTGTCTGCTCGTGGCGCAAATAAACCTACCCGCTACCCACCTTAAATCCATATGTGAAGCAAAATGCACTATTTCCTCTGGGTTCTCGCAATTTCAACTTTTTTGGTGTCTAACCGGTACAATATACAGATTGACATGCAAACCACTATACCGCCGAGATCGGCTACGGTACTTTTATATTTACTTCAAATCTATATATCAATACGCAGTGGGTCGTTTTCTGGTACATATTTTAGAATGTTCCCTCCATGTATCGCGATGGTACATATATCGGTGTTTCCGTATTACAATGCAGATTTGTCGAATGTATGTTTCATCGCGATACGTACCGTGGAACGCAGACGAGAGTCTGTAACATATTGCATATATTACATATTGTAAATATCAGAATGACACACGCAGCGTGATATACGTCAACCACGTCAAGTAATTACATATTATTATAGTATATACGTTCGAGAAGCGGACAAAGATTGTGTGGCATAATATTGATTGCACAAAAGCAGATTAAGTGGATTAAGTTGGCGTCTCAATACATTGCGAGTGAGTAAAATAATTGTATGTTCAGCTCATCCGTTCGTGCCAAGCATTTACATTTTTATATTGTGTGTTCAAGTCCTCCTCATGTCCTTTTTTTCCAACCTCTTCGTACACAGAGGACTTGAACACACATTCCCAGGGGTGTAAAACCTAGATCCTATCCACCGCGCTACGATCTCCTCGTTGAACAGCACTTAAAATTAACGATATAAGAGACAAATAGGAAACTTCAATCTCTTTTTCAACGATTTCATTTTACTCGAAAATACAATAAAGATTCAATGTAAATCAGGTGTACTTGTTTGTATTTGACTGCGTATTAATATATAGATGTTGTGGTCGAATTTCGACCATCGGTCGATCTTAGTTCTAATAAAAATTTGCATTAATGAATACGCGAACGTAATGACTCTTGTGCAATTAATATCTGTTTGCATCTCATTTTCTTTTCACTCTACACATCATTGAATTCGCTTTATTGATGACAATTAAATATTTAGCTTGAGATGCGTTATACTAACATTAGCGTACCGTAGTACAGCCAGAGGTCGAATATTAGAAACGACTTGCCAGCTTTCCCTCATTTGCCTGGCGAAATATTCGTCATAGTGGGGGAACCAGCCGAAGAGGGCGAACCGACCCGATGTGGCAGCGGTACGCTTTCGGCTGTTCCTTGCCCCTTATCTGTTATAATACTTGTAACAGATAAGAAATATTAAATTACTATTGAAAGAAAAGGTCTGGATCGAATTTCATGGTTGATTGTATTTGGCTTATGCCTATAACAGATAGATTTATAGGTATTCTTTTTTTAACTAATAAATATCCATTCAACACTTATTTTATTTTAGTAAAGAGTCCGCAGGAACAAAAATAATGTGGTAAAAAAACTATATAAACAACGATGACTTGAATGTTGGACGAATATTACATATCGCGTACTGTTTGCGAGCTCGGGCGTGATATCTGGAGGAATTCGGAAAATCGCAGTAGCATAGATTAAAACAGCGAGATTGAGGAACTAGAGAAAACAATGATTTATTCCTGTCAAAAAAGGGAGGTAAAACCGTCCAAAGCTATAGAATACAGTCACGTATAATAATTATAATAGTAATAATGATAATAATAACAATAAAAATAGTAATAAATATAATAATAATAATAATAATAACAATAATAACAATAGTAATAATAATAATAGTAATAATAATAATCATAATCATAATAACAATAATTGTATAGAGGCATAACCTACATATGGTATTAAACGACATCGAGCGTAATCGAGAAAATGAGATGAGGGACCCATAAATCTAAAATTAATGGAATAATTACAATTTCGAGGGATAATTTCAATATCATTAAGAAGTATTGCACAGCTGAAAGTTGTTAGAAGTAGGTAATAGGGGAGCTTTGCGAGCACAAATTTTGGCAAAAATCATGCAATTTTATTAAATCCGATTAGGAAAAGCCACAACAAATGTTCAAACAGGTATTAAAAAAAAGTGTAAGTTATACAACGTTTTTCAAAATTTAGCGGAATAAATCTTCAAAATGTTGGAAATCATAAGAATTCCCCAAATTCGTGGAAAAAAATTCAAAACTATTCTTGAGGCATTTCCTCATCAGTCGCGTACAACGTTAAACCACGTTGTTTCTTGATGGAAGGTTTATATAACAATGTTGAAGACATTTGAGTTAATTTCTCCTCTGTTACCTCGCTGGCACGACCCGTCTCTTTTTTTTAGCTGCGACTTTCATTGCGACTAGCTCACTAACGCTATCGCTCGACAAGGTTGAGCGTTTCTTGTGGCTCACAACATCTGTCAACGCGGAAAAAGTCCTCTCTGCCGCCGCGTTCGAGTGTGGCAAAGACCGTACTATACCTAAAAAACATTTTAATTGTGGATACTTGAAATCTCCACTTTCATATTTCCTAAACAAAATTTCTGTCCACATGTCATCAAATGACAACATGTCGATTTCTCGTATAATCGAACTGTTTCGATATTCCGAGAACAAGAAACGCCACTCCTTTTTCATTACGGCCTTATCAAATCCACCGAGTTTTTCCGCGACAATCCAAACTTCACTGAACCTACAATCCCGATCCTCATCTTTTAAGGCGGTTTCACTATCAAAAACTGCTGTACTGTACAGCACAACAGACGGGTGATGGCGAGAAGGCAGGATGCGCAATTGACCAAATCGCAATAGGCCTTCCCATCTCTATTGTGCGAAGTACTTCTTTCTCTCTCTCTTTCAAATCCGTGCAAGCTATTATATTTTTGGAAGGTGGAACCTTATCTGCGCGACCGCGCCATCACCCGTCTGTCGGACAATATGTACCATAGATGACTAATATGATATGATATGATACGTACCAACGGCGGTTCCCAATACCGTATATTCGTAGCTGCAGCGAAGATAACATTACTTCGTATATGCGAATGAAAAATTATATTTAATTCGAAAAACTATAAATCAGAAGGGATTTCGGTCGTATAAAAATATCAAAACGGATTCTGATGGCTTTTAAAAAACGCTCAGAAGCTGTTCTGGTAAAATTACTTAACATATATACATTCAACGGTCTCTGACACGCTTTTGATTCTTCATAATTTTACCTGTTCAGTTTCATGACGTAGGTATCCTCGTTTCTAGTTATTCATGCGTGAATTCTATATACTTTATTTTTGCCCGCACGTCATGAAACGGTACTTGTAAAATTAGAAAGAATCACGGCAGGAGTCCTTCAGTGTTCTATTCGACACAAAATTACTTTGAACAGCTACTAATGTAAATACGTATTTATTTTTTGTCATTAAACATGATTAGGGAGTCAGGAGAAAATGTGCTTGATTTTAGTAGTAGCTTTCGGGGTATTATACTTACGTGAATGTATTTGATTGGCTGTATAAAAACTTCCATAGTTTTTCAACGGGTGCCATCAATACATGATACGAAAATACGGTCGTCGTCAATAAGCAATCCGAAGATATTCGATGACACGAGAATAGTTATTGATAATTTCAATCGTTTTCGCATTATCTTGGGCCTGTATTTGTGCCGCTCATTCAATAATTTATTACATTTTATTGTATTTATTCATTTCCTATTTTATATTTGTATTGATTGTATTCAACTGAAAGGTGGTAATGAATAACTTAAATAAAACACCAAGGTATACATTTAAACTTGCAAGAAGAAACTAAAGTAATACTTTATTAGGTATATGTACATTACACAACTCAAAACTTGAAATTGTGGTCTTCCATCAACATTAATAACTCTGTATCTATTTTTAACTATCTAGATCCGTATTATTCTCCAAGATGGACAACTCAGTTGCCGAAATACGTACTTAGAATTTTCTAAGGGTAGTAAAAGTAAACGTAATTTAAAGAAAATATCTATCTAAATAAAAATCAATAAACACCGTTTCTTTTTCGTTCTTAAAATTGTAATAGTTACTTTACCATCTCCCGCTGCAGTTACGTATACAGTTGTTACTTAAAAATTACAGGAGCCACCGGTTCTTATCTGAAACTATTTAACCAGAAATGTCAACCTTATTGGCCAAGCGTTTTTAGATTTTCTGTACCTATAATCTTATCGCGGTTATTGTTGTGTTATCCTTGGTATTAGAAATACGAACGATAATGAAATTATTTTTAATCATTTTAATTCACGATAAGCTCATTTAGATTTTCATCGTACTAATTATTTTCTAATTTACATGTACATGCACGATCATAAAACACCCGTGTTTAACTTCTAGTCGCAATTTTCTTTTAATCAGCTTTACTTAGTCAGTCTCCTTTTACTTCAATACACTTTCCCCAATCTTCCTTAAATACTTCCAAGCCCTTCGAAAAGTATGATTTTTGGAATTACCCTCTTATTGGACGTGGATACCTTTCTCTCGGCCAAAGTTTTTGTGTTTAGGAATAAAAAGACAAAAAACCTGAGCATTGCTTTTCTCATCGGTAGGGTACAGTGAGGTATCCAATTCTTGTCAATGATTATGAGACGATGTTAAATTTCTTTAAATTACAGTTCGTCGCCTTCAAATCGTCGATGGAGAATCACGGCACCCATCGCGTCGCGCCCATAACTTTTTCTAGGATCGTGGGTCGGCGGTTATTGTTGATTCTGTCTCCACCGTACGTCTTTGAGGATGGCGAAATTGTGGCAAGTTAGGGAAACGTCTATATACTTCATGCTTCAAAATGTATGTAAAATTTTAACAACTGTTTTGTCAAAAAGATACCTAAAATTAAAGGGATTTCTAAATCTTTAACACCTTTAGTGCGAGTTTGCGCAGTCTAAAACTTGATGGGACCTGCGTAAGAAACGATTAAAGACAAAGTTACAAAATTAGCGTTTCCCCAACTATTTGGGAATTGCCAATACATGTAGATAATAGCGATAACCTAATAGGGGACAATGATCACAAATATACAGTCATTCACCTCTACATAAAATGATAATGAATGGGTAACCTCACACTGTAAACGCCGATCCGGACCCGCTTTATGGCATAATATGTGAACTAGCGATAAAGCGCCAGATCCGCCTATATGCGTTTTTATATGTTTATGCAGAGAAAATAGGAAATTTACTTTTACGTTATTCGAAAATCGACCGGGACGTGTCCTCATATTATTCCTATTTTTTTTTTATCTATATAGTACATATAAAACACAAAAAATGTTTCTAGTTATGTCCGTTATAGACTTTGAAACCATTCACCCGATGTGCCCCAAACCGGTTTCATTAGAAAGGCAATAATACGAAGATGGTTTTAGACCACTAAAACAATGCATGGAGTAATATGAGGACGAGTCCCGGTCGATTTTCGCAAAAAAATTATAGCGCCGTAAAGGTGACCTAAAAAGTGATAAATTATCTTAATAAAAGTTTTGCGAGACGTGCCTACCAGAGTCACAATTTCAGAAAAACGGTTTTACCTTAAAGTGTTTACGTTACGTTCAAACGAAATCTTCTTATGTATTTAATCCCATAAGTATAATTTATAATACATTTATAATAACTTTTATCCTTTTTCTACAAATATACGTTCCATTATTAATATAATTTTGAGTAATTTGCCAATAATTTTACATTTTCTGAGATGTTAAAATGTATGACTTTCTAAATGACATTTGACTAGTAGCAACCAGTACCAACTTAAATAGATGTATATTCATGTAATTCTTCTTATTCTTCTTCGAAGCGGTCCATTATTGAAGTTAAACGTTGGTTAAACGAATCATTGCCGTACACGCAAAAATTGAATGATGCACGAACTTGCGTATTCTTATGATTTTTTCTGTATTTACTAGTCGATAATTTAAACAAATTTTTGTGTTAATTTATCTGCTACTTTACTGATTTAGATCATTGACTATCAGATGTGCGTATATATATATATATATATTCTTGGTTCGTTTAGTTGCTTGTTTACGATTGTAAATGAATAATTGCCATATATGGAAAAAATGATTCATACACGAACTAGGGTATTCTTACGATTTCTTCTGAACATATTTATGTCTTTTTGTCGCAAGGTTGTTTTGGATGCGTATATCATACAGAAAGAAAAGTTAAACTATCCCACACCAGCAGACCCAAACCAACCCCACACCATCTGACCCAAACTATCCCACACCACTAGACCCAAACCCATACCACACCACTAGACCCAAACACACTCTCCACAACCAGACCCAAACACACCCAACACCATCCCACACAACCAGACCCAAATCCACACCACTACCACCAGACTCAAACTCACACATACCACCAGACCCAAATCCCCACCAATCAAAAAGTTTTATCATTTGTGGTTATCGCGTCGATCATGTCAAATAATCGAATTAGAAAATATGAAAAATCTCAGACAGTAAAAACGAGCAATTTTGGCTCCGAAGAATGATGATGTCAACAAAATAAACCACCAAATTTAATTGAAGCTACCCGGTGAAATTGTCACGTACAAATCGATTGACACAGTTATAGCTGTCAACTTTCCAATAGAGTTTCTTAACTTTTTGAAACTATCTGGAAGGCTACCACACTTCTTAATTTTAAAAGTTGGTTCACCGTTGATACTCATTCGCAACTTAGATCCACCTAAATTGTGCAACGGAAAAAGACGCGGTTAAAAAACTATCGCCGAATTTAATCGAAGCCACAATCATCAGTGGAAAATGGAAAGGAGAAGATGTGCTGATACCACGAATTGCAATGATGTCAACCGATTTGCCCTTCGATTTGAAGCGATTACAGTTTCCAGTGCTTCTGGCTGTCGCCATAACCATCAACAAGGCTCAGGGCCAATCGCTAAGTGTTGCTAATTTGAACTTAAAAATTCCTGTTTTTCGCAGGGCCAATTGTGTTTCTTGCTCCAGAGTTGGAAAGCCGAAAAATCTTTATGTTTACACACCTACCGAAAAAACTCAGAATATTGTTTATGTATTAGCATTAAGATAGTTAATAAAGGAACACAATTTCCGTTTTTTCCCAACAAATAAACAAAATGTATTGTATGTAGCACACCTCGGGTATCCGATAGTAATTTATATAACTATTGATATAAAAAGGGACGAAAATATAATATATCATGTAATAAAGGTATTTTTTAGTAAGGATGAAAGCTCGTAAATAGGTCGAAGCATTACATAAGTAAGGTTTCCATCAAAATAACTAGCGCTTAAGTGTTCAGAAAGTATTACCGCACTACACCCATAGTGGTTTTCCTTATACCCATCTACATAGGAAGAACTCAATTTTGTGAGCAGGAGGATCGACCTTTCGAAGAAGAATGTGAAGAATATTTTTATTCAAGATGCATTTCTGCATTCTAAGTCGAAACATGAAATAAAGTATAGAAAAAGAACTGCTACGTTACAGCAACCAATTTTGGCAACGAAACTATTGGTCAAAAATGGATGCCTTACTTCGATCCTAACACCAACAATCAGTCGAAAAAATGGCGTAAATCAGAAGAAAGCTGTTACTTAAGGTGCTTACTGTGTTTCTGGAATTGTAAAATTATATGAGTTATCTACCAAAAGATCAATCAATCAAGAATGTTATTCTAATCTTTATCTGGTCTATTGCCGCGTTCTACAAGAACTTGCTTGAAAAGTGGCATAAGTGTCAGTTAATGCAATACAACGATGGAAGATCCCACACCGTAACAAGAACGAAATGTTTTAAATTAAACGCGCTGGGAATTGCTTCCACATTCACCTTATTCGCCAGATCTAGCTCCTAATGACTTTCATCTGTTTCCAAATTTGAAAGGAACACTTCGGGGTGTTTGACTTGCAAGATTAAATGTAGTAAACGTTGCTATAAATAAATGGATTCCATGAACGGTTAAAATAATTACTTTTACGTTGGGATAAGTGTATTTATTTAAATCAGGTATGGGCAACCTCCGGCCCGCGGGCCACATGCGGCCCTCGAGTAAGGTTTGTCCAGCCCGCTACTGAATTCTTTCGTTGCATATTAGCACGGCCCGTCTAAACTTAATTCATAATGAATCATACGGATACTACAAAAATGTATATTTTTCAAGATTACTCACAGCATAAAACTTCTACAAAAAAGGTTGCCCATGCCTGATTTAAATAGAGATTATATTGAAAAACTACATTGTAATTTTTATGAACATTACAAGGTAGAAAAGTGATAATGAAAAATTCCTAAAACTTTGGAAACATCACTCGTAATTCTACCAGCAGCATATACACATAACATTAGTTCCGTTTTCATTTTTCGATTGTTACACAATCAGGTAAGAGAATGTTGAAGGTTATTTGTTAAATTTTAATATATTTTGTACATCCATATAATACAGAAAAAATATACATATATTGCAAACAAGGGAAATTGTTCACTTAAACGTAGTTGAGAAGCTGTACATTAAAGTAGAATCATTATTAAGGTAAAATCCGTGCGCACAGATATATGTATATAAGTTTGCGTTTACCTATTGGTTTTACCTTCAGTTTTAAATTGAACACGCACTACAGACCTTGTAAATAGTTAATGAATTGCTGTCCTAAGATAAAGATCGTCTATTTACGGTAAATTTGTAGAAAAAAAAACGACAGAAATTGTAATAGCCATGTGTAAATTATAAAACATAGCTCAGATAAAATGATTGAGAAATGTTTTCGGAAGCTGTAACATTGTTCACCATGAAAGGGAAAGTTGATATCAAGACCGTCAGTTTCCAATAATTTCAAATATACTCCATTAAAATATGTATCTGAACAACACATTGTTAGTACTGTTGTAATAAATAGCAAATGTAATTGGCCCGTCCACAAACTTGCTATTATCTCTAATATACCAATTACACCACATTGAAACTTACAATAAATCGCTATGATAGCGCTATATATTCTTCATTATATAATCGATAGATAATGTATATTATATAAACGGACGTTTCTATGAACCATCTAAATATTTCCAAGGTCACTTCGATGCATCTTTACTTTACATATTCTTCATACGCATAAGAACTTTGACTAAGCAACCATTTTTTAAAAACTTTAAATTGTTTCACTGACAATGCTATAATATGACCCGGTTTCTTATGTCGTATACGAGACTATGTCCAAATCATAAGTGTAATCAGAGATTCTTTACAATCATTCCTATAGACGAGACCGTCAATTATCCTAGTCCAAGTACCCGTTCCGACGTAGTAGCATTTCCCTACGCGAATACTACAGAAGGAAATGGCAAAGTGAAAACTATGCTGTTTTCAGGGCTTCTTTAGGTATATGTAATTTTATCATTCTAATGTTACTTGCTAATTAATCTGATTGTTTTTCCATATTGGCTTGAGAACCACGGTTCTGCCTTGGACTACGCAACACGAGGAGCTACGAGCCTATTTCCCATTAGGTGCTCCGCGTGATAGTGTCATGTCATAAGCGTAGCAAATTGTCTCCAAAGATACATTATACGACAAGTAGAGCTCGGACCTCTAATAAATTAGTAACTATGATGTAGTGATTTACATTTAATTCGATATTCTACGTGTGGAAAATTCAAATCAATTAAAATTAGTGGAATAATTTATGCACTCTTCATGTGTTGACGATTTAGAAGGTTAAATAAGGTTTATAATTGCTTATAAGATTGGTAGTTATATGATTAAGGTTAACGAATGCACAATAAATGTGCCCATTGATGAACACATGATTAATCAGATAGCCTTCAGGTTGGTTTCCAATAACGTTTTATGACCCTCATCAAATTAATTGCGTACGTGCAAAATTGGAATATGAAACAGCTGGCCTCAAACCAGCTAGATTCATTTACCAAATCCAGATGATCAAATTAATTTATCGAATATTTAAATTTTCCATTACCGATTATATGTATGTATATTAAACTGTCACCTTCTATTCCTTTCCATCCAGTTTAAGTAATAAAATTACTGTATATACGAAACTTTCCATTTGAGTATTGTTCCCAAATCTTAGATCGCCACCGCAGTATAATGGCATTATCATCGGAAACGTACCCACAACTTCATGACACTAAAATGTCTCGTTTTCAGAACTAGCGCGTCACTATAGCAATTTAAAAGAAAGCACGAAAAATGCAGTGATGGTATGCGCTACGTCACACAAGTATGTAAGTCGATCAGAAGCCGCTAGTTCGTTTCTCATTTGCGAATTGTCAGACACTATATTACTTCAGGGACACGTGTTTCGCTAGCGCGGGGTAAGGATTATCAAACCGAAATAATTTAAAATACTTGCTTCATGCAACAATTGTGTGGTGAGGAGTTTACCGATGTGATATAGTGTCAGTAAATACACCACAATTCTTGCAATCACTGTTGTTAACCTACAAACTAAGTACCCGTTTCTAAAGCAAAGAAGCACTCCGTCAAACTTCAGATGTGCACAGTGTCATACAGAATTTAGTGTAACACATGGAGGTGTTAGGGATATTGAGTAACATTTAAGATCAGAAAAACATACAAATTCTGATATTGTTGCCGCTTTGAGTTCTTTGATGCTTAGTTGTTTTGACTAACTTTGAAAGATCTGGAGATTGCTGCGACTGAAGACTCCTGCGCGTATCATTCGGCGCAAAGGAACAATAGCTGCTGCTCAAACAATTATGCTTCTAAGTTAATTCAATCATATTTTGAAGAAAAATTTAGATGTCCGCGTATGAAAACAGAAGCTATTGTTGTAAATGCGCATTAGAGCTAATAGTAATAAAAGAATCAACAGACCTCCCCAACGAATGCAACTGAGTTATTATATTAACTGATGCTTCAAACCACGTTTCCAAGGAAATATTTCCAGCTTTATTTGACTTGTTTTTACCGTACAAAGGCATAACTTTCAATTATCTAATGAAAGTATTGGCTTCAAAAATCATAACATTTTCTAGAGCAATTTTTACAACTGCAATCTTGGCAGATTGAAATGACAAGATGGCAACAATGTTTATACTAGGTAAACCAAATTTATCTCTCGAAAGAACATGGGAATCGGATATGGAACTCACATAATTCACAACGCCATTAAAACTGTCGTAGACTATCTACTTATAGACTGCACATTATTGTGAAAACATTCACCTTTTTTATATCTATGTAACGCGGTTGCGGGAAACTAAAAGAATTTTGTAATGAACTTGACAGAGTAAATTAGGTGGCTTACGTTTATACCAGCTGTTGAAAGAATTTTGGAACTGTACAAGTCATTAAAAGATTTTCTATTTTGAGTATTCATGTCCAAGTACATAGAGAACTTTTTTGAAAACCCTCACTCTAAAGTATAGATGGGCAACCTCCGGCCCGCGGGCCACATGCGGCCTCGAGTAAGATTTGCCCGCCCCGCTACTGAATTCTTTCGTTGCATATTAGCACGGCCCGTCTAAACTTAATTCATAATGAATCATAAGGATACCACAAAAATGTATATTTTTCAAGATTACTCGCAGCATAAAACTTCTACAAGAAAAGGTTGCCCTTGCCTGCTCTAAAGTATGACGTTTTTATGCATATGCAGTCAGCAACGTTCCATCAAGCTAAAAGCCGAGGGTCAGAGTATTTCTGCAATTGAAACCATAAAGGTAGTAAATCAACTTAGAGATAATTTGGCTTTAAAACAAGCTACTCTGTTTCTTCCTCACTCAATTCGTAATTTAATGGCTAAATTGAAGAAAACTGGCTATGGCGGTGTTCATAAAGAACATATGTAAACTACAACTGCTAAGTTCTATAAAAACCAAGACTATTTGGAACAGTGGACTTTTCTCTATGAAGAAAATCCCATAAACAGAGTATCACGTACGATAACATGACCTCCACTGCATTTTTAGAAAATGTTAACCAGCACTACAGTCAGTCTCAAAATTGAATGTATAGCAACGAGGAACTAAAGACTTGTGGATTGTCTTCAAAAGCACCTTATACATGCAAAATAGCTATAAAAATCAAACAACGATAATTAAATATTCTTCCCGGAAATTAGATATAATAGTAACGTATCCATATGGTATCATCAGGAAGTTAGACTTGTAACATACAAGAGCACATTAGCACGTGGAAAAAATATGTGAACTTTTCCGTGCAATTTGTATGCTTACATTTACAATAACTTTATAATACAGTAATAATCAATAATGATAATAATTATTACAATTGTAATAAAACAATAAAAATAATTTTTCTGTCATTGGAAATCGTTTTATCAGCTTGCAACGCTTCAAATCCAAGTCATTGGGAACTTATTGAAGTAAACCAGTTGCAAGACGAGCAAATCAATAATACTGTGAAAATGGACTTGATTCAAAACAAATGCAATCAGTAATACGGCTTGCGAATGCCGCAACTGGAAAAGAACCCAATAATACAGGTATGTACCTCAGTCCAAGAAATTAATAATCGTCGCGTTAAAGCCTCCGATCTGATAGCTAAGCAAAAAGAAGAAGAAAGAAAGAAGAAAGGGAATATTGTCCTTTATTTCACAACAAAATAAGAGAAAATTAGCCCATTATCACCGCTCATCGCAAAACAAAGCATAATTTCTGCACTACATTTACTGTTCTGCATACTAGTCCAATGAACATTAGGTATGTAAAAGTAACGTCGACGGGGTAGATGAAATAAATTTTAAGTTAGTCTTCTAACGTAAATTTCAGTAAGTACAACAAATCTTCATTCGGAACTGTTTTTGTATTGCGCAATATTAAATTATCATTATTGATGCAGAACGCTTAAATAATACGTAGTTTTGATATTTGCTATAAGTGCAGGCATGACGTGTTGTGGATGTGATAAAATGCAGATATTGATAACCACGAGCGTATAATATTTGTGTGGTAGCATCGAATTAGAAAATATATGCAATTATGATTACCATTTGTTTTATTGCACTCGACTACTTCTTTCATCTCCTCTACCAAGAGAGTTTAAAGGTTTTAAATAGAATAGGTAAAGTTAAGTACGTATATTACACATACATATGTATGTACTTACATATTATATGGGTACTGCCCACGGAGAACAATTTTTGCTTACCTACATATTCATACATGTAGCGTTTTCATCGGAGCGAATGAATTGGAAACACTTTCACCCATTATTTTTATCGATATAATTAAATGAAACCTGATATTAGTTACGCTAAGTATTTTGTTTCCAGAGTGTCACGTGCCTCTTTTTCCACCTAAAAGTAAATTAAAAATTTAATCACATTAAAGATCATTTCAATACTAACGCAATTTGTACCAGCTGTGTTGCAAATGTGTTTTAACCAACATTATTGTTAGCGGAGCATTTATTTATTTATTTCACTTCATTGCATTGTTGGTTGGAATCTGAATCAGAATTTAGACAGCTCTCGACGAAGAAATATATAAATTACTACTAGGTTGACAAACATTTACATTTTTCCGTTTAGTTGAACTGGTTTAATTTACTCATGATGAATACAACACAGTACAGTACAAGGTGATTCGAAGTTTTGATTTAAAACCACTTGGTTTAACAGAATTTTTACTTAAACTGACACTGAGAAAAATAGAATTAACTCAACGGATCTGACAAAAATCGATCAAACTTCACCCAGATGCTAGAAACAAAAAATGAAAAGTGTGTTTTTAGGAAATAAAACAATTTTCGCCTACGTTATCTCGCGATAACCCAGGTAAAACTCCGATAGGTGTTGACATATCCTGGATATTAGGATTTCATTTATACTCGCACTTCACTTTGATATAGATATCAGCGAGTAACCACTAAATATAGAAAGGATGTAAAAGGCTGAATAAAAATTATTGGATGTTTTGGGCGGAAGTATATATAAAGAATTGAGCAAGGCAAGGAGTAAGAAAGATAGTAAAAACCAGGAAGGTTAGAAAGGAAGTTCTGTAACGTACTCCGCCGATAGTTGTTACAATACCGCTTATGGAAAATCAGATCTGTATTACATATGGTGACGAAAATTGAAAAACAAAGGCATATATATAGCTCGTATCACTAAAATGAGAGGTAACGACTCCTGGTGGAATCAGTATAGTAGAAATAGAATTTATAAATAATGAAATATGATCAATAATAATCGCTTATGCGTCAAGTGAAGATGCAGTAGCAGAAAAAGTAGATACTTTTTACGACATGCTACATCAGAAAATTTATAGTAGGAGGTCAAATAAAATCATACTGGAGACCTTTAATTTTAGAGTAGGGAAGAAAAATATAGGGGTGGAAAGATATATGGGAAGAAGCACTGACACAAAAATAATAACGGAGAAAGAATCATTGAATTCTGTATATTTCCTGAACGGGAAAGGTCAGAAAATATAATATATGATTAATGATAATGATAAAGATATGTGTACCATACAATGTGTTCTGTACGATGTTTCGAATGTTCTATGAATTTAGCTCTAGTTCAATTGTGTACACCTTATAAGACAGGCTATTGGTCAGAGACAAGTCGTGACATACATATTTACGCAGCCCTCCTGTTCAATATCGTTTGGTATACTTCAGCTAGTGGAGTGACAGACATATTTCATGATTTTGCAATCATGCAGAACGAGACAAATAACTATCGCCTTTGTTTTATTTAAAGAGGGTGTGAATCGTTCAGAAATCTTTCCGACGTCTGCAAGATGCATTTGCAGGATCTAAAAGTACAGTCTATCCACGGATCGATCATTTTAAAACTTAAATTTATCGGGCAAACAATATTTTTAACAGATAACTGCCTTATTGTTAGTGGAAAATTTCTAAGATACTTGTACTGTAACTATTAAAAATAGAAAGCCATTATGTAAGTGAACCATCTGTTTTACACTGCATTTTTGCATGTTATTGCTCAATACCATTATGCAATTTAAGGAATTTATGAAGCAAAAATTAATTTTTTGAATTCTTTGTCGTTACTTAATGCTTCTGAATGAATCATACTATATTTTTTTCAACCGTATAACATAAAATTGTGCACTCTAAATACAAGTAAAATGAAAGGATAAGAAATAAATACAATAAATCCAATAATTTTAAAACCCCTAACAATCTATTAATCCATTTGTACCCGCCGTACTCGTTTCAGTATAGTAAACTGTACCTAAATAAGTACAGCGAATACAAATGGGTGAAATTAGATAAACTAATGATTTTAGTGAAGGTTAGTTTAACTACATAAATATGTAAATAATCACACTTTCAGAAGTACATATTACGTCATTGGCGCAATAAACCAAATTACATATTTCTTTGTTCATTTGTCTACGCTTCAGTTATTTCGTTTTGCAGGTTTACATGACGTAATATGTACTTCTGAAAATATGACCGCATTAATATGTGTCTATCAGATTATTAGTAAGGATTGATAAAAGAGTGGATGATGTGTTATCATTAAGTATTTTAAACCGGTTCTTGCCTCCACTTACGTACAAGACGCGACATTAAAATTCGGAGAAGTAAGGGCGTCAGTCCGGTGTATATTCCTTAAGGGGTAACACCGCTGTAAATAGATGCTTTGAACCTTCTGGAATATGGGGAAGCAAGTTTTTCCCTTGAAATTTCCAGCTTCTTCAGAACCGCGTCGGACATCTCCGAAACGACTACCTGCGCCAAATGAATACCAGTTGGGAAGGTCTTACTTTTTGATTTGCAACTCCTTTAATACACACATAACAGAAGTCATTAGAAAGTGTTTATTAAGTACTTTTTAATTCTCGAATTCATTTGTCATATATATATATTAATTACATTGATTCTCAACCCGTGTATGTTTTCAAAAGTTTTAAAAACTTTTTAAATTAGCTTTAATATGCCATTATTTGGCTATTTTTTTACATACATACAAAAATTTTATTGATTATGGACCCTGTTTTATAATATTAGCCTCCAGTTTAATCTCATGAGTAAGTTCTAAATAAAGGACGAAATATTGAGAATTCTGAACAAAAGAGTTGCTTTTTCATTCTCTGAGGACCACTACAGACCCTTTTTACTTCCTAGCTGGTAAGGTCGATGTATGTCCTCCCAACTATATATATATGTATATATTTACATTATTAATTCTTCAATACCTTATATTTTATATAGTAAATGTATTTATATATATATATATATATTTCGTGACCTTTTGATACTTATCTTATATGATAGATCTCTACCACTAATAGGTCAATAAAACAAGGCTGGTTTGAGCGATAGTTATATTTTCAGAACGTTTACAAACGTTTTCGGAACACCTTCTTCAGTGAAAATATAACTAGATAAATATATAAACAAACATTTGTTTTTTATTTGGGAACTATCAACAAAATAACTAATGACTAGGATTTCTTGATATAGAAAACAACTTTTATATATATATATATATATAAATTATAAAAACTAAATTAATGTGTAAACATACATGCAAATTAAGTAAAACCTTATATCAAAAATCTTTGTCGAAACCTAACAATTCTGTTCAAGGACTAGTGAAAACCCAAATTTAAAAACCTAGCCAAAGGTTTCCTTCTTAAGAAATGCGCAATGTCATTTTAACAAATTGCTATATACATTACTTAAATTTTGAATATCGGTCCTGAAATTAATAGTTTTAGTGTCTTTCTGTATATTTATCATTTCATATATTAGTAGTTTTTTATAATTATTCTCTGTTTTTAATATAATTGTGTTTTCAAAATCAAAGTAATGCCCAAGATCTTTGTAATGCTTTGTTACAGCGGTCATTGCACCAAAATCATTATTTAAAGAATACTTATGGCTATACAACCTTTTCTTTAAATATTGTTTCGTCTGACCGATGTAACAACCATCACAGTCTTTACAGTTCATTTTATAAACTACATTACTCTGATTTTGTTTCATTATTTTAGATTTAGTATTAGTAAAAGAGATCTGTTACTATAATTTGGAATGAAAGTAATGTTTATGTTGTTTTTATTAAATTCTCTTTTATTTCTTCGCTTAAACCTTTTTATAAGGAATAGCGTTATAACATTTATTGTTATTATTTTTAATTCCTCTATTGTATAATTTGTTAATTCTATTTTTTATTATTTTTTCATAAAAACTATTTGGATAATTTGGATAATTATTTTTATCTAAGATAAAAATAATTATTTTTATGAAAAATAATAAAAAATAGAATTAACAAATTATACAATAGAGGAATTAAAAATAATAACAATAAATGTTATAACGCTATTCCTTATAAAAAAGGTTTAAGCGAAGAAATAAAACAGGATTTAATAAAAGCAACATAAACATTACTTTCATTCCAAATTATAGTAACAGATCTCTCATACACCGCCATATACGTGTCTTCCTTTGCATAAAACAATGAGATAACCAACTGTCAACCTCTTCAACAAGTTTGCCGTTTTTGTCTTAATCTCTTCTACAGAGTGAAAATGTGCTCTCTTTAATGCGCTTTTTAAAAGGTAGAAGTCGGCATGGACCACCATTTGATGAATATGGTTGATAGTCGAGCACAGTAATGTGCATGTCCGCCAAAAACTGCTGGTGCAGAATCCATGGCGTGTTTCTCCACAGATTTCTCTTAGGTCGGTCATGATCTCAATGTAGTACTCTTGTTAACGTTTGGCTTATAATGATTACGGCAGTATGGCACAAGAACATGAAGGAACGGAATAAAGAGCCACCTTCTCCAGAAACATCAAGGTCGCCTACATTCCATCGCCACTTCCTTGTGCACATAACGGCTAAGGTATAGACAGTGCCGTTATTGAATTGTAACTTGCACATTTCTTTGGGTCCGATATACCAGTACACTTGCTGAAGCGTACGCTAATTATGTAGTTAATAACTCTCCTATTTAATTAGTTATGTACTCTAATTACAAATGTTTGCTACAAATATAAATGACCGAATTTAATTACTGCTGGTTATTTGATGAACTGCAGAACTCTCGCAAAACTGTAAAGAAACTCTTGCACTTCGCCAACGAACTGTTTTCATGGAGATAGTTGGTGTTAGTATCAAGATTTATATTAATATTCGGAAAAGGGATAGTGAGGAAGCTAAACAAAATGGACGGAAGTTGGTAATGGGATAAAATAGCGGAAGCTTCTACAGATTCGGTAACAAAATTGTTTCACAAAACAAAAATAATAAATATCTGGAAAGTAATCTAATAAAACAAATTCAATAATACAGCAAACAGATATAAATGTAATTAAAAATAATAAAGTGATATGAAATAAATAACAATAATAAATACACTCGACATTTTTTCTTATATGATCTACACAACTGTTACTCTAAACTCAACAAATTTTATACATTTGTACGGACTATACATTTTAGTTCTATGGGCTGATGCAAAAGGAGATAATAATAATAATAATAATCTTTATTGTCGTCGATCTACAATAGTAGATATTGACATTGTCAAGGTATACAATATATCATACAGAATATAAAATAAATGTAAGCGCAAATGTAAATGTGACACATACATATATATAGGGGTGACAAACACAGTAGAATATTAACATAAAATTACAACTAGACAGAATATGTTTACACTCAGTACTAGTATTAGTAAAGATATACATACACATATTCAACACAAAACACAACAGCAACCAAAACACAAGACAGATCTATAGGATCTCTATATAGTTTCAGGACCATTGAAAGATTTCCTAAAAGAATAATAACTTTTAGCCATCAACATATCCTTTATCCTATATTTAAGTAAGGGCAACGGTAGTTCTTTATATTTGTTGGATAACTTGTAGGCCTTAACAGCTAGATAGTGAGGATTTCTCTCACTAAATGTTAATCTATGTGATGGGATCTCAAGCACATGGACGTTTCTAGTATTATATGTATGATGACAGTTTAGTCTAGGGATACAGTTGATATTTTCCCTAGCATATATTAATAATTGATATACAAACACACCTGGCAGAATCATAATTTTTAATTTAGGAAACAGTTTTTTACAGCTTGTTCTAGGGGCAACACCCGCCATCATTCGGACAGCACGCTTTTGCAGTCTGAATACCCTCTCACTATTTACTGAAAATCCCCAAGCCAACAATCCATATAATATTAGTGAATGAAAGTGTGCATAGTAAAACTCCCGTATAAACTCCGTATCTAATTGTGGTTTAAGCCTCATCAACAGAAAACATATACTGCTAAGCTTGCCACAGAGATCGTCAATATGTTCTTTAAAATCACAGCGCGAATGTGAAATAATGACACCCAGAAATCTGGTGGACTCCAGCTGTCTTACACTACTACCACCCATTGTGACATAATGAAAAGAATCCCGGTCAGTGTTTTTAAGTTTGAGTTCAATAAAGACAGTCTTTGTAATATTCAAGTATAGGTTCTCCGCGCAAAGTAGTGGTTCAATGCAATCATCGTATTACTTAGGGTGGCGCATGATCCTCTCACGCGATTGCCGGTGACAATGAACGATGTATCATCAGCGAACATAACCGACTTAGGCAAAACTAAATCGTTAACATAAATGATATACAGCAGTTTCACGTTCAAACACTCTGACCTATTGCCTCCAATATCCACGTAATGCGCCCTGCGGCTCAGATAGCTAGAAAGCCATCCGTGAGCTGTACCCCTTACACCGTAATGCTCCAATTTTTCGAGCAGAACATTGTTATCCACAAGGTCAAAAGCTTTACTCAATTCCACGAAACACCCTACACATGATCTTCCCCCATCCATGTCACCATACAAACTATTGAGGAAGCTTAAAATAGCAGAGGTGGTATTTCGTCCCTTTCTGAAGCCGAATTGTTTAGAGTTTAAAATATTATATTTATTAAAATAATTTACGATTTTAGTAGCTACTATTTTTTCTATTACTTTTGAAATCGTACTCAAGTTCGATATGGGTCGATAGTTATCAATGGAAGTAGGAGAGCCTTTTTTCAGAACGGGATTTATTTTTGCAACTTTAAGTTGTTCTATAAATTTGCCTTCTTCAAATGAACTATTTATTAGGTCTGTCAAAGGAGAAAGAAGTTCATTCAAACATTTTTTTAACAAACAAGCACTAATATTATCATAACCACTTGAGTATGTATTTTTTAAACTCATAATTGTTCTAGCCACCTCAATAACTGTCGTTGGGCCCAAAAAGAATGTATTGTGTTGTACAGGAATATTTATCGTATTTTGAGCTTCAGGGTTAGATACCAAATTATCTGCCACATTATTAAAACAATCATTAAAAATATTTGCAACATGTTTTGGTTCAGTGATAAATTTATCACCAATTCGCAATGCTATTGTTTGTTTAGTATTGTTTTTCTTTTGGTTTGGGAGTTAATAATATTCCAGCCCGCTTTGCTTTTGTTGGAGGAGTTTCTTATAATTCTATTATTATAAAGTATTTTTGCATTTTTAATTACCTTCCTATACACACACACATATTTTTGTAATAATCAATGATATATAGGTTGCCATTTAAAGTTAGCCTATAAAAATCCTTTAACCTCTGGGATGAAATTCGAATTCCGTTCGTAATCCAGCATTTTTATTGCATATACGGTTAGATACGCTTACTCTCGAAAATGCCATATCAAAATTACATTTTAGAGTATTTAGGAAGTAGTCGCACTTCACATCAACGCCACCACCCGCCTGCACGCTCTCCCAACTTTCAGTAAGTAAAAGTTCTTTGAAGACTTGAATAGAATCCTCGTTTACCCAATATTTATGGGCTTTACTAGTTATATTACTAGTATCAGGCAGCAACTGGCATGACGACGACACCACCACCCCCTGCGCTGTATGATCAGAGATACCATTACATATGACTCTACTGCCAAAACACTCAAAATCTCCACTCACACACACATTGTCCAGACAATTATTCAAACGCGTGGGTTCACTAATTGTTATTGCATGGTTATAGATTCTCATTAAATCAGTAAATAATTTTAAATCATTAAACACTTTCAAGAAATTAATATTGAAATTCCCACACAATATCACTTTGCAGTTTGCATATCTATTAGCTAATGATAACGCCTCGTCCAACTGCTCAAGAAAAACACCAAAGTCACCCTCACCACTCCTATAAACTACCATTAGAATCACCCTAAAACCCAAGTAGCAAAATTTGGTCGCCACACATTCAAAATGAAACTCTAAAGACAAATCATGTATAGCTTCCAAATTCTCAAATCTAAAACTAGCATCACTGCTAACCAAATGATTTACAAAAATTGCAACACCACCATGGACTCCAACTGTCCTGCTAAAATGATTAATCAATTGGAAGTTATCAACACTTATTAATTCTATAGTCTTATAGAGGAACCAATGTTCGGTAAAGCACAGAAAGTGAAAAGATTCGTTACTTAAAGAAATTTCCAATTCATTTATCTTATTATTTAGAGATTGCATATTTTGATGTAGCACTGTAAGGCTCACTTTCCCGTCACTCCGTTCTGGCACTCTCTGTCTAAAAATTCTTCCCATTACATTCCTGCCACCACTCAACCACATCTGATAGCTGCTTGCTGATAAACTGTTTAGAATGATATTTTAAATGGATACCGTCGAGGGCATAATCACCAGACGTGATCAAGTTATTGACGCAGAAGACATACACATACCCGGCTTTAAATTAAAATATCTTATTTCTGGTGTTACACTTTTCTGAGTATAGAGTGATATTCACTTGCAGAATAAATACAAATTGTAACGATATATTTACAAAGAAAATGTTAATTTCGACGATTTTTTAACGTTAACGCAATACGTTACCATCTCTTCAAAACTCACAATATATAAATTGGTAGCCAAATTTTGTGGAAGTGGATTAGCTGGTGGCGCTAGAAGACAAGATAGATGTCGAACACCAAGATCAGCCAAAAATATCTAACCTGTCACAGTTAATGTTCAAGAAGTTTCAGGAACGCGGCAATGTTCTGCTCACCTCAGAATAAAACAACGCCCCTGCAGTACATTTTCAAACAAGATCTTCATCGTATGCATCCCTACAAAAATCCAGCTAATGAACCGTAATGATTTCTTAGTGAGACTAAAATTCAGTCGTGCGATCTAAAATATTCTAGATGTACATAAACATTTTGTGAGGAAATTACGAATGTCTAACGCGACACCAATGTTCACTTCATCTAGTTTGTTAATAGATAAAATTTGCGATATTTATTTACAAAATGGAGGACGAGCAAAAACCGTAAATACCAAACATTATAGACACATGCTGAGAGCTATCGGCTTCAGCAGAATAATGATATAGCCTATATTGCAAGGACTACGATCGCGCTTTTCATAAAAGATTTCCACAATCGACTAATCTCCAAAAGTGGCAATTTTAGATGGTCCTCTATATATCCAGAAGTCATTGGCCCGGACTTCTTTTTGGGGTTACCTAAAGCTAGGCGTCCACCTATCCGCATCGTACGTATCGGACGCATCGCATCAAACGGATCGTAATATTCTTTATATAGGACCTATACAAGCGCGTCCACCTATCCGCATCGTACGGATCGCACGAATCTGCCCGTCGGCAATGCCGACGCCGTTGCTCCGAGAGGCAACTTTTGCGATGCGTGCCGATGACTAACTACGAAAGTCCGATAGTTGCGTCGGCAAATCCAATCGCTGCCGATACTGTGAATGAATTGGAAAAAATAATCCGTTTGATGCGATGCGTCCGATGCGTACGATGCGGATAGGTGGACGTCTACCTCAAACGGATTATTTCTTTCCAATGCGTTCACAGTATCGACAGCTATTGGATTTGCCGATGCAACTATCGGACTTTCGTAGTGAGTCATCGGCACGCATCGCAAAAGTTGCCTCTCGGAGCAACGGCGTCGGCATTGCCGACGGTAGATCCGTGCGATCCGTACGATGCGGTTAGGTGGACGCACTTCTATGGCTTCCTATGTAAAGAATACTACGATCCGTTTGATGCGATGCGTCCGATACGTACGATGCGGATAGGTGGACGCCTAGCTTAAAAGAGAAAGTTTAATTAATTAAAATTAATAAGCGGCACATCAGCAAGAGATAATACTCGGCGAGAAATAGAGGAAATATCTAAAGAAACACTAATTAAAGTGTTGAAGATATCGCAAAAAAGCATCAATTTGTAAACGCGTAAATTGCCATCACTTAGCGGACATCATTTTCCAACAATAACAGAACGTAAAAATTCTAGAAACTGTACTTTCATATACAATTTTCGTAATGATTATTTTCTATGTTGTTCCTGTAAATTGCATATCTACCTCTAAAATATTTAATAGTATTGCTGTGGTACTTATTAGTGCTGGGAAAAACCATTCTTTTAAAATAATAGTTCCAACCGTTATCGTTATTTTCAAATAACGGGTGCAATAAAAATAAATATTTCGTAGTCAGCAGGTCTGGCAATAGTGCATCATGATTCCACACAGCAAATGTTATCAATACAATATATCACCGTCTAGTCTCCTGACGTTATACTTTCGTTCGATTATTAAATTAAGTTTTATCTGACTTCTCTCGTTTTGTAAGTAGAATTGTTATTTTGTTCCATATAATATAACAGTTTTATTTATAGTTTTTATAAGTATTTTTGTATATAACATCGTTCTTTTATTTTACATTTGATAATTTCAGTGTATACAATTATTTAGAAAATATTTCCACAATAAAAGTCCGACTCGATTTTGACTGCCGCCGTTATTACCGTCCTAGAGAATATGTAGGTACATAATAAGTAATTTTTCTAGTGGAATTGTATCGAAACGGTTAAACGGTTAAACTGCGTACGCTGCAAGTGCGTGGGACAGTCCGAGAGAAACCGTTATTTTCCCAGCGAGATAACAGTTGCAGCCGTTACTGGATCTATAATGATTCTAAAATAACAGATAGTTCAATGACGACCCATCACTAGTACTACTTATATTTACGTATATTGAACCGAATGATTTTGCATTGAGGGCTGGTTGTTTGATCTATTGCTTACAACAGATTTAATGTTCTTTTGGTATGTGTATTGATTAATAAGGTCCTAGTTATCGAACCTCCACCAGACCATTGTATAAATTTAATTAATTTAAAGTACATTTATAATAGTTTGTGCTTAACTTTTAATTAATACAAATTTCATAAGAACAGTTTACTACAGTCATTAAAATACAAATGCACGTACACTTACATACGTTCAATTGGACATTTATAATGTGTGCGACTTATGAATTTATGACAAAAGCACTGGTAAATACATAAAAGAATATTAGTATTGTCATTAAAGGAATGCTTATACTTCTTACTTTCTTGCAATTCGTATTACACACACATAGCTTAAGGTAGGCTTTCACGTATAAAAAATTAACAGAATGGAACCTGCATCTTAATACGCAAGGTTCACCTATCTACTTCTGAGAAGAATTTGAAGTACGCGTAAACAAGGATCTGCTATGCACTCGAGTGCATAGTAATTACCAATTACATAAAGTTTAGGTGAACAAAATTTCAATTTAGTACTATCTCAATGAAATAAGATAATGATAACATATTTGCAGTTTGTGAATTTACAATTAAAATTATCTAACATTAAGGCTGATAGGTATTATAAGGACTGTGGTGTAGTATCACACAATACATCACATCGGTAAATTCCAAACGACACAGTTCGAACATGAAATATGACGGATGTTTCCAAAGTTCTAGGATTTTGGCGATATTTTTTATTTTGTCAATTATCATCAAAATTACAATGTAGTTTTCCAATGTTTAACACAAGTTTCGCGGGTACTTCTTTCCTCCTAAACATGGAACTTAACACAAAGAAAGATATCGTCAGTGATCTACAAATCTATCGAGATTAATTCAAATCGACGGAAGACACCCGTGGGACTTTCCTTGAGAATCACGATATATTTAATTACATGTCACATATATAGCAGGTACATATACACAGTTGTGTAATTATAATAATTCCCAAAATAAAGTAATATGCAAAATGTTAAAATAAAAATACTTTTAATACTATGTAGATCTCATTGTCAATATCAAGATATGTGATGCATTGGTAGATTTCCGTCATAACTGTTTGAATGTACGTGCATCAGAGTGAGTAATTCTTAAATAAGCACGTACATTTGATAAAATTATCTATCAGTATGCATTTTTACAGCAGTTGCACAGTTTACCACTTGGTCACCTGTCAGTTTTATCTGTTACACGTACATTATTTCAAACGAGAAATAAAATACTCTTGGAAGTATTTGTGTCGTATTACCTTGTGGATCTTTGGTAAAACCTCAAAAAATCTGATACATACAAAATGTCATTATGCGTAAAATACAGATGTGTGCACATTAACTTCAAACAAAACTACTTTAAACTTGTGATACTTTTTGTGTAGATATCATTTTGTGGGTGCGTTGTTTATTTTAGTTTCAGTGTACCTATATAATGTGATTAACAAAGCTAACTCATGACCAAAATGTAACAGATGCATTAATCTGTTCGTAGAAGTTTACGCTACTGAGTGATGAATATTGAATATCTTATTACCGTCCTTCCATTGGTTTCCGACAACACTAACTTGGCATAGCTGTTAGAACTAGTGACAATGTCCGTAGAATGGATATGCTATTATATATGTTGTTTAATAACATGCTCAGTTGCGAAAACGTCACAAATTCCTTCTCGGCAGATAGTTTCCACATGTGACAGTCAGATTTACTGTCAAGGTGATTTATTGAAAACCATTCAAATGTCGAAAATATTTAATGATTCGAAGACATTCGTGGATTTGAATATGAAGAAATCATCGGAAACCATATTGAACACATTTAAGGAACTAATGGAAAAATCAGGTAATACGGAACTTTTTTATACATATGTAAGTATCATCACACCTGCAAAAATGCAATAATGAAAATTGATATCTTAGTGACACACCGCGTCACATTCATTCGAAGTGAATCATTAATTCGTGACCTTGAACTAACACAACCGGGATGTTTCCAAGTTGTAGGCATTTGGCTACATTTTTTATTTCGTCAATTTTCATCAAAATTACAATGTAATTTTTGAATATATTCTTCATTCATTTCAACACACTTATCCCGACGTAAAACCAATTTTTTCGGAGTCTCCCAATCTACTTTTTTATAGCTGATTTTACGTCATTTAAGATCATAAATCGCACACCCCATAGTTGTTCTTTCAAATTTGGGAACAGATGAATATCACTCAGAGCTAGATCTGATGAATAAGGTAGATGTGGAAGCAATTCTCAGCGCAATTCGATCAAATATCCTTCGTTCTTAGTGCGGTAGGGGATCTTGGATCGTTCTGTTGCAATAAGGACGCTTGTGCAACTTTTCAGGCTGCTTCTTACATAGCGCCTGCCACAATGCGCCAGCCGCACGTGCTGTAATTGAAATACCTTCTGGTTTGCACATTCTTTCGACTCATTTTTGATCTCAGTATTGTCATGTCTGTTATAATGTATATATCCATTGTCAAACTTGGTAGCCGTAAGGTGCTAAAACCCTACCGAAGTTTGCGACTGTTGAGTTTCTATTCCGGTACCAACAGCCTTGGTATCCACCTGGTTGAAATCTTTTGCGTGCAAAAGTTTGTATTTGATTGGTCAATCAAATTGAATTAATAATATTGGAAGTTGCAATTCAAAAAACTCATTCTAACTATAACAATGATTAATTTCATTAAACTGCGTGCAATTTAGAAGGTTTCATGCCGATCCAATATAGTGGATTCAATGCGGTTGATTAACCAAATTGAACGCTGTAAGTATGCGTTTAGTAGACTTTATAAACTATAACTTATCCGCATCCAGTTTATTATTAATTTTTCCTAATTCGTTCCATAGTACAATCTTATTCCTTCAAATGCAAATGATGTGTGAACTTATATAATATTACAAACAGCAAGACACCAAATATTTACCAAGTGATCAATTTCGGTACAAATATGATTAATGATTAAGTAATTACTAATTACATGTATAGGTACAATTGTACATATACTGCGTATATACTGTCGAAATATCCATTTATATTTTCCAAAGCATAGGTTCGTGAATTGTATAGGCAAATATAACTATTATAAAATCACATATGTGTACTAAATTTTAATACACACAATGGACCTCCGTCATTTTAGTTTTGTTATTTTTTCGCGAATTCCAAACTGCTTAGTTCCAGCAAGTCGCATAGAATAAAATCTGTTTTTAAACTTTTGTGGTCAATTACGTGTAATTTGCTGAGTTAGTAGTTTGTACAAGAATGAGATTGTTAAAACCAATTATTTGAAATGCTCAAGCTTAAATAGTACGAGTTATGTTTCGAATTTCCTATGAATTTGGCTCTGGTTCAATTGCGAAAATCTTGTAGGTCACGCTATTGGTCAGAGTCAAGTCTTGACACGTTTACGCCGAGCAGTATTGTTTAGTACACTTCAATCACTCGAATGATACACGACGTATTTCCGTACCGCAATCATGGAGGATCCCGACTAAATCACAAAGATCTATCATTTTCTTTCTATTTAAAGAGGGTGTGGTCTCAAATTTGGAAAAAACACTACTCGGTGTTCGAATTGAGAACTTAAATGAGATAAAACTTGCTATAAATAAGTGGACTGTAGATACACCATATGTATTCAATGAAATCGGGATTATATTGAAAAGCTATACATTTTGGTAAAAATTGACGAAACAAAAAGCTCCTAAAACTTTGAAAACATCCCTCGTAATTTAGCATTAACGTTTTGTATTTCAACGTACGGTACCATCTTCCAGGTGACAGGAAAGAGACTGTAATGTTAAGAATAATTTAATAGTTAATTTTTTTATCAGCGGTACGGCACCATTGAATTTAGGAAAAGAGTTTGTCGATTGCATTAAGTTTGATTATGATATTGCACACTGCAATTAACTTATAGCAATACTTAAAAGATTTTTTAGAATACTTAAAAGCCTTAGAAATGTCGCATAAAGTAATGTACTCATGTGTACATATTGATGATATCCACAGGGAAAAGCACGGCCGATTGTTGATTTGACACTTGCTGATTTATTGAAGTTACTGTTATGCTCTTCATCTTGACATCTTTTCTAAAATACCTATACTGGGCAATAGAACGAAGTAAGTAAGTGAAACACGCTGAATCCAAAAATACCATCAGATATTCTCTATCTGCTCGTCTTCAAAAGATGTGAGCGCGTTTTTCTATTAGCTAGTCATATTCCTGCATATCAATATTGGTTCCAATACAACCTATAAAAACGCACAAATAAAGAAGAAAATAAGTTTATTTTATAAAACAAATATTTACACAAGTTATTACCCAAAATAAATATTTACAGTAGTTGGTAACTAATTTAAAAGCTTTCTTTTGAGCGCTTTCCTTGCATATGTCTGAAAGGGTTTGCCTCTTTTAATACTCCAGCAGTAATCAGCCATCACGTGTGTATCCCATCTGCCCTGGTACCTTTTCTTCCATTATTCTGATATCCTAGTGGAATCGTTCGCCCTGCTCTTCATTAAAGTCGCCATGATTTGCAGGAAATTTCTCTAAATAACTGTGAAGGTAATGGACCTTAATGCTCGTATGACAACCCAAAATTTGAAAGTTATTAATCATATCTTCCACTATTTGTTCGTAATTTTCAAACTTATAATTACCAAGAAAATTGTGAGCAACTGAAGTGTGGTCTTTTATTAGTTGTCTTATCTAAAGCTTTCACAAATTCTTTCACTAGCCCTAGTTCAATGTCCAAGGGAGATAAAATTACTTTTTTCGTTCTACTAATCCTTCATTAATAAGATTAGCTGTTCCCTCTACTAGAGTGTCTCTGTTAGACCAATTTTTTTTTATCCAACGTTGATCTTTCGATCTGCTGCCCCAAAGACACAGAGAACAAAGATATTTTGTATATTCACATCGCTGTCCTAAAAGGAAATTTACCATTTTTAGATAGACACATATACACCCATTTGTGTAATAGTTCATTTTGTTCAGAAGTAGAGAATTGTTTTATAATCATCTTTCGTCTTTGTGAAATCCCCAATTGGAATACTTCCATATCTGTTTCCATTGTTTAGAAGGACACGCTTCAGACTTCTTTTGAAACTATCTATAAAAAGTCGCCAATCAGTTGATGTATACTCTGATATACCCATTTTTTGTAACAGTCGTTTTACGGCGGTGCAAAATATCAAGTTATCTTCCTGAGAATAAAATGGCAGATCTTTTTCTCTGTTACGGTAATATGTAATTTTTGTTTCCGGAAACATTTTTTTCATTAAGTCTAGAAGCAAACAACTCCGAAGACTCCCTTGAAAGGTTTAAATCTTTAATAAGGTCATTTAATTGTTCCTGGGAAACCTTCCTGGACACGTTGAGTCTCCTTCAGTCACTATTGTCATGTTCACAAGAAGATATTTCATCATCATCCTCTGGTAATATATGTAGGTTACTAAATATTATAACTGGTATTTCTTCTGAATGTAGAATAGGTCTTCTTGCTGAATCTAAATTGGGATATGTCCACTTATGTCGATTATTCCGATTAATACCCCTTATATTCACTAGACAAAAGTAACCATCGTCAAAATGGTTTCTTAGTTCCCTCCATACCATTGGAATCACAAATTTCAAACACTTTCTTTATCTTTTTGTCCACTGGTGCAAGTTCTCAACGTATGATTTGCAGGCAACATGTGGCGCCCAAGTTTTATCTTGATCTCCTAGAATAACCAAAATAGGCAATGTATGCCTTTTTCACAAACTCACAAATTGGTTTTCTATTCTCTCTTAATATAATATGTTTTCGCCACATATACAGCAAAAAACGTCTAGATGATTAACACAACTACGTCTGCTTGTAGAAACCAGGATTTTAATAATACTTCTCAAACAAACATACTTGCAAGAAAGCGTAAGTTTAAACTGAATCAAGAGTTGAAACGTACTATATATCATTATAGTTATTTATGCAGATATTATTGGAAAGTAAACCTTAAATACCAATTATACAGCTATTTTCATAAATCCTTTGACGTACAATCTTGAAATATGTTTATTGCGTAAACATATTAAAGCCGGTAGTCTTGGAAACCATTGGGGGTAATTAGGGAATTTAACATAATAAATAAATAGTTTCTTTCCTAGAAAGATTATGGAGATAAAAAACAACTGTAATAAACAATTAGAATTGAAAAGAAAGTCTGTTCAGAGGGTTTATTGTAGCAATGTGAATAAAAACATATGAAATGTTTAATTTTTGTCTATCTCAACAACTAGAGCTGATACAAGAAACAGAATGGTATTTTTGGAATCAGGGTTGTTGAAAACTTAAAATCAGCTTTTTTTGATGCAGCAAAATTTTTTTTTGCCAGGCTGTGAATTATAAATATACTACCTGACATAGAAAGTACACCACTTAGAAGGTATTGGATTTCTTTGATTAAAGTGACAAACAATTCTAACTATCGAAAAGTAATAAATGTGCCAATGTACGCATGATGGCCGTATGAAGGTTAAACGAAGATAGAGAAAGGCGTAACATTCATTTCTTCAACTGCTTGACAAGACAATGCACGTCCTTACATTAGATGAACTGCGTTGAATTGTTTTGAAGGTAATTACGTCAATCCTTTTTTGTGTTGGACAGTAGAATCTGCGGAATTTTTCCCATAGAACATGTGCCAGAAATTATGGGTAGCAGACCAGGGAATTTAGCCAACCTACCATTGACTTTGGAAAATAGCTCAACACATCATGACTGACTATTTCGTATGCCTTTTTTAATTTTAATCATTTATTACTTTTTACAAATCTAATCCAAAGAATTCAGATGTCTTCTGGGTGGTGCAATTTCTATATCGGGTGGTATATTATAGGATCTTCATTGAAGCGAAACAGTGACGTCGCTAGCGATAACTTTAGTACTACCAAACTTGCATGTTTGTTAGAACTATTGACAAGTATTTAACAAAATGTATTCACATGTAAAATTTATGTCGGCGCCACTGAAACGAGCATGTCACTCTTGCTTGGTTTATGCTCCGTATGTTCAGGCTATTTCTGGTAGCTACGTTTGAAGTAACCCCATACATAATCTCTAAAGTATTAAATGATATGATGATATGATATGGCTGGATCCGCATATGCAAAGGAAAATTCTCTGGGGCAGTTACGGGCATCATGCGGAATATATTGCGAACGGTGTAAAGATGGTGCCTAGAATAAGATTTGTCTGTTAATCCAAATCCAACTGTTCTGCCAGAACTTAGAATTGGCCAATGAAGTAAAGTATTTGGACATAACGCTTGATGTAAAACTGAATTAAAGCAAACGCCTTTTCAAAATGATAAACATGGCCGCACAGCGGTTCTGACAATGGAAAAGAGTTATTTGCAAGATCTGGGGATTAAAACCAAGAATGACACACTGTGGTAGTAAGACCACCTGCGGAGCTGTAGTTTGGTGGAGAAATACATGATGTCCTCGGCACTAAAGCTGCTTACTATTCTATAGAGGTAGGCTCTATTAGGAATCACTGGAGTAATGAACAGCCACCATGAAGGTTATACTGAATCTCGCTCCGCTGGAACTATTCGAGAAAGCAGGAACCATGTCCGTGATCGTAAGAATTGAGGATAATTGACTATAGTATTCCAGCAATGTAAATGGCGGGCACACAGACATAACTGGAATGGCATTGGACGAGCTATTTACAAATACATGCGGACAGCATAGGGATAGAAATTATTTTCATAGATAAACTGGATATTTTAATACCGATCATTGGGCTGGATAAAGAATCACTTGAGAAATTCGAGTGAAAGCGTCTGGTTTGCGGACGGTTCGTAACGTAAGCAAGGCATAAGGATTGAGCCTGGAAAAACATACGGCGATTTTTCAGGCTGACCAGACGGAAGCATTTTGGCAAGGATCTACTGGAGCCTATGAACTTAGGGCTTGCTCGAACGGAAGTAAAAATTCTATTGGGGATCGGTACAAAGAGCATGATAGTCAAGTGTCTGGCCTGTTAGTGACCATCCCAAAAGAAATTAATAATGATGACGATGATGATGCACTTATCATTAAATTGTTAAAGATTGTTACCACCCATTGACATGCGCCGACTGCTTAGGTTACGTGATAACTACGCGCCGTGACCTATCTGTTTTGTTGGCTACGCTACATCCGAATTAAATCGCCAATTACGTTAATAACTTGTTTCGACAAAAATCCGCTATTGCCAGTTACTGAAAACTCATTCATATTATTGTTGCACTTGCAAAACTATTCGTTTGGACCGCCTGAAGTTCATTTTTTACTTTATTACAGGTAACAAGCTCCTCCCAAATCAACTGAAGAACTTCATTAATCAGAATTTTGAGAGCGGTACAGAATTGGAGAAATGGATTCCACCAGATTTTCAACCAAATCCAGTGTTTTTATCAAAAATATCTGATCCAAGAGTAGCTAGTTTCGCTAAGAAGATCATTTTGATTTGGAGAGATTTGGGCAGAAAAGTGAAAAAGGAAGTCTTTCAAAGTCCTGAACTATATTCGTTTATACCAGTTCCAAATGGTTTCATCATACCAGGCGGGAGATTCAATGAATATTACTACTGGGACTATTATTGGATTCTGGAGGGACTGATTATTTGTGAAATGATCAATACAGTTAGAGGCATTATGGACAATTTTATTGCTATTGTAAAGGAATATGGGTTTGTACCTAATGGAGGCAGAATTTATTATATAAGACGATCGCAACCTCCTATGTTGACTTTTATGGCAAAGAATTACTTCCATGCGAGTCGCAATATAACTTGGTTGAAAACAAACGTACGATATTTATCTAAGGAAGTTAACTTTTGGATACACCAAAGAATGAAAAAGTTAGAATTGATGGACGTAACTACCGCATCGCCTTTTATAAATGTAACAGTAAAGGACCTAGACCCGAATCATATCGTGAAGATATATCTACGGCAAATATGTTTACCGATGAAAATGACAAACAGAAATTATATAATGAATTGAAATCAGCGGCTCAAAGTGGTTGGGATTTTAGTTCAAGGTTAGATTTATTATTAATCATATTTTTTAGTCGAAAGAAATAGTTCTACGAATTTGGCTCTAATTCTTTTATTGAGTCAATTTCCATCAAAATTACAATGCAGTTTTTCGATATAATCTCTATTTATTGAATACACGTATCCCGACGTGAAATATTTTTTATACCGTCTTGAAAGAACCTTCTTGAAGTCTGTGCCATTCACCTATTTACATGTTCTACCTCATTTACAGTCTTAAACTGAATACCTGTAGATGTTGTTTCGAATTTGACTAGGAGTCACATCTGGCGGATAGGGTGAATACGAAAACAATTCCCAGTACAAGCCATTACAAGATCCTTCGTTATGTGTACGGTATGGAGTTTTGCATTGACCTATTGCAATAACGGACGCTTATTAGCTTCCCAGGTCGTCTCTTGCAAACCGGTTGCCTCAATGGGCCTGATAAAGGATTAGAATAATATTCTGTCTTAATTGTACTACCTTGTGGTAGATAATCCATAAGAAAATCGTGTACGTGCTTTAAGCTTTTGGTTTGCCCAAATCTGTAGACTGATTCTTTATTTCAAGATTGTAATAAAATATCGATACTACATTAATAGTTACCAAATATTGGTCGCCGTAGCGTGATGAGGGCTCTTGTATTGGACGGCATGCGTCGCACCTATTGAGTTTCTGTACCGGTCCCAAGAGTCTTGGTACCCAAAGGGATAAGACTTGGTTGACGGTCAATCGTTAGAGTCAAATCTCAGAAACCTGTCGTGTATTCCTACGTATTCCTACACTAACACAAATCAACAAATTATCTTTCAGTGTATTCTTCACGGCAGCAACATTTCTTTCATTGTGTGGATTATTTTCTAGTGCCATTCTCCCAGCTTTGAAACAATCGACGCATCGATAGGCTGTACTTTTAGATCTGCAGGCTTCCTAATTACACCTCGCAGTCGTTGAAGGATTTCTGAAGGTTTCGTCCCTCCTTTAAACAAAATGAAAATGATAGTTGTTTGTGATTTAGTAGCGCGTTCCATGATTTTAAAGTCAGCGGTAAGGAAATACGTCTGTATCGATCAAATAGCTGAAGTATACTAAAATCTATCAAATTCACGCAATTGAACTAGAGCCAAATTCCAGAAATATTCGAAACATCCACCGTACCTACGTAGCTTTATTCCTTCTCGTACTAAAAGTAAATTTGCATTTTGATTTTTACATTTCTTTCTAGATGGATTTTTCATAACCACAAATACAATAAAGCAAATTTATCTTTCACTGAAACAACCAGAGTTGCTCCTGTCGACCTAAATTCGTATCTTTACGGTGCCTTCGGCAATATGGCAATGTTTTATTCGATCTTAGGATACAACAGGAAGAAACTTTATTGGAAATCGAAAGCTAACAAGCTACTAACGGTAATTCAGAATGTATTTTGGAACGATGACGACGGTACATGGTACGACTTCGACATCAAATTAAAGAAGCCAAGAAAATTTTTTGCGGCCAGTAATCTGACACCACTGTGGGTCAATGCTTACCATAACAAGGAAAAACAAATAAAGAAGGTAGTTGAATATTTACGATCACAGGAAATTACTACTTATCCAGGTGGCATTCCGGCAACAAAAATGTACACAGGAGAACAATGGGATTTCCCTAACTGCTTTCCACCTCTTCAATCCATAATAGTACAGGGTTTACAGAGAAGTGGTGACACTGAAGCACAGTTCGTTGCGCGAAAATTAGCAGAGAAGTGGGTGGAAGCAAACATAATAGGTGAAGAAGCTCACGGAGTAATGTTTGAAAAGTATCATGCTCAGTATCCTGGTCAGTACGGATATGGCGGTGAATATAAAGTTCAAAAAGGCTTCGGGTGGACTAATGGTGTAGTATTAGACTTTATAAATAAATATTATACATAACAACATATTATTAAATAAGAAATATTTATTGTCGCTAGTGATTGATCATACATTATAATTATTAACTATTAAGATACTTGTTACTCACTATTATTTTAGATTCTATTACTACTACACGAAGGTAGTTTAGAAGAATTTATATAAATATACACATATAGTGTACATGCCTAGACTGCAAATTGACATTATTTCATCAGTTAATGTTTATACATACAAACAATATAATTTGAGTTCTTCGCTTGTATTTTTTCTCACCGGGGCACAGTGTGATATATTCACGATCTGACGGGACAATATTCATTTGTGATACTTGTCTAAACAGGTTCAACAGTTACGTGAATTTGCAGTAGACAAGTTATATTTCATTATATTAAAGTTTATTTACTAAGAAGTTGCACCGAAAAAAGATATAATGGTAGGAACGGTTGTCAATCCGCGTTTTTCCGACGAACAGTAAGTGCACTACTGACATTCGTCCGAGTTCGATCGATGAATACTGTGTTTATGTATGTTATTAGTGATTGTGTGGTGTTATAGTTTTCACGTGAATTCTTAAGGTAAGTTTTCATTCATCTTTTCTTTCATTCATGTTTGAATTTTATCGTGAGCTCCATGAGATTGGATGAAGGATATTTTTAGTAAGAAAAATGACTATGACAGTTTGTTTTTGAGTTTTAGGTTATTATTCCGCATTATTCCAATCACATATTATATTTTAGTGAAAGAGCCACTTGTAAGCTATACGAAACATATTTGTTTGTTTGCGAAAGTTTGCGACACCCGTACAAATTTTTCTTATTTTCAAAATGACTTCGCAAATTTCTCGACGTTCATTTCTTGATATTTGTATTGTTCACGCAAAAGATTCGGGAATGTATGCCTTGTTATATTATATTATACAAGAACTTGGTGATTCGCCCCTGTAGGATGACGATTTAAGGAGTATTAAAGCCATAATTCGGAATAATTGCACAAAAATTGAAGCGAAATGGTCGAAGTCGGGAAGACATCGAGATGGCATTTAAAAGCGAATTCTTCATGGGTAGATGAAAACATTTCACTTGCAACTATTGTCCGTGAACCTATCCTGGATGTTTCACTACCTGAAACAAGTAACCGACCCGGAAGACTACAAAGAGACCTTGTAGATTCAAGCATTGAAACAAAAAGGCGACGAATTCAACGTCTCCTTGAAACTTCGAGTCAAGAAAAGTTGTGGATGGCAACCAAAGTATAACTTCACCAAGCAGGAAAAAGGGATTCAGCAGACATTGTAAAAGAGCTTTGTCTGTCATCACCCAATAGAGGTGCTAATATAAAAAAGGACGGAAGTGATTAACACGCCCAAAACAAGATGGACTTTCAGAAGATCAAGCTTTCTCATTAATGATTGATGCGAATCTCTCGACACACCAATATAATATTATACGCAATGGTGTCATAAGACCCACTCATTGCAGTTTACGGACTCCTCCAAAAACTAACCCTGGCCAAATTACTCCTGAAGTATGTGAACTTTTAGAGATTATAATATCATCTGAACACTGTGAATTGGGACGGTCTGATTCTGAAGAAACCAATAACAATTTTGGCCGATATCAGATCTATTTCTCTGAATTTTGTGTTAAAAAACATAGATCTATTTAGTTGTTATTATTTATCAATAACTTATTTTTTATTTACCGTAGAATTTTATGAGTTACTATTATATTTGTTATTTATTGTTAGTTTGCTAAGAGTTTATTATTTTTAGTTTAATAAGAGGTTATTTTAAAAACCTTTTTGCCTATCACCTTACACCTTTTATTCATTTCACTATCCAAGCAGGATTTTGCTCTCACCTCTACGTGATTCTTGCTAGACTATAAATTATATTTTATTTTGATCTCTTTTTTATATCAATTTTTATTCTACACTTCCAATGATACAATAATATAAAATATAATTTATTGACCGAGAAGAGTTAGATTACAGTAGTCTCCGCTGCGCAAAAGTCACGAGCCGATACTGAAATATATGTCTGAAATCTTGCCACCGTGTTTAATTTTCATGAAATACATCTTATATTAATTGCTAGGGTATTTGACATACATACGTTGAGTTAAATAATTTTGTTCCACTAGATCGTGAATATACCACACTGTGCGGGGTCTCGAAGAGAATGCAAGGTTTAACTTTTAATGCTGGTACTCCCCCTGATCGTGGAAGATTTCTAATCGCTACTTTACATAACTTCGTTTCAATTTAAGCATGATAATTATTCATGCCATATCGAGATACTAACAAGTATGTACTATCACGATAACATTTTTTCCATTCTGACATTTCAATTTTTTAATTCGAGTATCTTCTTATGTTATGCATTTTTTCTATGAGAAGCAGTTCTTACAACGTTTTAGCGAAACTTTCCCCATTTCAGGTGATGCCGTCAACTTGCGTCGTCGAGCAGTAGGTACATACTTTTTAAAAATATGAAAGGTAATGTACAACTAATTACAAAAATATATAAATCAATTTGTAATATGAGTTACATAAATACTAAACAAATTTTAATTAAAAATTAATGAAAATCTAGCAAAATAAATGTCATATTTACCCAACCGCTAGCACGCAATACCTAAGAATATAGATTTTAATATAATTACGTTGTTAAAGTATTGAGCGCGCATTTTAAATTATGTGTGGTAATCTAACCTATTGATACATACAAATAAAAATACATAAGCGCCTATCACAAGATGTACGCGATAATAAGCTAATTTAAAATGTATCACTTTCCATTCATTTAAAAGTTTCTGTGACCTAATTTTCAGAATAGCGGATATTGCATCACGAATATTATTGCGGCTGGTCGCATTTTCAAAAAATTTTCTGATTAGCACATATCAGGAAGCAGTTCAACAGGTCGGCGAAATAGAAAATAGAATATACAATGATCAAAATAATTAAAGGAACAGTTATTTACATTTCAATACATTTTTTAATTGCAGTAAAATTTAGAAATATATAGAATAGAAGGAATTTAGAACGTACAAATACATTTGCGCCGGAAGATAAAAAATATAAGGAATATATGTGGTATGTTGAGTCATCTGTCCTCTATAATACAATATTTATTACATTGTGAAAAGAACTAACAATATGTTTAAATATTTTGGGTACTGAAAACATAAAACCAAACAAGCTAGAGAGCCATTTGCAAGCAAAACATAAAGATAAAATAAATCTCGCGGTTTCTTTGGGAAGAAATTGAAAGAGTTTAGTAATCAAAAATTAGCCTTTCATACAGTTTTCTCATTGCCTCAAGAACTCTGCTTGCATCTTATAAAGCTGCACATCGTATAGCCAACCGCAAGAAACCTCAGACTGTTGCGGAAGAGCTTATTCTGCCTTCTGCCATTGATATAGTCGTAGCAATGCTTGGGAATAGTTATGCTAAAGATATTCAGAGAAACTAGTATCGAATAATATAGAGTAAGATCCCAGAGCCACCAGACGTTACTTATTTTCTGATTAACAAATTTTATTGGACAGGATAGTGTTAGTATGTACTTTGAAGATATGCGTTCTGGCTAGCTTGAACAGGCGACCAATTGGCAGGTATCAGGTGCTAAAGGTACATAAAAACAGTGATAACTTTTCTTATAGTCTGACTGTTGATTTTTACATATGTTTTACACAACATTATTAAAAATTAAACATCAATGTTGCCAGACTGTTTTGGGTTGGCGATAATTTCCGCCAGACACTTTAAAAGCTTACAAAAAATAATGTAAGTTTACTTATAGTGTGAGTCTTGATTTTTATATATGACGTTTTTAGAATTATTTCAGTACTATTTGTAAGCAGCCAGACAAATCATAGAAGCCAAATATCTCCTAGACACATTTAGAAGCTTACGGCGTGTGAGCTCGAGATTATTATTCGTACACTTAAGAGTGAGAAAGATATCTGTGCGCCTTGATTTCGATTTAGGTTGGAGAAGAGTATAACAAAAATCCATTAGATAATTTTTCTGTTGACTATAGAAAAAGAACAAAAGCAAAAGTTGGTGGTAAAGTGCAGGAAGTGCGTATTCGTAAGAGATTTATTTGGTCGTATGCTCGGTATATCGATTAATCATAAAATTGATATGACAAAAATTTTATCATACCCAATAACTCAAGTGCCACTATTTATGTGCCATTTTGATGGTAGTATTTGCAAAACCCAAAAGTCTATTCTAATGAAAGTTCTGCAAAAGGAATACTTTTCACCATCTATTAAAGGTTATGAGAGATCTCTTCGACATTAGTCAACAGAGTTGGAATTCAACATTACTAGACCCGACCAAGTTCGACCGTCTGACTTTACAAAAGAATTGAAAAACATACGCTTTAAACAAGCTGCTGTTAGTTTCTTTATCTCACTTCTAATAAGATGGCACCATTTATTGGCAACAAGCGAGTTTTAATTAATTTTAAACAATGTCACTCTTATACCGTATCAAATAATATAGTTGTGTCTAGTATTGAAGAAAATCTTTCTTGTCCAAATCATGAAGAAGCTGACACGAAAATTTCATGTCTGTAATATTGATGTAAAGTCTAACATTGTGATTAGGTGTTCTGATATCGATATTGCAGCGATAATGTTGGGCAGTTTGCATCATTTGAGAAACAATGATTCTTATGTGAAAACCTTCGACTGTCTCTATCTCGAAGCTTACAATGTTTTCACGCGATCACTGGCTATCATTACAACCCAGCTTTTTTAAAAAAGCTAAACACAGACCACTTAAATTCTTTAAAAATAAAACAAGAGTACCAAGAAGCATTCACCACATTTGGCGAACCAGAGTTATTTACTAATGTCGAACAAGAGGAGAAAACCTTTAATATTATTCAAAAATTCATTTGTGATGTTTACAACGTGGCCAGAATTATTGACGTAGATGCTGCAAGGCTTCAATTATTTATTAATACTTACACTGCTTCTGACGTAAATGAAGAGTTTGTTCCCAAAAGTATCAAAAACTTTGACGCAAGCAACTTACCACCGTGTAAGGCTAAACTTCGTCAACAGTTTCGACGAGCAGATTACATCGCTAGTCTCTGGAATAATGCCAACATGAACGTACTTGGTATTTTCAATCCTGAAGATAATGGATGGAAATTAGAGGACAATAATCAATTCAACTAGTTCGATGGAGACCAATTGTCAACCTTCGTCAGTAGATCTCTTGATGAAAATTCAGGTATTTCTCTTCAACTTCTAAATTCTTTTATGTACGTACATATATATTTGTAGATGGTTGAGAATTAATTATGTTATTTGTTTCTACAGACACAAAAACAAATGATGCTGATGATAATGGTGACTACTTAGATATCCAATACCAAAATTGGTTGGAAGACGATTTATCAAATATCAACGATGAAGATGACGATGAAAATTAAAAATACTGTTCATAATAAAAGAAAACTCATTTTGCAATAATTGTTTTTATAATTTGTAATGCACATATTTTTTCATACTTTAAGAAAAATATGCAAATAATAAATAAATATTGTTTTGTCAAATGCTGCTAATAAAATTAATTTTCCAAATTCACTGAATAGGTATAACACTTTCGTCCAATAGTCAACATTTGCTGTCTCTACAAGAATTTTTTTAATGTATTAGTAACCAATGTATAAAAAAAACATAACTTTCAAGAAAACTATAAAATTATCATGCACGCGATTATACACACCGTAAGCTTTTAAATGTGTCTAGGAGATATTTGGCCCCTACGACTTGTCTGGCTGCTTACAAATAGTATGGAAATAGTTCTAAAAACGTCATATATTGTAGTAACTGTAGTAAAACGTAAGTCATTTAATCATTTGACTTCACTTCAATATCGACAAGCAAGCCTGGCCGTTATCACAGGCGTGTTTTATCTATAGTTGTTATGGTATCTTATGTATTATTATTTTATGTAGACGTAGAATAAAGACGTATAGGTTTCTGTTAGTGATTTTTAAGAACGTCGACCTCCTACAACTTCAGAAGTGGGATACAGGATCAGGATTCGTAATCGAGGTTGAGGATCGAGCCAAAAAAGGGTGTAATATGAGGACAAGACACATTCGATTCTCGCAAAAAATTATAGCACCGTAGAGGTGACCTAAAGGGTGATAAATTATCTAAATAAAAGTCTTGTGAGAGCTGCTTCCCAGAGTCACAATTTAAGAAAAACGGTCTTACCTTGAAGTGTTTACGTTACATTCAGATAATTAAAATAATTTACCAACATTTTCACTCTTTCTGAGATGTTAAAATGTATGACTTTCTAAATGACATTTGACTGGTAGCAGCCAGTACCAACTTAAATAGATGTATATTTATATAATTCTTCTTATTCTTCTTCGAAGCGGTCTATTATTCAAGTTAAACGTTGGTTAAACTAATAATTGCCATATAAGGAAAAATTGATTGATGCACGAACTTGAGTATTCTTACGATTTTTGTTTTGTATTTGCTAGTCGTTGGTACAAGAAAACTTCAATGTGTAATTTGCATTAATTTACTTGGTATTTCACTGATTTGCACCATATATTCGTTGCATTACATATATTCTTGTTTCGTTGAGTTGCTTGCTTACTAATTGCTGTGTTTCTTTCAACTATTAAATATAATTAAAACTTAAAATGAATACAAAAATACGCTCTGGAAATATCTTACGATTAAAATTATAGTTTGATACATTTTTATAATAGAAAATAAAAGTATATTTGTAAAAAAATTTCAAACGATTTTACTTTAAAATTTGTCCAAAAAATAATAGGGCAATATACAAATAAATACATATATCATAGACGACATCTAACAATTTCACGGTCTTCTACTTCTGCTTCAGCTGCTTTTAGAACTTCCACGACAGACACGTTAGCACGTTAGTCGTTGTAATTTGCCATTTCTTCTTCATTACTCTTCTTATAATACACAAACGATTAAAGCGAAAATTGTAATGCGATTGGTGTATATCGCTCGAAGTAAGTCGGAGTTAAAATTGACCATGTTCACGTACATCCTTAATTTTTAAGACGACGAATCCCCCTGTTCTTCGTCTCATGACGAACCCTAGGGTTCAACGGATTATACAATAACCCTGCTAAACGGAAAAATTCCACACTTCGATCCAACTTCAACTCGGCACATCTTTTGTCAAACATGTACCGACCCAAATTTTCCGGAATATGGGATTTTCTTCGTCCGCTAGAATTTATTGTATCTTTGGCAGCCCGCCACGAAGACTCGATTGCATTGGTATGAGCATCTGTATCAGGATCTTTAAAAGTCAAAGAATGATTCATCTTCAAATGCTCATACCCGTGCAATGGGAGGTAGTCATAGGCCTTCCAACAATCGGTGATGACAGTTGTTCCCAATACAATCCACTCACGGATAATCGGACTCAACGTGTTAGCAGACCTGTAAATAAAAGAAAAATTGTTAAAGCAATTATGGTTTCACATACAAAATATATTAAAGTATTCAATGCGATCTAACCTAGCCTCAACCACTCCGCTCCACGCCACCCGACCCAAAACCATCCCACATCATCCGACCCAAAGCATCCCACACTACCCGATCCAAACCAACACAGGCCGGCCCAAACCATCCCACACCATCCGGCTCAAAACACCCGACCTAAACCCATTCCATACCATACGGCCGAAAACCACTCCACACCATACGGTCCAAACCACCCTACACTACCCGACCCAAACCGAACAGAGCCCGGCCCAAACCACCTCATAACATCCAGCCTAAACCATCCGAGCCCAAACCCATCCCACACAGTTCGGCCCAAATAACCCCAAACCATCCAGCCTAAACCACCCGATCCAAAACCATCCCACACTATCCGGCCCAGACCACGCGACCCAAACCCATCCCACAACATCCGGTCCAAAACCACCCGACCCAAACCACACAGTCCGGCTTAAACCACCCCAAAACATCCGACCTAAACCACCCGATCCAAAACCATCCCACACTATCCGCCCCAAAACCATCGCACACCATCCGGGCCAAACCACCAGGCCCAAACCACCTCACACCATCCGACCTAAAGCACCCGACCCAAACCATCCAGCCCAAAACCACCCCACACCACCCGGGCCAAACCAACACAACTAGACTCAAAACAACCTCACACCATCCGATTCGAACCAGTACAACTCGACCCAAAACCATCCCACACAGCCTACCTGACCACCACCACCCGCCCTCATGCCAAACTATATTAAGGTGATTAAATCTTACGGATCTGGAACGGCAACCATGAAAACTTTTGATTTAAAAAGAAATGTCCCTGTTCTAAATTCAGACGCCCCTCCCGCACACCGTTCTCTTTTTTAAAACGATTTAATTTCACGGAGTCGCATCGCCATTTAAGTCCATCACACCTAGTATAAAAAAAAATCATAAATATAAAGTATACAACAAATGCACATAATACTCACCGATTCCCTTCCGCCCTTAGTTTCAGTGGGGATCCGCAACGAGGGCATATATAGCTACCCTCGTTGGGGATTAATCCCCACTGCATCAGCTGGCGACTCATTTCAATTTTATCTGAATTACATAATTTGTATCTTTTTTCTTTTTCTTCAGCCTCAGTCCCGCTTTGTTGCGGGGTCAGCTCTTCTGGACCGGGCCCGCCATTTGTCACGGTCAGGAGCTTGGTCCGAATGGAGTCGAGCCGCAGTGAGATCTAAGTGCAACGTGTCCAGCCAGCGCTTCTTCGGTCGCCCTTTTTGCCTTTTGCCATCAATATTGGGGTTGAAACTAATTTTGGCAAGCGAGGTGTCATCGGCACGTAGAACATGGCCGTACCACCGGAGACGACGCCGTACCGATCGCGAATGTCTTCGTTACGGACGTGATCGTAACGAGTGACTCCGCCGGCCCAGCGAACCATTTTTGTCTCCATCATGGCGAATCGACCCACCGTTCCCTTGGTGACTGGCCAGCACTCGACGCCGTAGAAGGCGACCGGGCGAATGACAGAGCGGTAAACCTTCGATTTCAGCCTGTCCTGGATGCGCGGGTTGCATAGAACATCCGTCGCAGAACGCCACTTCATCTGGCTGCGTTGACACGAGAGACGGTCTCATGTCGCAGACCGCCGTCGGCTGAAAGCGTAGAGCCGAGGTACTTTAAGTGAGCGACGCGGGGTAGGTCGATGCCGCTGATGGTGATCGTGCAGACTTCGTCCGCATCCGTCGTCAAATATTCAGTTTTTCCCAAATTTAGTCGTAGTCCATGTTCAGCGAGTCGGTCGTTCCACGTCTGGACAAGTTGTTCCAGGATAAGCTTGTTTTCGGCGACTAGTAGTACGTCATCCGCGTAGAGAAGAGTGTAGGGTGCGGGTCGTTGGATATCGCGCGTGACGCTGTCCATGACAAGGATGAAGAGTAGGGGCGGGGGTGCTGACTCTTGGTGCACACCTACACAGATGCTTAGAGACCTTGATGTGCCGGCCACGCTCCGGACGCGACGTTTTGGGCCCTGGTAGAGCAGCTGGACCCATCGAACGAGTTCCTCGGGATCTAAAAAGGGCGATATGAAGTGGGCGCTTCTTCTCACAGTATTTTTCGAGGAGAAGGCGGACGGCGTAAATCGCGTCGGTCGTTCAGCATCCTTTGACGAAGCCGACTTGGTTAGTGGTGGCGTTGACGATATCGCGGATCCGCTTATCTATAACGCGCTCCAAAATCTTCATAGTGTGGGACAAAAACCGAATCGGGCGGTAGTTGGAGTATTCAGCTAGGCTGCCCTTCTTCTTCCAGATTGGAACGGTGAAACTCTCTTGCCAGTCGCTCGGAATGCAGTCCTCCTCGGTGACTCGGTTGAAGAACTCGGCTAGCCAGCTAGCGGGGTTCAAGCAACCTGACTTCCAGAGCTCGGCGGCGATACCACCCACTCCTGTCGCCTTGCCCGGCTTCATTCGCCCGATCGCCTCTTCAACTTCTTCGGTGGTGATTGGTTGAACAGCTCCGAGTGTTGGAAACGCTTGCGGAAGTGGTGGATGCGGAAATTTCTCGGTGGTGATCGCTTCAAAATACTCGCGCCATCGTTCCGTCGCAACCCGTCGATCTGTGAGAAGATTGCCGTCCTTGTCGTTAATGCAAGCAAAGCGTTCGATGTCCTGCGTTCGCTGATGTCGACTTTTGACGAGTCGGTATAGGTCGCGTTCTCCATTCCGCGTGTCAAGGTTGTTGTAGACTTCTTTGTAGTGGACGGCTCGAGCGTGAACGACCGCTTTCTTCGCGTCTCTCTTGGCATCCTCCTAGGTCTGCCAGTTGAGCTGCGTCTTGTTGTGAAGGAATTGATGGTAGAACCTCTTCTTCGCGCGAACCTTCATTTGTACTTCCTCCATCCAGAGCCAGGTATCGCGGTTGATGAACCGCTTGCCGGGCTTGGTCACGCCGAGCATCGCGCTGGCCGCATTGTGGATGGTTATCTTGGCTCGGTTCCAGCTCTCCTCGACAGTCGTGATAGGGGGCGGGCGAACGCTCTGAATCATTTCGGCCTTCCTCTCCCAAAATCGCCACCATCTGATGCGCGACGAGCCAGTGCGCTGCTGCTTTGGCGGTTTGATATGCAACACAGCGATCAGTGGTCGGTGTTGAGGAGCCACGGTCTCGTATGGCACGGCCTTGATGTTTGTGACCGTGAGAAAGTGGCGGCGGCGAACTAGGATATAGTCGACTTGTGATTTGTTATTTCCACTGTAGAATGTTGGGAGGTGCGACGGCCGTTTGATGAACCACGTGTTGGTGATCATTAAATCGTGGGCATCGACGAAGTCGGTGATTCGCTCTCCGTCCTCATTGCGAGTACCGAATCGCCTGTTACCATGGCATCTATTACCATCCGCTTTTTCGCCAACGTGGCCGTTCAGATCGCTGGCAACGACAAGGTATTTTTCAATGGGCACATCGCGGATTTTTGTGTCGAGAAGTCGCCAAAACGCGTCCTTCTCGTTGTCGGGCCGTCCAGTCTGTGGCGCGTAGGTGGAGGATATGTGAATTGTACGCTCCGCAGTAACGAGGATGATCTTGATGATCCGATCATCATCGATCGACCTCTTTGACAGCGTCACGAAAGCGTTCAGAGGCTGCAATTCCCACACCGTAGTGAGTGCGCGGCTTTCCGAAATAAATAAGCTGTGTCTTCCGTTTGTATATGTTTTATTTAGAAATAGGGAATAAACTAACATCAGAAGTGGGATTCGGTCCGCTAAAAGTACCACAAGGATTGTGAGATTGGGAGTGCCTGAAAATCGCGACGCGTGTGCTTCGTGTACTTTAGTAAAAATGGAAGAATTAACCAATGTGTTAACGGCTGTTCTCCGTGAAATGCAGCAGCGTCCCCAACAAGCCGTAGCTGAGAGACAAGCTCTGCCCTCCGTATCAGTGAACGTTCCCGCCTTCGATCCCTCAAAAAGTGATGTGGGGGCCGCCGGATGGTGTAACGACGTGGAAGCTTTGGCTAGCACTTTTGCGTGGACCGATTTTGAACAGGTTTGCAGAGCTTCGAGTGTCTTGGAGGCTGATGCAAAGGAATGGTACAACAACTGGCACCCAGCAGACAAGAATTGGGCTAGTTTTCGAGCTGAACTACGTCAATTATATCCTGCAAAGAAGAATCTTAGCGAGCGATTACGTAAGGCAAGCCAGTACAGTAGCAGCCAAGCCACGAGTTATTGTGAGTACGCAAGAAAGAAAATATCGCTATTGAAGTGTTTAAATTTTAATTTAAGTGATAGCCAAATAATCGAGCTGATTACTGGTGATATATCAGATGCCCATGTCAAAACAGCGGCTTTTAATAGCAACGTGAATTCTATTTCAGCATTACTTAACTTACTCAGTAATTATCAAATTAACAAACAAAACAGTCAAGGAAAGGGTTTTAAACGACCAGATCCATTTAAAAATAACAATGAGGAACAGGTGTGTTACAATTGCGAAAGACCTGGGCATATCAGTCGCAACTGTTGGAAATCGCGGAGGTTAACAAACTACCACAATAATAATTCGAGCAATTCGAATCTGCCTAAAATCAAAAAAAAAATTGCAACATCTGTAAAAAATTTGGGCATAGTTCTGAAAAATGTTTCTTTAAGAATAACAAAAATGGAAATTCGTCAAAAATTTCAAAAATAAATAATTTTTGCTTAGACCTGGATAATGATTTCTGCACTAATTTTAAAATACAAAATTTATCTGTTAATCGTTTGATTGATACGGGAGCCGAATGTAGTTTGATCTCTGAAAAGGTCGTTCATAAACTACGCTGCCGCTTTGAACCAGCTTTCATCATGCTGAAGGGCATAGGTGGTAGCCTAATACCAACCAGTCAAAGAGCTGTTTTGCTGCTTGAGCGGAACGGCACGGCGTTCGAAATAAATTTTAATGTTGTTGAAAGCTCTGTTATGAAACCGGACGCTATTCTGGGTAGAGATTTACTCAATCACAAAGGACTTAAAATGTGTACTGATTCGAGGGGGACCAGAATTTACCTCGAAGACTCAAAACAATTAAAGCCTGAGCATCAGATTCAAAGCGTAACCATTTGCCCTGAGCAAATTAGAACAGCTTTAGAAGGGGACGATTTAGATTGCTTGTTAAAACTAATGACTTTATGACCAGTGGTAATTCTGTGAGGGCAATTATAACCGGTGAAATGAATATAAGATTGAAGAGTGATAAGATATTCATTGTAACCCGTACCGCATGTCATTGTCTGAACGAGAAAAAGTTAAAGACATTATCAAAGACCTAATGCAAAATAATATCATACGCGAAAGCACGTCGCCTTTTGCTAGTCCAGTTATCTTGGTACATAACAAGGATGGGAGTTATCGCTTATGCGTGGATTACCGTGCTCTTCAATGAAATAACCATCAAAGATAGGTTTCCGTTACCGCGTACAGATGATCAAATTGATCAGCTGGGTGGACACAAATATTTTACGACCCTTGATATGGCAGCTGGGTTTCACCAAATTCCAGTAGCTAAAAATTCGATCGAAAAAACCGCATTTGTGACGCCGGATGGGCATTTTGAATATTTACGTTCGCCCTTTGGTCTGTCAAACTCTCCTGCAGTATTTCAACGAGCTATTTGCAAAGCTTTGGGTAATTTAAAGGACACCAACGCCTTGGTGTATCTGGACGATATAATTATCCCATCTAAAACCATTCAAGAAGGTTTAGAGAAACTTGACCGAGTACTGGCTTCACTTACTTCTGCAGGTTTTACTTTGAACATGTAAATTTCTTGAACGTCAAATTCTTTATCTTGGACACGAAATTTCTTAAGATGGTATAAGGCCGGATAAAGGGAAATTGGAAGCCTTATTAAATGCACCCAATCCCAGAAACATAAAACAAGTCCGTCAGTTTATGGGGTTAGCGAGTTACTTTCGCAAATATGTACCTGAATTTTCTACGCGCACAGCTTGTATAACAAATTTAACCAAAAAGGACTAGATTTCGTATGGGGAACTGAACAAGAAATTGCCAAGAATTATGTAGTCGCGTTTCTAAGCCAACAACCCCTTGTATCAATTTTCGACCCAACCTTAGAAACTGAGCTTCATACGGACGCAAGTTCCTTGGGGTTCGGGGCTATTCTATTTCAAAAATGTGATAATACACTGAGAGTTATTTCTTATTTTTCTAAACGAGCTACTAAACAAGAAAGTAAATACCATTCTTATGAACTAGAAACCCTAGCTGTTTATTATGCAGTAAAGCACTACCGCGTTTATTTACTAGAAATAAATTTTATACTTATCACCGATTGCAATTCGTTAAAATTAACTCAAAAGAAAAAGGATTTATTGCCTAGGATTGCAAGATGGTGGCTTTACCTACAAAGTTATAACTTCAGCATCGAATATCGCAAAGGAAAATACATTCCACACGTGGATTACTTCAGTAGGAATCCACCACAATATCCTGAACAACTCGACCGCAGAGCTCCCGTGAACGTTCTTACAACCGATAATTGGCTTAAAATAAATCAAGAGCGCGACCCCGAAACCTGTGATATTAAATCAAAATTACTTAATGGGGAATTGACCCACGACTACTTTTGTCAAAATGACATATTATTTAGAAAAATTAATCCTGATCGAAATCCCCCAATCTACAGGGCCTTTGTACCAAAGGGAAGTAGACTCGGTTTGTTAAACATTTTCTATGATGAACAGTTGCACGTTGGACCGGACAAAACTTTTGCGAAGATAAACCATTACTTTTGGTTCCCACGAATGGTGCGATTCGTAAAGAAATATTGTGATCATTGCCTAAGGTGTATCGCAAATAAAAAACATACCGGACCCAAACAGGGACTCTTACATCCTATCGATAAAATTCCAATCCCTTTTCATACTGTGCATTGCGACTGTGTGGGGCCATTCCCTACGTCGTCAGAGGATTACAAACATATCCTTCTCTTAATAGACGCCTTCACCAAATATTTATTCTTAATTCCTTTAAAAACTCTTTCTGGTCCTGAAACATGTGAAAACCTAGAAATTTATTTAATATATTTGGAACTACTAAAAGATTAATATGTGATAGAGGAACTAATTTTACTGATCAACGAGTAAAGCAGTTACTTTCAAGATTACATATTACTCAACATCTTACTGCCAAAAGTGCTCCGCGTGGAAATGGTCAAGTGGAGAGATACGTCTCAACAGTTTTAGATTTACTAAGAGTAGAAGTAAATGACAAAAAGTCAGAATGGGCGAGTGTTCTTCCAAAGTTACAATCAACCCTTAATATGACCAAACAAAAAACCACCGGTTTCTCCCCACTTTATCTGTTAACAGGGCAAACCATAGAATCGGTGGACATTCAAACATTAACAGAAAGTATAAAATCAATAACAAATACTGATCGAAATCTGAGTGAGGATCGAAAAATTGCTTACGAGCGCTCATTACGTTTCGGTTCTGAATCGAAAAATCGATTCGATAAAAAGCGAAGAATGACCAAAATTTTTGAAATAGGCGATATAGTTTTTTATCCATCTGGAAATTCACATTTGTCCAAATTAGATCCAAGATATAAAGGTCCTTTCGAAATTTTACAGTTGTTACCTAATGACCGCGTACAGATTAGAAATTTAGCTACTAACCGCAAAAGAATTGTTGCTAAAGACATGATGCGGATATGGCCAGGTGAATTTGAAAAAACGCAATTTAATAGTAATAATTATATGTTTTGTTCTTTTACTGCCGTTGTTATATATTGTTTATTTGCTGTGAACCATTAGCCACTATAGGTATTTTTGCGTAACACATTTAGAGAATTAGCGAAATGTTTGCTAGATTATGTTGTTCCTATTTTCAATCGTCATAGGATGCCCATGTGAGCTTTAATTGGTAAGAATGTAACAAAAGGACGCCGAATTGTATGTGGTTCACCCACTTATAACAAAAGAAAAAAAAAGAGATTGTTGAAGGACGTGCTCTTTGCGCCAAAGTTACGAATCTTTGGGCGTTGAAATGACGTGCTCTTTACAATGACAGCTTTTGTGGGGATCATTGTTGAAGGATTTGCTCTTTGCGTGAAGGTTATGCATACTTCAACGCTGAAATGACGTGCTCTTTGCAATGATAGTTTGTTTGATTGGTTGCTGAAAGATCTGCTCTTTGCGTCAGGGTTAAGAGAATCTGGACGTTGAAACGACGTACTCTTTGCAACATGAGATTAAATAGAAAAAAAAAAATCTCAAAATTCGAGAACGAATTTTAGGTCAGAATTGGCCGTGTGAGCTTCTTGTAATGAAGTGGGATGTGAAGTGTGCAATTCAGACGTTTGTTATTAAAAACAGAGACGCCTGGGAAATAATGACGGGTGATATATGTCAAGGTGTAAAAAGGAATAAATAGCTGTGTCTTCCGTTTGTGTATGTTTTATTTAAAAATAGGGGAATAAACTAACATGACCATTATGGATGGAAAAATGATCATAAACCCGCCAGTAGCAGTTAGTGAGCAGGCAAGTCCGTCAATTGCGGGGAACCTTATGAATATAAGTTATGTCAGAAAAAATGAAGTTCAGCTGAACATTGATGCCGAGATTGAATACAAGGGTTCTATTAAAGTATTAGATATTTTTAATAAACATTATGTATACCCCATTAGGCCTGCAGAAGCCAAAACCAAGTTTCAAATGAGAATAGTTACGGAAAATTATGCTCCATTTTACTTTAAGCCATGCAGTCTTTCTTTTACAGAAAAGAATGCTGTAAGTGAAATAATTGACGACCTGTTGGTAAATAATATTATCCGAAAAAGTAATTCCAAGTACAGTTCTCCCATAGTTTTAGTACGCAAAAAAAACAGGGGAGTACCGGCTTTGCGTAGACTTTAGAGCATTAAATAAAATAACTTTACGCTACAACTTTCCATTACCCTTGATCGAAGACCAAATTAGTCAATTGAGAGATAAAAAATATTTCACGATCTTAGATTAAAAGAGTGCTTTCTTTTATGTCAGCATTCACCCAGATTCGGTCAAGTACACTTCATTTGTTACTCCAATGGGTCAATATGAGTTCGTGAGAATGCCCTTTGGGTTGAACAATAGTCCGTCAATATTTATGCATTTTGTTAATTTAGTGTTCAAAGAACTTCTAGAATCAAATAAGATTTGTATATATATTGATGACCTTATGATTGCAACAAAAACGGTAAAAGAAAATCTTGATATCTTAGAACGAGTACTGGATACCTTACAATTAGTTGAAAACAAACTAGAACTACGATTAGACAAATGTAGATTTTTGAACACAGAAATTACTTATTTAGAATACCATATCAGCGACTCGTATATTAGGTCTAGCGATGACCATATAAAATCGATACAAAATTTCCTCGTAACGTTAAAGAAGTACATAGTTTTGTTGGATTAGCCTCACATTTTAGGAAATGGGTCAACAATTTTTCATTAATAGCTCGACCATTGTATAATTTATTGAAGAAAGATGCTCTATTCACGTTTGGTTTAGAGCAGGGGTCTCCAAACTTTTCACCCTTGGGGCCATACTGATTAGTTCAGTGAGTTCCAAGGGCCAACACCGTTTTAATTTTCAAGTAAATAAATGCGAGTTATTATCATTCTGTGTTTTTTTATCCAACTTATCATAACAACAATAAGCAATTAGCTGTCGCGGGCCGGATTAATGACACTGGCGGGCCGGATTAATGACACTGGCGGGCCGGATTAATGACACTGGCGGGCCGGATTAATGACACTGGCGGGCCGGATTTCGCCCGCGCGCCGTAGTTTGGAGACCCCTGGTTTAGAGCAAAGGGCAAGTTTCAATAAAATTGAAGAAGCTTTAATTTTATTAAATTGATTATTATTATGATTATTATTGAAATTATAGCAAACCCAAACTGTCTGGCAACATTGATTTTTAATTTTTAATGATGTGTAAAACAGATGTAAAAATCAGCATTCAGACTATAAGAAAAGTTATCAATGTTTCTGTTGCTTTAAAAGAAATAAATTATATCAAAACAAGGCCTTTGACGACAAGACTATTTTCTTCAATGTGCTAATATATGGGCGGTCACCATTCAAATTCTATTGTCTTATTGTGACTCTCGGTGGAAAAGTTATACAAAGGGTGTTTAAGGTTAGGCAGGAGAAATACGCGTTTTATGAACGCAGAAAATCACACAGATCCCGATAATTTTGTTGACGAAGTGTTTGCATTGAAACTAATTTATTTAACTGACATTTTTAAACAATTCAATGTTCTAAGTACCCAGTTGTGAAGAATTGATACTCATATAGTACAACTACCAGATAAAATTAAGAGCTCTTCCCGAAAATTGGATATTTGGTCAAACAAGATAAACCAAACACACTGACAAAGTCAATGCACAAATTTCCACTATCACCAAACAAATATTGCATGTCTCTCGACGCGCGTTTCGCTAACCAAGTTAGCCATGCTAATCGACATGCGCCATGCGCGTCGAGAGACATGCAATATTTGTTTGGTGATAGTGGAAATTTGTGCATTGACTTTGTCAGTGTGTTTGCTTTGTTACACCAAAGGTTCCAAACCAATTTTCTGAAGATAAACAGTGAAAACACAAAAATGTTTATTAATTTAAAAGACGTGTACTAACGATAACATACATCGCACATCATTTGAAAACCATACCTAAAAATTACTTTTTTGAAAATGCTTATCTTCTGACGAAATGTGAGGATAACAAACCTAAACACAAAACAGCTACAGATTTATCGCTAAAAGAAGAGCAAGAATTTATAGCTTTGACATCAAATACAGAAAAGAAAAAACAACTTTCGTCGATAACTATTGTCGAGTTTCAATTATTATTAACTCTCAAGAGGAATTTCCAGCGTTATTCAAGAGAACTATGCAGATTATATTGCATTGTAAGTTGGTTTCTCTGCAGTAGCTTGTATAAAATCGAAATACAGAAAGTGGCTCAACATCGAACGTGAACTAAGGGTAGCCATTACTTATTTAGATTCCTTGAATAAGTTGTGCAGGTCACAACAGCCGCAATTTAGTAACTACTTGGTTTAACTAAATTACTAGTTGTTAATTATCAGTAAGTTTTATGTAGTTGTAGATTATACTCGTAAATACATTACATACGCCGTATGCAATTTCTTGTTAAAAAATAATATACTAAACATTAAGTGAGGGTAAGGTCTATTGTACTAGTTTGAATATACCAATGTGTGCTTTTTCATTTATTCTAGTGCCCCCTCTTCACCTCCTTGAGGTTTTGTGCGTACCCTCCCCAGGACACGCGCGCCACAGTTTGGAAAACACTGGGTATGGGAAAAGCAAATAAAATAAGCAAGAAACGTTGAAGAAGGTAATTTGTAGCTCTATGGGCAATTCCCTATCCAAAACTTCGCCATTTTCAATACATATATTTATTATCGTGCACGTTAAGTAATATTTCCTAATAAAAGGTATTTCAAAGAACTCCTAACCGTCCAATCTAAAGAGCACGTGGCTGTGATGAATCTAAGCTGGCAATCACATTTAGTTTGACGCAAATTTTATTAACTTGCTGTGGTTAGCCACAAATTGAGTGCTAGGAACTAGTACGTATATACTCCATAAATTCAACAAAAACAATGCATCATACTCGTCGTAACTTTTTAATGCATGTACGTATAAATAAACAATGTATTCGGAAAATTTTCTGTTCATAGAAAGTTTAGTTTTCAGAAATCATTTAATATTTGTGGACCATATTTGCAACACTCACAAAAATTTCAGCGTAATATAAAACATCAGCTTACATGCAATTCCTTCCTATGCTATCCGAACTCACGAAAGACAAAGGTTTATCTAAGCACCGATTACTAATGTAATGAATTGTAATGAATAAACGTGACTGCATCGACAGGTTTATGGTGTCTAAGAGTACACAGAACGGGGAATTGGAAAATCCCCCAACATCGCAAAAGTTGTGCTTAATAGTTGTTGTGTTTTGTTTTCTCTCTAAAAATCACATCCAAAATCGAAAGGCTGCGCGTCTAAAAAGTATCAGTGGCATAGCAAGAAACCATATTTTGGCGTTATAATGTGTTGCAAACTATATCAATGTAAAGATTTTATTTAAGTTGTGTTAGTTAAATTTTGTCTCTTTAATTTAGTAAGTGCAGGAAACATAGGATTGAAAAATCATTTTTAATTTATTCATTTCAAAAATAGGTTCATATGTCAACACTTACAATCCTTATCAATGGGATTTAACTTGATAATTTTATGTAAAGCTAGAGGACAAAAAATGGCGTGGCCATAATTATTAACGGATTTTGACGATCGAGTTTGAAACGGAATATGTCGGGCAACAACTTTCATTACCATTTTCTTCGTCCAACTCAAACTAAGATCATTTTTTTTTGCGATTTTCAAATCATGACGGGGTGAAATGGCGCTTCTGGATCTTACGACCATGATTGCTTTCCTTGCGTAATACTATCTTTGGGACTGGTCGGAAATTTTCAAGTGTGGGATCCAAACTTGTAATATTCCCTTCAACTCCAATGTTCTCTGACTCCATCATCCCTTGGTCGTAAGGTCGACGCAGTGTAGTGTTTGTTGAACGCCGTAGCATTGGGCAGCACTTGTTTTGCTTTGACCGGCTTGGACAACTACAATGGCATCTTGAATTGCTGATTCACTTGTTTTAGGAGTTTTCCGTTTCTATGTTTGCGACATGGCGCTGAACGATCCAAGAGAAAATGTTAATTTAACATTATTGCAAAATCGCCATTTCATCCTCCTAAAGTAGCGCCGTTTCTTCCCCAATGCACTTTTTCAAGTAATCACAATTTCTCCAGGAGAAACGTAGAAATGCTACCAATTCAACACCATCACCGTGTTGGGCACCCTAACCTAGAATGCTGATTTTATTTTAGGAGAAGAAAAATGTCCTGTAAAATGGAGAAAATGTAGATCTTTCTCCTTTTTGATGTTTTCACTTTTTTCCTCGTAGTGGTGGAAACATAGATAAAGGTGCGCACACCTATTTTATCGTTTACCTTCGCAACCGACTCGTGCTCGCCAAATATAAGCAACTGTGCGCAAGGGTTTTTCTCCCGTATATGAATGCGATATGCGTATTGCTTCTCCAAGTTCGGCAGTCAGCAATCCTAACGGCATACGTTGTTCTACTCGTATTAGTTTTTACCTCTAGTCGCAAAATATATAACTCCGTCCTCTATTATTATTAAGGCTCGACAAACGAGTGCGTGATAAATTGTGTAAACCTGACTGACGCTGTCAATTCTCCGAATTTTAATGTCCCGCCTTGCACGTAAGTGGGGAAAAGGGGTGCAGTGACAGAGTCAATCCGGTTTGCACATTCCTTAATCATAACTTATCATGCACTCTGTCTGTCTTTCTTATTTAAGAACGTGTACACATATGTAGACATAAGGGCAACCATTTGTTGGATTTTGAACCGTATCTATCGGACTGCAGTACTAGTTTCTTAGTGTAGCTAATACAGCTAAAGCAATCCATGTAAATTTGTTTTACCTTGATATACATAGTTTTACACAAATATGTTATTTGGCGTAGGCGCTTAAAATTGCTACAAGAAGTTGTATACTGTTGTATATCTAAACTACAAATATGTTTTCGATGTCCTTTAAGATATATTACTTCGATAATCAGTAGAGCCCTTTTGTGACTTGATACAGCTCTTCTCTATAAAAGTCTTCAGGTTGAGATAGAAAACATTTTACGTATGAAATCGCAACCAAAACAACCACAAACACTGGGAAAAAGGAATGGATGCGCCTTATGAGAACACGATAGAAAAACAAAGGTTCTAGTATGAAAGATTTGTAAAACACATGCAGAGTCGCTACTTGTATTAAATATTCCCACGAACCGTGATTTATAAAAACGAAAGTAGAGTTATTATACACAATGTAAAAACTACAGAGAATACTTATGTACTACGATCAAACATATTCATTTGGTTTTGTCAGTATATTTCGATAAGATTTGATATTCTATTTAATTTTCCAATATGTTCACTCATTGTTAATAAGGAAGTAATAAGATATTTTCGTTTCTGGACACTGTATTTGATTATATACTACAGAAAATACTAAGTCTCTTATATCCCAATGTGGCGATATGTAAGATTAAATCCAGCTTTGTTGAACGTATCACCTATATATAGAGAGAGTGAGTTAAATTCATAGAAAATTATTCACTATATAAAGTAGACAATGACCTTCATAATTATTTGTCACAACAAAGATATTAATTTGCTATGGTAGGTTGTCACCAAAATTACTATAGAACACAAAATTTATATATACAAGTTAAACACGATACATTTCCAGTTCTCTTATATGTAACCATATGGACCATCTCACAGCTGAGAAGTTTATTTAGTTGGCCATAATTATATATTTGCCACCGTACACTTTTTAACTGCAAATACCATCAAATAAAAAGTAATTGAGGGTTGACATATTGATAACGACTTCCAACAGGTATGTATACCAATGCAAAGTTACATACATATACGTATAAAATAGCAACTGAATAAACGAAGTAACAGACTTAAATAAAGAAATATTATATTGGCAATAGAATTGATAAAGTAAAGGTGAAATTATGTAGCATAAACAAACGCACAAAATATTCTAGATGTGCAGATATTTCCGATCCTCAGTCTTTTTCTTGTATTTCACCACAAAGACACTAAGGTAAAACTGTAAAGATATTTTTTTGTTACAATACAATTTTCTATAGGTATGTGCGAAATGTATTTTTATTTCCCTTTTTGTTTAGTAATCTAGTTATATTAAAATAATCACGAGAAACAGGTCGATAATAATTTAACAAGACCAAGGAATATATCCATTTTGATAGGCAACATATTTATACTAAATAATTGAATATGATACATATATTTCTATTATTATAAATGGATACAATATAACCAATACGTAAAACCTTAAATCTACCCAGAAAAAAACCAATCTTATGAACAATTAAGCCATTTGCTAATTTACGAAGGTTTCATTCTGGTAAATCCACATTTTTTATGTATCAGCAGATATCATTATTCCGTCGTAAAATAATTAATATTAATAATTGATATAAACAAATTATAACAATAAAATATTTATAGAAAAGAGCAAGATAAAATACTATATTATTACAAATATGCTTATGACTAAGTGTTAGATAATACTTTAAATTGATTATTTCACTTTTGCAACTATACTTTCTTTCAGTTATAGATCAAAAACAAAATATATTGCGGAACATTACAAGAATGTTTCTGTATAGGCCTATCAACAAGATTCTGTTAAGATAATTTTTGGTTATTTTACGAAAAAGTGCAAATTATAATTAAGAATACTAGCTAATCATGTATGGAATTTTTAAGTAACAGTATTCTATACTGGCAATTTATATATGATTTTATTATTATGTATGTGCAATATCCCACATCCAATATCTAATGAAAACTTTCGTCTACTTTGGGCTAAGTGCGTTCCCTCATGGAAGTTGCAAACATCTATGCAATTATAATACAATTTTCCACGTGTTCAAGATACGGCAAAGGAATGTGCAAAATACGAGTTGAGAAATAAGAAAATCTATGTATGGATGAAACAAATGATGCTCAGAAACACAGCGTTATTCATGTTGTAGCGCGTACTTTAAAACGTGTTGGTCCACCAGGTTCATTGTTGTTATCTAGTAAAAGGGTTCAGAAAACTGATGCAGAAACCGTTGTCACGATAATAAAAGGTTCGTTAAGAGAATTTTCTATCACAGCAACTCAAGTCACAATATTCATTACTGACGGTGCCGCAACAATGCTGAAAGTTGGTAGGATGTTGAAAATATGCTTTCCGACTCTTCTTCACATAACATACCTCTTACACGTCTGTCGCCTCGTAGCAGAAAAATTCGACAGAAGTATCCGTTGGTGAATAACTTAATAGCATCTACCAAAAAATTGTTTATCAAATCTCCCAAACACATCCGTGTATTCATAATTTGTGACCGAAATTGCCAGCACCACGTCAGCAGTAATAATAATACGATTGGTCATTGATCATTCTGAAAATTGATTATAATGATTCTGCAGTAGTTCGAGATAGTCAGCCACTTTTTCCAATTCGGACGTTCTACAACAAACAGATGAAATATCCATGAACTATTCTGAAGTTTCACAAGCTATTGAGCAATTAGAGAACAGCCACTTTTCTACACGAGACGTATTAAATTGCATAAACAATTTAGAAACCGCTCTAGAAAACTTGATGAACACTATAGGAGTCGATGTTGCTCAAAAATTTTGTGCAATTTTAACGAAAAATCCCGATTTACAAAATGGTCGGTCTATAACTGAAAATCAAGAGTACACAGGTGAGTAAAAGAAATATCTGATATTTGTAAATCTTACTTCACTGGATGTCAAACGATCATTTTCGTAGTATACGATAACGTATTCACCACCACCTGCTTAACAAACTCTAGTAATAATACCTATATATATTGTCCAACTTCAAGAGAGTAATCATATAATACTAACAATAATAATAAAAATAGTAATAATAATAATAGTACTAATAATAACCATATTAATTATAATTATTAAGTATAATACAATATTAATAATGATAGAAAAAATCAAAATGGGAATTATGAGTTAAATAAAATAGAAAAGATATTTGAATTGAATAAAAGAATTTGCTGCTAAAGTTTATTGGCGTTAACAGACATATGCGTTATGACCGCTTTTTTAATGTTGGTCCTAGCTCTGGGAATGAAAAACAAGGGAAACGATCTCGTAATACGAGATAGAGTTATAAAACCTACCTTTGGAAGTAAGAAAGGGGAATCAGAATGATTAGTAATAAATTTCTGTGACCGGGCCGTAAAGGATTCGAATCAGTACCTATTAAGACGTCGTTATATAAAATGCCACCAACAGATAAACATTATCAATTTTAAATAATATAAATTTAAGTAGCAGTCACTAAATGCGTTCTAAAGCCAATTGTTGGTGTAGATAACAAGGAGACTATACAACAGAAACGTATTCTATTTCGTTGCGCAGCGAATTTAATGCGATTTGATGGTAGAGATATTATGAAAACCCTAACATGACCTAACAAACAAAATCAATGGATTTAGGGGCTACAGAACAAAGAGTTGATCCGTGATCAGTAAAATGTACGCCAGAGTAGATAATCACGCTTAAAATAGTAACAGTTGTAGCTCTAGCCAGAACGTTTCCCTTCACATTATATTGAAAAGGGAACTGCTCACTACATCTGTTATACAATAGAACATTACACTTACCAAAACTTGATGATATATTATTTTCGAAGTAGCAGCAATTCATAGCTTCAAAATTTTGATGTAATTTTAAACAATTTGCAGTATCATTATTTGAACCCTTCTTATATAGTGTAATACTGGTACACCACTTACTTTCCATAATGTTGAGAATGTAAGAGTACCAATGGTAAAATTGAAATCATAAGAAGATGACAAAGAATTGAAGCACAATCCTTAACAAAGAAACTAGGAAAACCATCGTGTTCAGAAATCATACTAGATTTTAAACACTTAATACTAAATATAACATCCAAAAATAAAAACCGCTGAATCTGAAACTGATTATAGGTACCGGGAAAAGAGGTACCCATGCAACCTGCTATAGTAATGGCTTGTCGTATATTCAAGCACATAAACTTGACTGTTGTTCCACCTCGTGGAACATATAAACATTACCACTTTTAAACCCAATATATTTATAAAGTAAAAAAATTTTAACACGATGTATGGGCGTCTTTTTCAGAAACTAATTTTTCAAATCTGATCTCTGATATCATGATGTCATTCTCTAGTTCGCTAGGATTTTACACTCCTTAGATTATGATGAGAAATCTAACCCATCTAAATCTGACGTTGCAAATGGAACTAAGCACTTTACAGCTTCACCTGCGGGTTAGCTGCATTCTTGCATCATTCTGATCTGAAACTAATCTGCATTCTGAGAAAGAAATTCCAGTTTCAGCATTCCGTGACTTGATATTTCGATAAGTTGGTCTCTCATGTTTGTTGGAATCTTGGCGTGTGAAAAATAGTGTAAAAGAGGGTTCGATATCCATCTGTACTTATCAATTTCTTTGGGTTGTTTTTTAAAATTGTATGAACTGATTTTCATATCTGCAGAAACATGCTCAGAAATTTTATCAGACTACAGCTAAATATTCCAGTGCTTGAATGCATTGAAATAAATCAAATTAATTTTATCCGTGATTATTGTTATATTAATATCGCGGCCTTGCAAACTACTAATCGAAATATTTTAATGTTCGAAAATATCAGCAAGAAAACCCAACCTAAGAAGTGGGAGATTACTGAAAAATCGGTTCCTATATTCCGATTACTCATCTTGTAATTATATAAAAAGTTCTCCTCGCAACTAGTTTTTCAATATGTAACCCTTAATCTTATTTTTGTGCGATAAAGAAGATTTAAACATAAAGAACCCATGTCTCTACAAGCTTTTCTGAAAATACCAGTTTATTACGCAACAAAATATATAATTCACTTAGAAGCTCATTTTTGGGAAAAAAGAAATAACCAGAGAAATAAAGACCCAAGTATACTAAAGAGTCGTAAGAGAAAAGGAAGTTTAAGGAAGCGCCACAAATAAACATGTGAACTCAGATTGTGAGCATATCTGATACTTTGTAAAAACAACAGCTAACCTAAAATACTTGCTTGCCCGAATTTCCATAAATGGTAGTGTATCTCTATAGAAATTTGTCTAAACACAGTTTTTTAAATTATTTATGTACATTTCGTATTAATGCAACACAGTCAAAAATTTTTATGTTGCTATGTATCATACAAATATATCTTCCCACTTTTGTTGCGATGATTATTGCAGCGTAGAAACAATGAATAAATATAAAATTCATAATATTAAAGAAAGATAAGAATGGTTCTGTCATCAGATAACAAAATACGTTAGAGATAATAGCCATAAAAGTAATACTGAATTAAATGCCCAGTTTAACATGCTGATAACGAAAATGTTACTTCGAGAGGAACAGGTTGAAAGTTGATATAATATTTTAATATTCGTTTACTATACTGCCAATAATTACACTGCGATTTCTGCCTCCAACGTGAAGAATATACATATAAGTACATACATACTATGCATACGTATTTGGCAGTGTTGCAATTAGTTGGTAATCTAAGGAGTCTACCAGGATATAATTGTAATATTTGTATGAGATTAATAGATTTTCTGGTAATATTCTTTTCCCATCTTTCATTCTCTTTATATCAATGTGTCTTGTTAATATACAAGTATGAAAAGTATTAACTATTATTTCAAATAAGCTGGAGTTTTAAAGTGTGTATTCAAATGTAAAGTATCCTTTATTATATTGAATTCTTTTAAAGATTGAGTATTGTTAAAATGTATTATTTTTTAAGAAACCATCTGTGGAAATATTAATATTGCAATAACAAACTAGTTTTGGATAATGGAAGACGCTCATCAATTCCGAGCAGCTGTTTATGCATTACTTTTTACCTTTCCAAAATCATAAATATAGTTACTTAACAGACAACTATATTTATATCACTTTGGTAAAACACAATTTAGTTGTAGCTGTGCAGTGAATGTAGTGAGTCGAATCGTGTTTCGCTCCAATGTCATCGTATAACGATTGTTAACAGATTACGGTGGAGTGCAAGTAAAATGTGTTGGGATTTACCTGTAAGATATATAAATCTGTGTCAAAACAAACGTTGGAAAAGCTAGGAAAACTTCCAACTCAACGTTTATTAATTTTCAATTAAAGAGGATATGTTCTTTTATAATGTTTTTTAAGTTATTGTGCAAAATGAAGTCTATATAGATATCTTTCAATTTTATACTCTTACGTGCGAATATATATTACATACACTACTAAAATGCGTAATATACACTAAAATAAAAGAACTAGTTCAATCGCAAAGGGATGAGTTCAAATAAAATTGAGTGACATGTTTCAGATAGTTCACAAATGAACAATTATGTGTTTTAAGACGTGGTCTTCAAACATATTAGAAAAACAAGTATGATGAATCAGATAATTGTGAAGGAACAATTATTTGGAAATAATTCAACTATTGAATAGTAATCCATAGATTTTCGCAGTTGCAGATAGTTAGAGACTCTATAAGATTATACAACATATACAGGTAAGTATTTTAGAAAAAGAAATAGCCATACACATATTTGATAAATTACAAAGGAATGATATATACCGTATTATTATATTATTACAATACACTGGTATTGACGATAATAATAGTCTTATATCAAGTAGTTTTTCTCACTTAAAGAAAGAATGATTGTGTGTAAGGTATTATTTCATTTATAATAATTCAATGAATGGGATTAAAACATACAGGTGTTAGGCGAAATCTGTAGACCTGAAGAAAACTGTTTATATTTCGTTGTTTTTGCTTTATTGGTGCATAAAGCGAAAACAACAACTTTTCTACAGCAGCTCTTGATTGCCAACTTTATGACTAACTTAATTTCTTCATTATTTTTGTTCTAACGTTAGTTACATAAAATATACTATGGTCCTCGTGAAACTAAAATGCATCTTATGTGCATGGATCGTAGGGTTAGCAAATCATTTTTAATCTTTCTGGTTTGTAGTACCAGTTATAATATTAATAACTAAGATTCGACAAACGAGTGTATGATAAGTTATGGTTAAATGGCAAACCGAAGTGACGCTGTCACTTCACCGCTTGTCCCCACTTACGTGCCAGGCGCGACATTAAAATTCAGAGGAGTGACAGCGTCAGTCCGGTTTACACAACTTATCACTAAGGTTTGGTAAAAGAGTGGATAACATATTATCATTAAGTAGTGTAAATCGGTCTTTGTTTCCACTTATTTACAAGGCGCGATATTAAAATTCTGAATAGTAAGAGCGTCAGTGTGGTTTACACTACTTAATTGTAACACGTCACCCACTCTTTTACCAAACCTTACTTATCACACACTCGTTTGTCGAACCTTATTGGTAACACTCGGGTCAGATACAACATGCAACATCTCAACTAGACATAGAGATAGTGTTATTGATAGAATATAGTGATAGTAAGAGGCGTAAACACCCCACTCAATTCCTTACTGCATCTAGAGGTTGAGACGGGGTGTAATACGTTACATTCTTGTTAGAAAGGGCGCATAAGTTAAATTATTGTAACACTTCCACAAATTACTTGCTCTCTCTATTCCCATATTTTCCTTAAATTTAACAAATTTGAATCAATGTTAAGCCTTAGTTCAAATATCGGCATCTTGTTTATAAGTTAAAACATACTTAATTTGAAATACATTATTTTCATATTTTTTCTAATACAATGATAATAGGCGTCAATATGTTTGGTACGCTTACGATATACAAAGTTTTTGATTAGTTTAATTGAATCTTGCTTATCTACAAACAATACTATTTTTTCATTAATACTTTCACTTAGAATGTCATTTAATAACTGTTTTATTATCCGCACTAGTCTTTTTGTAACTGGCGGTGCAGCAATCTATTTAGCTTCGGTTATACGAAGTTTTATTTCCTTGATGATCAAATAATAGCACCACCGCTAAGATATCGATCGCCTCCATAATCAAAATCGCAATAAGCAATAAACTTCATATCATCAGCTTTTTTGTATTCAATACCACACCTAGCACTTTGTTCTAAGTATTGCCTTCCAGTGGGCTTGACTTGGTTTAGCCTGAAACAGACTTACCAGATTAACAGCGTAAGATATATCAGCATCAGCTGTTATTGCTGCAAAGGTAAATGATCCAACTGCTTGGCTATATAGGTTTTTACTAACATCTTGACAGCCCATATTTTTGCGTGAAACTGTATTTTGATGAGCTGGGTTTATACTCTATGATTTATTTCACTAAATTTTAATCTGTTTAAATGTTAGAAATGAATAATAAAAATAAAAATAAAAATAGATTGATCGTCCGTGCGTTCTATTTCTAAACTCATAAAGAATTACCGTTTACTTAAAGTTATTTCAAATTCTGTTTAAAAGCTACACATAAACTCATTCAAAACATGTATGTCTTTTGTTATTATCAGTCCATCATCAACATATGACACAATTATAGCTTGATCCTAAAATAAATACCCTGATAGATATTCATCTTTTAAGGTGTCTTTTCCATCTCACTATATTGAAGAAGTAAATAAACCTGAATTTTGACCTGAGAATGCCTATGGAAATCGTTTTTATTCCACGTCTCCAAGCGGCAGGAGAAACAAAAATATGAATTATGCATCAAAATATACAATGCTTAAGTAGTAAAATTTCAGAACTTGGTGTAGTTTCACATGAACAAAAAATTGATGTGTTGCTACTGGCTGAACACTGGCAATCCGCTGAGCAAATTGAGATCTTGAAAATACATAACTTTAACCTCATAGCATCTGAGTCCCGTGAGGCTATTAAACATGGTAATGTTGCTATTTACACAACTCCAAACTTTAGTGTTAGTGTTTAGGGCAGTGTTAGGCAATTCCACTTAAATAATACTATTGAAATGTGGGTGATTGAGTTAACGCCATCTATCAAGATGGTATTTTTGGTGCTGTATCGTTCTCCACATGGAGATTTTGAGGTCTTTCTGAAAAACTTTACCTACGTGTTAGATACCCTGGTATGTGAAGATAAACTAATTGTAGTGGGTGGTGACTTCAACATCAGCTTTCTATCTAACAAGGGGAACGTCAAGGTTGTGAATATCGGATTTTAATGTGTTTCGAATATGTTATAGAGGGACCTCCCACGAGTATCTTGCTACCAGCTTTTGTTGTCATTTGTCTTAGTTCTCGTGAAAATTGCAAAAGTTTTCCTTACGGATTTTATATACCGTTAATCTTAATAAGTTTCTAAAGAAGTAAGTATAGTCCAGTGGTTAAGTTCCAGGCCTACGCTAGTGATCCGTGTTCATATCCTGCTCTTGTAGTTTTTTTTCCTCAATATTATTGCATATGATAACAAATATATTTAATTTCATGCAAAATTGTTCAAAAATAATATTTTTCGCCATGGTAATTTTATGAATAGAATCGTGATATTTAAAATCGCTTAAGAAAATTAAAGGTGGTTTTTGACACAGAATGATGTATGTAGTTCTTTGTGGGTAAATTCGGCTATTTCTTCAAAAGAACATTTAAGCGTCTTGAATCAAAATTATTTCACTCTTTTTCTTTAAACTCTTTGTTCATTTATTACTTTTTGCTCGACAGAAACTGAATCATCAAAAAATACCAAACCCACTGCTTCTTCGGTGAGATACCATAAATGCCCCCAAGAATTCTTTGATGTTGGTTCTGACATGTTTTGACTTATTTTATTATGAAAGTTGCTTATCATGCCCTGGGCCAATGCTTTGTAGGCGAAAGGTCCATCACAATACGCTTTTATCTATATCTTTAAAATAAATATAAATATACAAATATCCTTCAATCCTTGCAATTCCGCCCGAGTCAATTTTAGTTTAAAATATAAAAATAGTTTAAATAAAATAAAGTGATAAAACGATTTAATTATAACATTTGATTATGAAATTTAAAATACACACCATGCTGCACATTTGCTTCGGATTAATTTTATTAATAAAGTTAGTATGGCAAAAAATATTTTTGAAGAATGTTGCATGAAATTAAATATATTTGTTAATATCATATGCAATAAGATTGAGAAAAAAACTACAAGAGTGGGATTTGAACACGGATCGCCAGCGTAGTAGACCCGGAACTTAACCACTGCACTATACTCACTTCTTTACAAAATTGTTAAGATTAGCGGTATATAAAGTCCGTTAGGAAAACTTCAGCAATTTTCTCAAGAACAAGGGCGAATGGCTACAAAAGCTGATAGCAAGATACTCGTGGGAGGGGCCTCTATAACATATTCGATACACATCAAAATCCGTTATTCACAACTGTGACGTTCGCCTTGTGAGTCCGGAGTGAAACACCGAATTAGTGATTTGTGTAATACCTACAATTTATATTGGACAGTAACAACCCACTCGAGTTGGTAATTCTTCTTCGGCTTTAGATAATTTTTTTTTAATTTTACATACTGTTACAAACTTTATGTCTGGCGGTGAAGAGTCTATTTACAGGCAACAATTTTGTGTTAACTCACTTAATACATTTTTAGCGCACTTACAAAATGAAACGTGGCTTATTGTTTACGAATGTAACTGCACTGATGCGGCATTTACTGCTTTCTTAAGTATTTTTACATATTATCACAGTAAAAGCTTTGCTCGCTATAGATAATGCGAAGTAGATAACACCGGAAATTTATGAAATGCAAAATTATTTGCTATTTCTAAAAGACTTTAGCTCACAGTATCCTACGTTCGAAGCTGAATACAAAAGATATGAGAAAAATACCACAACTTTCGTCATGATAGTCAGTAAATTTAAATTGAATATTTTATTAAAACATCTCAAAATAAATCTAAAGCGGTTTAGTCTATTATTAGGAATAATACTACTGCCAACAACATACGTCATTTACTACCTGGGATTAATACTAACAAACAGGAACTATGTAATACATTCAATATATATTTTCCGTCCGTAGCTTCATGTTTGTGAAAAAGTAATAACGCTTCGAATACTGTAAGATTATTCCAAGGTTGATAGATATTTAAGGGTGTCGAAAGGTCCAGATCCTTTTTCTGTCCCACCTGTATCCATCGAGGAGGTCGAGCTTGCCATAAAAGAACTTACATACATCTCAATCCGTCGGCTATGATAATATTTCATCTTTCACTGTTAAATATTCTGCACAATTTATCCTGCCTGTAATCACGTACTTCATAAACTTCTCGTTTGAAAAAGGAATTTTCATTTCAAAATTGAAGTTCATATCATATTTAAAAAAGGAATTATCGACCTATAAGTGTATTATCAATTTTCGCCAAAATTTACGACACAATTATGAATCAGAATTTAATAATAGATATTACTTACTTTTAATATTTTGTATTCTAATCAACACGGGTTCTGTCCTAATAAGAGTACCAACACAGCTTTATTTCACTACCTGAAAACAATTTATAATAACCTAGATGTCCTAGATCCTCAACCTCACGGGATATTTATTGATCTTTCGAAGGCTTTCAGTACGGTGTGCGGGGAGTCATGAACCAATGGCTTCGTTCGTATCTCTCTGAAAATAAACAGTGTACAAAAATTGGTAACTGCTCTTCATCCTCTATCAATGTAAATATCGGGGTAACTCAAGGCTTTATCTTGGATCCGACGTTTTTTTATTACCTATATATTAATGATTTACCTAATGCAATTGATGATTTAGGGGTGATATTGTATGCCGACGATATCAGTATACTTGTGGATAGTTCCAGTATTGAGGATACTGTTTTAAAAGCTAGAAATGTTGTCTCTGCTACCAATGCCTCGATCACCACTAATCAATTCGCAGTTAACGCTGATACGACGAAATTTGTATATTTTCATAACAGTATAAAGTCCATAGATACGTTTTGTGTAGATAACTACACTTTCAATTTGGACTCGTCTATTAAAGTGTTGGAATTAATTATTCATGAAAATCTAAATTGGTCTGCACATATTGATTATCTGTGTAAATCATTATCGAAAGTCTGTTATATTCTAAAGCAACTAAGAAATACATGTAACTTACAGTTAGATACAATATTACCGCTTTACAATGCTAATTTCGTTTCCTCTATGCACTATGGAATAATTCATTGGGGGTCGACTTCTGAGGACCATCGGGTATTCCTCATGCAGAAGAGCCCTTCGAGAATTATATTTAATTTACACTGCATAGAGTCGCAGAGAATATATAAGCATTTACTTTCTTTTATTTTTCTAAATAAAAATAACCTTTTAGAGTACTCATAATTAAAACACATGTACATTAGAATATCTTCTACCTGCGAAACACACTCGTCAAATTTATTAAAAGGAACTTATTTTATAGGTTGTAAATTATATAACGCCTTACTATCTTCTCTGAAAAACAGTGAACGCCTAAGGTTATTTAAAACAGAATTAAGAAATTATTTATTACATATTAATTCTTATAGTATTAATGATTATTTAAGTGTATGTTACTAACAAATGTATATTTTTATTTATTTATTTTCAATTTGCTTTCTGACGTATTTCATGCATATCTTGTATATTACTTTTTGAAATAAACTTTACTATTATTATTATTATTATTATTATATACACACATTTTGTTTAGAGAGATATAATTTTAAAAAATCACTGAACTTTTTTACTCCAACACCTTGGACTTTACATACTAAATGTTTGCCAATGTTTGTACCTTCCGGTGGTTTCATGAACACTTCCTCCCGAAGTTCACCATGTAGAAAAGCTGTTTTCACATCAAATTGCAAAATAACAAGTCAATTGTGCCGCAATTCCTAAAAGAATTCTTATTGTATCGTATCTTATTGTCCCTTCAACCTGAGAACAGTCCTATGCCGTCTTGGGATAATTACTCGAAAAGAATTGCTCGAACAGATAGTTCAACAAACAAACTATTTTTCCCGCACCCAATTATTCCAAAGATAGTTCTTCGAATCTAAAAATGTATTACTATTTACAGCTAAGTTGGATTACTGTCTTAGTTAATTTTAAAGAATAGAGAATATAAAAATAAATACAATAATGTAATTGACGGTGGAGGACTCTGTTCTCTTTTGATGCCACCTGCGAACTTCCTAATTGTCGGATGACTAGCGACAATTTAGTATTCAAATCCCCGATGCCATCCTTCCAATAAATTATTTGTTTTTGGGCGATTTCTTAGGGTAATTCCACATTTTTAATTAAAAACGAGGCTATCTTCGACAATGGTTTCGGGTGGGTCGTCCAATCTACGTATCTTCGAAATAGTCCAGCAATGGTTACACTTCTTCAGAAAAAAGTGGGTGTCAATTAAAGATTCAAATGCTTGCACTACAGGTCTTGTTGGTACGAATGCTAAGACATACAAGTGTCTGACTTTTAAAGAAAAATCTGCGTTGAAGTCGTATTGTTTTAAACCATTCTCTAGAATATAACTATACAAATCTATCTACAATAATTAATTATAAGACTTATAAGTACTACAGGCGGTTACATTTAATACTTTTGCGATAATTAAATAATAATAATACCGAAAATTAAATAACCGTTTCAAATATTAAAATTAGTATTTTCGGGAAACTGCCTCTTCGAATAGTTTTTCGTTCCAATAAATATCTACTCATAAAATTGTCTCTTCGAAGAAATATCTATTCGAATAACTGTGTTCGAAGAACTGCTTTCGATAAATTGTTTTCGACGAATTGTCCGCAAATCGTCCTATGCACACTAACGAGTTTTAAAACGAATTTTAATTGTGCTCGGGCCCTTTCGTAAGTCGAAAAATCCCTCTTCTTGCTTTCTTGTGTTGTGGTACGTCCCATGTATTATTTATATTCAAAGCCTCCAATTCTTTACCAATTGTATTTTTCCAAATTACACTGTGTAAAACTTATACATATCTTTGTGGAGTTCTCAAGCTAACAAAACTTAATTAATAGTCATGAAGCCGAGATGGGAAACGAATTTGTCGCTGTTGTTTCAAATTTCAGTGGTTCATTATCTTCTTCATTCTGAACTTCTACATTTTTTTAAATAGCTTCTTCACAGATTTCAATCCCTGTTTGGTCTTGTTGTGGTGATTTCGGTACCCTTGTAACGTCATCATCAAATTCAATCTTCACACAGTTTAGTTGTGGACTAAATCCTTGACATCTTGCATTAAAAATTACATCTCAAGACACAATTATTTTGCTTCTCTTTATATCAAATAACTAGTACTATGTGGAATTTCTGTCATGTCCCACCAAGGTTAGCTTTTTACTTTTTGATTCAAGCTTTCTTCGCTTGTGTTTGGGATATGTGAACAAATGGTTCACTACCAACAATTTTGCAATTAGTCGGAAATGGTTTCTTATCTGTCCATGTGGATGGTATGGGGTGTTACACTAGGAATACGCTCTGTTGGAGTCCAATTAAGGATGTTATACTGCAGCATTAACTGTTTCTATGATTCTACTATCACTTTCCATATGACTATTCTGTCCTGGAGTATACAGAGGGGTTGTTTCCATTTCAATTCGTTCTTTCTTCATATAACCATTAATTTTCTTGTTACAATATTCCTCGCTATTGGGGGAACGTTTATAGAATAACCAAATTTATTTTTCGATAAAGCACAAACAGTTTTAAAGCAATTTAATACATCGGCGAATATACTGCGCGGTAACCTGAACAACTGTCTTTAACCTTCCTATACTCACGTCAAAATGAAAGACGTATACTATACTATATAAGTCGGTCTCACAGACCGTATGCGTGAGTATAGGAAGGTTAAATGCAGCAAAGTACTTTACACCTAATACATATTGTGTTGCCATAGGTCAACGCAAATCACTACAAATTAACTCACCATGTTTCGAATTTACACTCTTGGTCTGCCCGCTGTCTGTGATTGCTTCCCAAGAGCACAAAAAATAAGAAGTTTTTTTATATTTCTAACTGTTACAAGTTCCCTGAAAACCATTTCAGGAAGTGATTTGTTATTTAAATGATCCATAGACTGGCGCCAAATCATTAAATAATCTTCTTCAGTTAAATTTATTTCATTTACTCGTGCTGTTAGATTTGATACAGTTTGTTTACTCTTATCAAGTGACAACCATGCTTGCCTAACATTGCGATACTTGGATGGCAACGTACTCAAAATTGTTGTCATTACTGTTGTGTCACTGACACTTTCACCTTTTCCCTAATTTATTGGGGTAAGGTTTTATATTTTTCAAACATGTTGAACTATTGAGTCATTTTGATCCATTTTATATTGTTGAAATGTCTCATGCACCATCATTTTGTTGATTTCACTTTTCTGTTCGTCAATTCAACTTGTCAACGACTTCTTTTACAAACTTCCAATTTTCGATTATAGTAATTCGAATTTCTATATTTGATACTAGTCTGATTTTCGGGCTTTGAAGTCATCCCACCGATAACATCATAAGTACCGTTTCCTTTAAATGCACATTTTAGTTGAAACTTCCACTGGTGATAATTGCGGCCATCAAACTTATTGACAGAACCAACATCAACCTTGCCCACCATTTTATTTTCGGCTAATACAACGTCCGTTTTAATTTCACAAAATTCGACCTATGTATGTAACATACCAAACCCTTTAGTTTAACAACGCTGATCTGAGTTGATAACCAGTTAGGGAGATCTGTAAATCAAAAGAGTTTATTGCACAAAAAAAGCAAAACAATAACTTTGATACATCAGCTCTTAAAAGATAACCTTATGACTAAAGCAACTTCCTTATTACTTTTGGTATCCAATCATATTTACATAAAATATACTATATACTACATGACATTCACTTGTTACAAACGGCAGGTAATTTAAATTAAGCTAACAATATGATATAACAAATAAAAGATTACTTTCCCGTCATATTATCTAATATATTTAAACGAGCAATTCTTGTATATATATATATATAGAACTACATGTCCCGGCAAACTTCGCTTTAGACTTTTTGATTGAATTAATTTCGAGCATTTACGACTCCACCCGAAATTTGTTATTTGGATCGAAAATTAGCGATCGTTAACAGATGACGCAATAATATAATTTCAATTATAGATTGAATGAAACACTTTTCGAATTCAATTGAATTCAATATCCTATATTTATACGTAAAGCTGGCCCGACGAAATTCGTCTCTAAATTTTATTCGTTTTATTGAAATTTAAAAAAGAATAGAACATTTTTTGTTTTCTGTTCCGGAGCGTAAATGAAGAGTGAGGATGGTTTCCCAACTCAGAAACACGCCACATACAGCTGGCCGTGAGAAAAGCAAGACATTTCGAGATTTATGTGGTGAAATTGTAAGTGAAGGAAAAAAATGCAATTGAAATTTGGAAAACAACTGAAAAAAAAACAAAACAAATCGATAAATAATATCACTCAGAAATTGATAATCCACAAATTCGCAATGATATATTTCGTAAATGTACTATTTCACTCGAAAAATCAATAAAAATATATAAAAATATCGGAAAGTCATTAGAAAGAACATATCCTGAGAACACCTTTTGAGAATTTTTCTACTAACTGACTTTTTTTGTCCTAAACTTTCGGGTAGCAATTACGAACAAACTCGCAGAAGGAAGTATCCAATTTGGTCCAGTCGTCTTTAAGTTTTAAGCATCCGAAAAAACCACAATCCATTTTTATATATACAGATTTTCTTTTTCGATAACTAACTGACACTTTTACACCTCATACAACAACTATGAAAAAGAAACATTTCTGAACGCACCTAAAAAAAAAAAGACAAAAGACAGAAGACATCAAATGTTTGACAGCTAGGAACATTTTCTCTTGGAAAATTAAATTGCCGTTTTTAGTATTTTCCGTTACTTATTATTTATGTTTCTCACCGTTTAAATCTTCCATGAACTTCCACAAATATTTCAAGATGAAAATTAGCCAAATCGGTCCAGCCATTCTCAAGTTGCAATTGATTTTTATAATACTAAAAATGGCAATTTAATTTCCCGTTATGACAGCTGTCATAGTGCGCGCAAATATAATTAAGGTTATGACATTTGTGATTGTGCGCGCATGAATAATTGTTATGTCATAATAGAAGCAAAGTCAGCAATATCCATCACAGTGTTATTTACAATGCCGTGAGCGAGAAGATCGAATCTTTCACAACAAAGCCGTAATACAAATAGACTGCGGAATATTGCAAATGAATTCATTGCAGATGAAGAAGAAATCGCACGAGAGAAGGGCGCCGTGTTAGTACGGCCCGACTTCGTGTTTCACAAACACAAGAACAAAGAGAGGCCATACGTGAAAGGGCTCGGTTGGCAATGAGAAATCGTCGAGCCAAACACAGAGATCAACAACGTCGAGCCGCAAGAAGAAAGGTTTCAAGTGTTAATTCGAATCGAGGAGCGTTTCAATACGATTCCACAATTGACTACAGCTCGTACCCTTTCGTTAGAATTGGGCCTATGCAGGTTATGGGCGTCCATTGCGGTACATTGAAGTTCGCTGTAGAAACGCCTGGATTGTGCTGTCTCACTGGAAAGATTAAATAGCCATTGTTGCCTCCCCCACCTGAGCCATTGCATTCATTGCTTCGAGACGAAGCTCAAGAAGCTCACAACATTTTCTTTGGAACGTTTAAAGGTACAGCGCATGTTTCCAAATGAGTTCATTTAGAGCAAATATTATTGAAGAACGCAGATTCAGTCCTACATTCAGGGTAATGTTTGTTAATAAGAGAGTAACCTTTATTTTTGGTAATCATAAATCACTAATTATCACCTCCCTTTCGACTATACAGATACAAGAACAAATTCACCATAGAATTGGATCATTACAAGCGGTTGAAGACGCACATCATAAAATTCGTACATATTTGCTTCATGGTCAATATGGAGGACCAACTTGATCGGCGTCAAACGATCAATAACGCAACAAAAGAGAAATTCTTCAAGATTTGCAGCAAATACTTTATGAACATCACGCATTGATTCAGTCGTTCAAAACTGCGTTGGATCGCATGCCAAGTGATGACTATAAAGTAGTGATCAGAGCAAATAAACGCCCCGCTGGAACACGAACGACAATTCAATGCCCCGACAATAGATAAAGTCGCAAAATACAGTATATCACAAGGTGCTTCAATGAAGATAATCGACACGAGTGCAACCCATTCAGCAAATACTTTAACAGAAAGTTGTGTTACAACAATACGCGAATCATTTGGTTTACATTCAATAAAGCAAATGCTTTGTTCCCACGTGAATTTGCTCCTTTCTGAACTTTTATTCAACTTAATTAATTTTATCTTAATATAAACAAGTTAATAAGACTGAGGTAATAACTTAAGACAACGTTTATTAATTCTAAGGCGGTACGACGTTCGCCGGGTCAGCTAGTATACAATATAAATTAAATATCAAAACTAAAATAATGGGCGTTATTGGTTATTGGTTCAAAATTATTCAAAAAAATTTGAGAACTTCAAGCAAGGCTCGGTCCGCCAGGTACTATTATTATATATGACTATGAAACTAATAATAACACGGCACCTTTTCGAGTGTGACAATCTGGTAAAGTTAATGATTGTATCTACTTATCATAATAGCCTTTATTAAAAAGAAACTGAATAAAGATAAATGTTGGAATAAGATCTTTCATAGAGAGTTGCCGAATTATTGCCTATTTTCAATAGGGCATTATAATTTTATCAGACATGATACAAACTGGATGTTTTGTAAGCAGCCCTAAACACATAACTCCAAGATCCTTAAAGTCAGTTATCCTCACAAAAGGCGGTTACCAATGTTATAATTAACAATTACTGTTCATACTTGTATAGCCTACAAACCAACATTGGTTAACATTGTACTTTTAAATTGTACACACCGCACTAACCCTCAATGATGTTCAAGTTCATTGAAGGCGTTGTATGTCATTCTCGTCAGATATTTTCGAAGATAAGGGCCCAGTACAGGACACGTCAAACTAAATAAAAGATCAGTGATAAGTAGAACAAATAGTATTAGTCACATATTTGACCCATGCGAAACTCCTGTGATTGCAATAAATTCACGAGGCCGATAACTAGTGTAAGAGATGTAACATACCCTATTAGTCAGATAAGATAATAGAAGTTTCAATGCATATATAACCAAGCCAAAGGCAAATAACCTAGTCAAATGCTCCTGAAGAATGGGTGTGTACAACTTCCACTTCACTACGTCTATCTAGGACCTCTGCAATAAACTTCAAAATAGTGAACAAGTTAGTAACAGTAGATCAACCACGAATATAGCCGTGATGAATAGTGATGAAAATGATCATACGTTAAAATATAGTACCTGGTGGACCGAGCCTTGTTGGGAGTTCCCAAAATTTTTTGAATAATTTTGAACTAAATAATAACGCTCTTTATTTTAGTTTCGGTATTTAATTAATATTGTATATTTGAATTATATATAGTAGCACATATATATTAAAAGTTTATAAAAGTAGTATTAAAATTAATATTTACAGTCATATTTAAATACTTAAAAATAAATAAATTCAAGCTCAAAATCTTTCTTAAGAAATACACATTGTAAGTAAACATTTACATACCTTCTTTTTGCAACGCCAACTAATTGTGTATAAGTTTTTTTATTTTGATTAACAAACTCAGCTCCGATTACTTTTGTAACTGTAAACAAAGTATGTGAATTTACATGTTGTTGTTAGTTTTCGTAGATATTTTTCTTTTATTAACGTACTACTTTCAGCGCCATCTATGGTTTAGTAGTAAAGTTTTAATTACTTATAATTTCGCTTGGCTCCATGATGTTAAAAGTTGCTAACCCACCTTTAGGCCGAAATTGGTGAAAACCTGGACTAAATGGATTGAATCGAGACCGGGACCATGCCAAATCGTCCCCAAAAACTCGTACATACTAAATTGTAACAAAATCTTGAGAGTAATTTTCTATAACACATTTTATGTACCGCAGAAATAGGTAAAAGCGGGACAAAAAAATTTTCCTGGGACCGGGACCATGCTAGATCAATTTTGTGTTCTCGAAAATCCCCAGATACTAAATTGCATAAAAATTGCTAGTCATTTTCGATAACCAATTTCATATACCGCAATACCAGAAATGTGTGTAAACCGGGTCAAAATGGATTTTCCTGGGACCGGGACCATGCTAGATCGATTTCTCGTCCCCGAAAACCCCCAGGTACTAAATTTCATCAAAATCTAAAAGCGGGACAAAAAATCTTCCTGGGACCGAGACCATGCCAGATCAATTTTGTGTTCTCGAAAATCCCCAGATACTAAATTGCATAAAAATTGCTACAGTCATTTTCGATAACCAATTTCATGTACCGCAATACCAGAAATGTGTGTAAACCGGGTCAAAATGGATTTCCCGGGACCGGAACCATGCTAAATCGATTTCTCGTCCCCGAAAACCCCCAGGTACTAAATTTCATCTAAATCGTTAGAGCCGTTTTCGAGAACGCAATTCTATATGTATATATATACAAGAATTGCTCGTTATAATATATTAGATTATATAATATATTAGATTAGATATAATTGTTAATATAATTCGCCGACGTCGGCGAAATTATAGAGGATACAGATTGGAAGGTAATTAGTGAACAAAAACTTTGAAGCGGATTAACAAAACCTCGGCAAAGTACATGATTCTAAGAAAATGTTAATAATTAGTATTACTGGCTCAACAAGAGCATTTCTGCAGTCACGAATAATGAAGCTTGGAAACAAGTCAACATTAACACTGCACTTATAAGGTAAATTAGTCATAATTTTATTAACTCCTCCTCAACAGTCTCTAAGAATCTAATAGGTGGAAAATTAGTAATACTTTCAGAATATTGTCGCACATTATCCTTCAACTATGCATCAGAGAAGGTATCAGCAAAAGTATTGACCATTTCAACAGGATCCAAAAATTCAGTGCCGTTAAAAGTTCTAGCTCCAATATGGTTACCATGTAAGAATTTGAATATTTTGGAAGAGTCAGATTTAATATTCTGCTGGAAACTTTAAACTTATATCTGTTATAAATACATGTATACTTAGTAGACGTATGTACATATATTTTGACAGTTTAATTAATAGCTATTATCTATGTATGTATGTTTACTGTTGAACTAGAAACTTGTTTAATCAACGCATATTTTCGTAACAAGCAGCGTTTAAAAATGGAAAGTTAGTAAAATATTGGTACCTGTAAGGCCGAGTTTAGACAATGTTTTTCTTCAATGACAGTACATTTCGAAACCATTTAGTTCGTTTAGTTCATATACGAATACAGAATGTAATTGATCATGTAAGTAACGCTATAGTAGTATCAACGGAGTAGGATCAACAGGCTGACACCTGACACTTCCATCAGAAAGCTGTCGCAGCAGTTGAATGTTAGTCGTTCCACTGTTAGCAACGTGCTCCAAAAGTATGTTTAAATGTATCTCCATAGACTACAAACATATCAAGAATTGTTACCTCTCTATTACAACATAAGATTTCAATATTCCAAATGGTTTCATCAAAATTTAAATGACAATGTATTGAATTTGACATTTTATTCAGATGAAGTTTGATTTCTCTTGGGAATCCCAGATTCATTATTTTCAAGAAACTACTTCGCATCCTGTAATTTCATCCTGGAATTTGCGTGCAGTTAGCTATACTAGAAGACGAATAATTGGCCCAATATTGTTCGAACAGAATATAAATACTGAAAATTATCAAATATAAATGTTTTCATTAACGAACTTGATGACGACGAATTACTTCCAATAAGGTTCTGCTTGTCCACATATGCGTTATTTCACCTATTGAACACCTGAGAGAATTTTTTGACGAAAGATTAATTAGTTGTGGCTGTTTTCCACGATTCTGCGCATTAGCGACTTAGCCTTTTTCATTTCCATATTTGAAAAATTCTGTGTTTCAAACTCCAGTGTATACGGTGGATGGACATTTTACAAATTGTTTTTAATACGTGAAAGAACATATAAATACATTTAACATATGTTATAACTTATTTCAATATTAATATATACGAATAATTTTTTTCAATTTGGTATCCTTAAAAATGCAGGTTGACTATTTAACTCAAAGTATACTGTACATAGGTGCCAATGCATATTTATAACTGACAAATTTAACGGTCAAAGATGACGCGATTACGGAACTTTTTGGACACATGATAGGTATTTGGCATAAACTTCCGAAATAAGAACCTTTGTTAAAGCTCCAATCGTTTGAACTCTTTATAGTAAGGGTGATTGCAAGGACTGTGGTGTAATTTACTGACACAAATATCACATCGGTAAACTTCTCACCACACACGTGTTTCGCTAGCTCGAGGCAAGCATCTTCAACAACCGTATAAACCGAAGTGACAAATTTCTAAAATTAAAAATTCTACAACATGCATTTTACCCCACTTTTTACTGTGATCTTGTGTGTTCATGCACAAATTTAATTGACAACAAGTTAAAATTTAAACTGGCTGTTTCGAACCCGATCATACCGAAAATGTACTGTTTGCCCAAAATACACAAACCGGGTAAAATAATGAGGCCTATAGTATCGTGTATCAACTCCCCTACTTATAAGTTATCAAAGTGGCTAGTAAACGAATTTAAAACTTTGCCTAGGAGGACGGATAGCTTAGAGATTGAAAATTCAGTAGATTTCGTGAATAAGATCAACGGAATGCCGTTGGAAGAAGGCGAAGTTCTAATTTCGTTCGACGTTTGTTCATTCTTCCCCAGCGTACCGATTAATGAAAGTTTAGACCTTTTTAGTGGATTTTCTTAGAATGAACAATATCGACGACGTACGAATAGCTGAATATAAAAGGTTGACTTCCCTTTGCATGAAACAAAATTATTTTCAAATTAATAACAAAATGTACATACAACAGGAAGGCACAGCCATGGGAGACCCCTTATCTCCTTTCATCGATAATTTATTTATGAGTAATTTCGAAATGGCGATGAGCAGACATAGTGAATATTTTTCTAGAGTGTGGGTTAGATACGTGGATGATATTTTTGCTGCTTTCGATACCAGGAAATGTTCGGTTCATAATTTCTTAGGACAACTAAATTCAAAATTCGACACAATCAAATTTACGGTAGAAGAAGAAGTGGATACTCGTCTCCCATTTTTAGATAGTTCAGTTATTAGAAACAATAGTAATAATAAATTAGAAGTGGACGTCTACAGGAAAAGTACAAACGTTAATAGGTTTATAATGGCGGATTCGAACCATTGCATGCAACATAAAATGTCGTTTATCAATTTCTTACTCAATAGGTTAGTTAAATTCCCGCTCACACAAAGTAGGTTTCGAAAAGAATTAGAATATATCAAAAAGATAGCTATATACAACGGTTACTCCGTAAGAGATGTTAAAAAACGATTAGAAAGAATTAAAAGAAAAGCCCACATAAGAAATTCAACGACTTTGGCCCCGGTAGTTACGCGGGAAAAGAATTTTATAAAACTACCATAAATCATCATAAGATTTCAAAAGGGATTAGCAATATTCTAGAAAAACAAAACATGAAGGTGTGCTCGACATCTAAAAACACCTTAAAGAATCTTTTAAGGAATCCGAAAGACAAAACAGTTCCGGAACAACAGTCGGGTATCTATAAAATTAATTGTAGTGAATGCGATAAAGCATATATAGGACAGTCGAGACGCGCAATAGCTACATGATTCAAAGAACATGTAGCACATTATCGCTACGGCAGGATAGACTCGTCAAGTATCGCGAAACATATGTCCCACACGGCCCACGACATAAAAATGGAAAATTTAAAATTGATAAGACAGGTCGATTCACCGCGAGAACTCGATGCATTTGAAGCCATACACATACAGAAAAATATAAATCTTCTAAATCGGGACGCGGGACCGATTCAATCTAGTTTATTCCGATTATTATGATCAAATGAAAGAATTTTAACTAAAATTTAATTTCTTCGGGCATTAACCAATTCACACAATGTACTTGTAAATCTTTAACGTTCAAACTTCGGGTTTACCAGGTACCTTTCCCTTGGCCGTCCACTTGACTTAATATGGGAATTTGCGGGGGTGAAAGGCGTCCGAGCCGTCACCGAGAGGGAAAATATTTGTGAATGCACACACATGGTCACAGTAAAAAGTGGGGTAAAAATGCATGTTGTAGAATTTTTAATGTTAGAAATTTGTCACTTCGGTTTATACGGTTGTTGAAGATGCTTGCCTCGAGCTAGCGAAACACGTGTCACCGATTTTATTATAAACAATTGTGTGGTGAGGAGTTTACCGATGTGATATTAGTGTCTTTATAGTAGATAGTAATTTTAGTTTTTATCCATTTGCGATGATGGTATTCCTTAGTATAATAAAATGAGGAGCTGAGGGCTGAAGGAGTTAATATGGAAAGCGTACATGGTATAAGAACATTTCTTGTAGAGGTTTATATTAATTCTATTGAATAGATAACTATTAGAGCGATTATACATATGATCTAGACGGTATTTCCTGGAAGTGGTCTGTCAGTAATAAAATAATATTGTATATCTATTAATTTAATTACTGCTTCTAGTTCTTATATCGGGATGTGACGTTTCACCTCGGCCAGTTCACCACGGCCGGTTCGCCGCGCCCGATTTATCACGAAGGACGTTTTACTGCTGTGACGTCCGCTACCGTAACGTTTCGCCGCCGGGTGTATTCACCGTCAAGTTATAGTTTTCCCAAGCTGTGGGGAGCGGTGCGCTGGGGATGGCACAAATCCTCGAAGGGAAGCCCAGCAACATAAGTTTTTTTTTAAATAGAACGCAAATTAGTATATTGAAACTAATAGAAAACACCTTAACTTAATTTTGAGCATATTACTTTTTACAACTTTTTACACTTACAAGTACAATCTACAACTACACGAAACTTACTAATAACTAAGTTTTGATAAAAGAGTGGATGACGTGTTATCATTAAGTAGTGTAAACCGGACTCACGCTGTCACTTCTACGAATTTTATTATTCAATTATAACTTATCAATGAATAATAGACTTCGAAGGAGTGACAGCGTCAGTCCAGTTTACACTACTTAATGATAACACGTCATCCATTCTTTGATCAAACCTTACTAGTTTGTCTTTAGTTTACTTAGTTACTAGTAGTAACTAACAACTACCATAGTAATTTACTTAAACCAACTAGTGACTTAAATGCGCCTGTTTTGAACTGCACAACTTGTCCAAGGATTCTAAATAGTTAGCACCTTAGACTAGGTGCATACGTATCGATTTTCGATCGTACGAAAAACTATCGTACGTTATTTTATTCTACGAATAAAGATCGTGGAGTGTGCAAGCGTTCGTTGGATCATATACGCCACTGTATTCACGGCAAGTCGATCGTAGTGGCAATGCACGGCATCAATACGGAGATCGTATCGTATCGTGTTGAGTTTGAAGTTTGTGCACGCTCCTATGCTCTTCTTTGTTCCACTAAAAGAATTTGATCGTACGATATTTTTCCGTACGATCGAAATCGATGCGTGTGCACCTAGCCTTACTTCACGTTCGATGTTGAGCCGGTTTCTCGGCTCCCTTGAATAACACCGGAAATTCCTCTTGCGAGTTAATACAAAACTCGACAATGGTTGTCGACGAAAATTTTTTCTTCTTTTCCATATTTGATGTTAAATCAATAAATTGTTCCTCTTCTTCCAGCGATAAATCTGTAGTTGTAATTTCAACAATTTTCAACAATTTGTTATTCACTCATATTTGGTCAGAAGACTATCATTTAAAAAAATTACGCTTAAAATTTTCAGATAACAATTTCAAATGATGTTCGATGCATTTAAAAATGCAGTACATTTTTATGGCGTGGTTTGTTATCGTTAATGAATGTATTTAAATGCATATTTTTTCTGTGTTCACCGTTTGCCTTGTGTAACCAAAAGTCCGATTTTCGCGAAAAGCGTTACAACTGGGTATTTATAATTTGTAACAGATACTACAATTCATAATGCCAAATGAATTCCTCGGCCAATTTCCCTCAGAGCGATAGATTTCCTGTGTATGATGCAGTGATGCGAAGTTGCATTCTCCTACCATCATCAGTGGCCCATCAGTACAAACACCAGCACAATTTCTCCACTCCAAGCTACAGTTTACTATCTAATTATTAGTAATTTGAAAGAGATTTGCATCTGAATTCCTTTGCAAACAATAAATCCTTGCTTATAAACGCACTATCACAGTAGCGAACGTAGGCTATCAAACAACTTTGATACTATTCGTTACTCCCTCTAGCTGAATAGCAAATAATTTATTTCTAAGTTCCGAAAGATGCCTAGTAATACTCTTATTTGATAGTGGTATTTTGTAAATCTCTTTAACATAATTATCTCCAAACATTGTTGCGACTATATCAGCAGTGGCTAGGAGAATAGGATCTTCCGCAATAGCCTGAGTTTTCTTATACTTGGCTATGCTCTCTGCAACTTTATAAGGTGCAAACAGAGCTTTTTGAGGTAACGACAAAAGAACTGTATGAAAGACAAACGTTAAATCACTTAGGTTAGATGCAACAGAACACAAACGAAATCTTACGTGCCTATTTGCTGCTACTCATTACCAACCCTCCGTTTGGCATCTTTGTACCTCATAGGGTCCGGCCAGACCCTTATGTATTTTCACGTATTCGTATGGAAATATTCAGTTAATAGAATTGCATCGTATTTAGATCCATGCAGATATATATTTTCGGGCTTTTTTGGTTCTCAGAGATTTTTATAAACGTTGAACTATCTGTTCAGGTGAGATTATTGAAAAAATAATTTCTTTAAAGGTGAAAAGTAGTTTTTCTCCGTTAATTTGTGTGTCTTGTTTCAGACTTTATTATCAATTCTATGATGAAGTGTGATAGAAATTCTGTTATTAATTTTTATTTATACAACTAAAACAAATATAATCAACTTTTGAATGTTGTTGGCATACTGGGTGTCAACATTTTGCACAAAAGAGTTTTACGGCGCATCTTATCAGTTCCCTATGAACAAAGTCTGATTTCTGTCTGTTATTGTGTGAAACACCGGCGGCTAGACCTATTCCGATAAATGCATCTAATTCAATGCTAGTTAGATCTTTCCAAACTCTTTGTTTTTATCAGGATTTAGCGAATTCCAATTTTGAACAACGTTTTTCGCATACCAATTCGTGCTGGTGATGATGAACGATATGTTTGGTGCGAAGAATTTCTTGAATACTTCGATTGGAATCGAATTTTGTTCTAAGGGTCCAGCTCGGAAACGCATAATGTTGTGATGGCGCAAACGACCAACAGCAGCAGCTTCATTTTTATTCCACTTTGTGCCATCCTTCCCATAAAAGCAATCAGTCATTGCACTTTTTAGAAAAAAACTGTACATTAGTAGTTTTAGATGTAAATCGAGAGTTTGACAAGGTATGGCCCTTGAGGCTATATAATATCAAAGAGTTTAGTAGACATATTATAATTATTAAAATGCTATTCAAACAGCTTTCACCTCATTACAAAACCATCTAGACCAAATACAAACTTGAACACAAGAATGGAATATCAACATCAACGACTCAAAATCCGTACAAGTAAATTTCACTTCGAGAAAAGAGCAGTGTCCACCAATGCATCTGAATAACACAAATACCGCTATCCTCGAACAGAAAGCACTTAGATATGCAATTGGATAACAGACTCATATAGAAGCAACATTAGTCAAAAAATGTAAACATATGAAGCTAAAACAAATGGTTAATAGGACGAAAATCCAAACTCTCACTGGAATATGCAACTCTTCTATAAAATGCAACCAGAAAGCCAATATAGTTATATGGTTCTGATTTCTGCACATGTAAATCAAATTTGGCGATCATATAGCGAAGTCGATCAAAAATTTACACATGATCACCAATGCGCGGTCGTTAGTCTCCAACGAAACACTCCACATAGATTTGAGAATTTCCTATGTCAAGGACATCATCATAAATTCGATTCACGACTTTAATATACTGCTACATCAATTCCTTGAAGTGCAAAACAGTAGGAGGCTTAGAAGACACAGACCAGCCGACCTAAAAGATGATTAATAAGGTCTCATCCCTGGAGAAGACCGTAGTTCCTTTCTTTCATTTTTAGCAAAACAAAATTTAATTTTCTTTGTAAAAGCTTGAATTGTGTTAACTAAGATAAATATAATTATTGCATTTTCCAGCAAACCTAAATTTAAGTCATTAGTATATGAAAATAGGTCACTTAAATAAGCTAATTTGGCAATCTAATTAATGTCTTTAAAGCATTTCCTGATTTTTTACAGTCAGAAACATTTGCACTTCTGTTCTGAATTCAAATAGTCTGATTAGCACTTTTCCGGACGAGAGTCATCGTACCTCTACGTGAAGTACAAGCTGTTCATATTCCGCACCAAATTTTTTGCAAACAATCGAGATTGCTTTTCTTAACCTTCCTATACTCACGTCAAAATATGAAACACGTATACTATACTATATAAGTCGGTCTCACAGACCGTATGCGTGAGTATAGGAAGGTTAATGAAGTTAACAAGCTTGACAGATCCCAAAAAATCACCATTCAATTTGGGTGACATATTTCTGCCTAATAACTCCTGGGGATTTGTTGAATCGACTTTGTTACACCCAGGGCCGTTCTCAGATATTTGATTTTGATTTGAAATTTACAAAAGTCAAACTAGTTTGAACACAAGCCAGCCTCTCCAAGAGGCGCAAAATTGCCGCCACAATTTATTAATACATACCCGATCGTGAATGATGTCTTTGTTTTTTGCTACACGCAATAGGACTAAATAAAAACTTTTTGATAGCAATTGTTTTTAATCTCTTTGAAAGCTTTTGTGCGGTTGAAATTCTTACTTTTTACGTTCAAAATGTTCTAATGATTTCTTTTCCAACTTAATCTAGTAAATGCAATGTTAAACACTGAACGCTTGGCTCAGTACTCTGTATTTATCGGTGTTTTTATAGTTTAAATTCATTTTATTAAGTTCATTTTCATTTCATAAGATAGTGCTTGAACTGTAGTTTTTGATGATTAAATTGAATTTGCAGTGAGTGTTTTATGCGGCAAGTTTTTAGACTGAATACGTTATAATATTGTAAGTGGAAAACTCTTCGCTCTGCATCTTTTTGTACGCCTTGTTCTTGCTGCAGACGGCGGGATTTGAATTTGCAACGATTTAGAATTTATTTATTTAAAACTTATCCTACAATATTGTCTCTCATCATCTCATCGATTATTGAACATGCCTGCTCATAATTGTAAATGTTGTAATAAATATACTGCAGACTGTTATATAATTAAGTGTAGTATTTGTGGAGGATTATTTGATATTGATTGCGTTGATCTCTCTTTATCGGATACAAGGGTATTGAGATCAAAATCAAATATTAAGTGGTATTGTAATGTATGTAACTATTTCGAGGCAAGCTTTGTCTCATTAACATCAACACTCACAACTTTGGTTAACGAATTTCAACAACTTAAAGCGACGATTATGGGCAACACTTCGGCTGGTAATATTAACAATATTTCGTGTGAAGTCCAAGAGAATTTACTTCAGGAAATTAACGAAAGACAAATTAGATCAAAAAACTTTATATTATACAAGTACCTGAACCGGATAGTGATGTTAATATAAATGATAACTCTTTTGTTTCCGGACTCATCAAGAGTGTGTTGCCTTCGTCCTCTATCTCCATTAGAAAAACCATAAGACTGGGCATTGCCACATGTGCTAAAAAGACCAATAAAGGTAATTACTGATGATGCTGTACAGGTGAGAGAATTACTTCGGTCATCTAAGAAACTAAAATCGGATAAAAAGTACATGAGCGTTCATCTCAATAATAATCTAACTATCCAACAGCGTGACTACTTGAAATTAATTAGAGATCGGCTTAATGAACGAAGAGAAGCACGCAAGTCTAATCTTATTGTTAGACTCAAATATGTAAACGGAGTACCTAGAATCATAGAATCAAAAAACTAGTGAATGACAATAACGTAGGATTAGGCACAAATAGTTTTAAGTTATATTATCAGAATACGAGGGGTTTGAATAGTAAAACAGTTCAATTTTACAATGGTATATGTTTAATAATGTTTACAGACAGGATAGGAAGTTGTCCAGGGGTGGGGGTGTGCTTGTGGCAGTCACTAGCTGCATATATTCTAAATCTGTGGACATCGCAGGTTGTGCACTATGGTGTGGTTGTACATTCCACCTTCTACGCCACTGCTGTTTGAACACCTTGATGCGGTTTTGAGTGGAAACAAAAACGCTGATCATCATTGGCGATCTAAATATACCAACCTATTATAATTGTATTACACATGGTTCACACGACAATACTGCAGTTCAGCTGGTTGGTTTCGCGAACTGTCATGATTTAAGGCAATGTAACAATATTCTGAACTCCAGTGGTAGGCTGTTGGATCTTATGTTTGCTTCTGAAGAATTCACAATTTCCGTGGAGAAAAGTCTTGATCCTCTAGTGAATGAGGATGCATACCATCCTGCTCTGTTTTCCTGTTTATCATTTGCTGGTAATTCTACTGTGAATTTGAAAAATTGTGAAAATGATGTGTATGAGTTTAGAGGTGTGAATTTTAATTATTTGTATAATGCCATAGTTAATGTGGATTGGGATGATTTTGAAAGCTCCACCAGGCATATGCATATTAATGAAATGTGTAGCGAATTTTATTCAAGATTATTTACATTGTTTAATCAGTGTATTCCGAGGAAGAAAATTGTTAAAAAGAAAAATTATCCGATATGGTTTACTTCCGAGATTATCAAGGATATCAGGCGGAAGCGTTATTACTTCAAGCTGTATAAAAGACACCGAAGTAATTTTTATAGGGAGCGAATTCGACTCATTCGCTCAAAGATTAAAGCTAATATCAAAGTAAGCTATCAAACTTACATTGGAAACATTGAACGTCAGCTTAAGGAGAACCCTAAAGGGTTTTGGTCTTTCGTCAATACAAGACGGGGTTGTTCTCGTATCCCTTTTTGCATGGTATATAACGAATCAATACTGGACAAACCAGATAAAATAGTTGAGGCTTTTGCCAAATATTTTAGTATATCATATACTGAGCGGGGAACAAATTAAGATATTACTTCCGGAAATAATATCTACGATAGAAATATCCTGCGGATTGAAGAGGTTTCAGAGATCTTCGGAATGCAGCCAAAAAGTGGAAAGGCAATTTGACCACGGATCCAGATGGTATACCCTCTTTTTGGATAGAGACTGCATTTCGTGTTTAACTGTCCCTCTAAGATTATATTCAATGCTATCTTGAAACGGAATATATTTCCTGACATGTGGAAGAAATCTAAAATAACTCCAATTTTTAAGTCTGGCAACAAAAACTGCATCCAAAATTTTTGCGAAGATCTTCGAAACAATTTTGTACAACAATATATTTCCACATGTTAGAGTCTTAATCCACAGAAATCAGCATGGTTTTATGAGGGGCTGTTCAACAACCACAAATTTGTGTAACTTCACTCAATTCGTATCTGAGGCAATGGACCAGAGGAAGCAAGTCGACGTCATATACACAGATTTCAGTAAGGCTTTTGATCGCATTAAACATGGCGTGCTTCTGGATAAACTGCATGATTTCGGTCTACATTCCAATTTGATTTTATTGTTGAGGAGCTACTTAGAAAGCCGAGAACAATACGTAGAATACAATGGATTCAAATCGAAGCTGTTTGTAGCATTGTAAGATTGGCCCATTGATGTTCTTGATGTTCATTAATGACATATGTAGAGTGCTCTCGTCGGAATCACTTTTGTATGCCGATGATTTGAAAATCTTCCGTGCTGTTACCGATGTTAGTGACTGTTGTGTGCTGCAACGAGATATTGATGCTTTGTTGGGGTGGTGCCGTGAGAATCAACTGGACTTGAACCTTAGTAAATGTAAGACTATGACTTTTACTCGTAAAGCTGAGTATATTGTGTTTCAATATAGAATGAGCGAGAGTGTTCTGGAACGTTGCTCTACATTTAAAGATATGGGAGTGACTTTTGATATGAAATTGACATTTAATATGCATATTGGTTCTGTTTACTCTAGTTGTTGTACGTTGTTGGGGTTTATAATTAGAGAACATGTAGAGACTTTAGAAATATACACACTATCGTTCTGTTATACAATGCGCTAATACGCAGCAGGCTTGAGTATTGTAGTGTAGTGTGGTCACCTCTGTATTATAAATATATACATACATATTTTGGAAAGTGTGCAAAGGAGATTAGTGAGGTATCTCTATTATGCAAGATTTGGGATGTATCCGCAGTTTAATGTGTCCTACGAATATCTACTACGAGAATTTAGTTTTATATCATTACATAATTGCCGGAAATTAATTGCAGTCAGCTACTTATTTAAAGTTATCCACAATACAGTTGACAACTCTTCATTTTGGAACAACTTAATTTTTATTTACGTAGATTTAGTAGCAGAAATTCAATTACTTTCGTTAATCGCATTCCAAATACAAACCATTTTTTAAATTCACCATTATGTAATATGTGTCGCATTTATAATTCATATAACTATTATTTAGATATATTTCATTCTGATTATGATTTGTTTATGAGCTCAGCTAGAGAATGTATGTTTAGTTAGTTTTCTTTTTTGTATGAATATGTATACGCGTGTATGGATGCGTGTGTATATTGTATATAATTTCGTCCCTGGAGAATTATTATTTATACGTTGCATTTTTCCTTTAAACTTTTTTATTAATAAAAATAACCTTTATTTAGATTTGTATCTGCTAGGTTATTAATAAATATTATTATTATTGTTATTATTATTATTATTATTAGGGTGTCTAGATTTTAAATGAAAGTTGCAAGGTATTATTATTTCTTTGCATATCGTGCGCATTGGACGTAACTTACATCGCCTTCAGTAGATCCGTGCCAAGGTATATATCTGGTATAATTATCGTTGTCTTATGACGGAAGATCTCAATCTCGATTTCGATCTCGATTTTTCGAATTTAAACTTATATTTAAAAAACTTAGTGGCCTTTCTTATTCATTTTATTGACTGACATTGAAATTTGAAAAGTAATACATTTTATTTACTAAGTATTTTTCTTACTTGTAGTTATATAAAATTGTGCCCTCAATGGATAGAAGACTTCAGACATCCGTGCGCTTTACAAACCAAAATCTACTATTTTATGTTAACGACAAATATAAATATTCTCTTCATCGTGCGTGTTTGTTGTATTTGCGGTAATGTCTTCGGAGACCGGCGGTGAGAAACAGTGTAAAGGATTTATTAAGGGATAACACCACTGTGAATTTTTCAAAAATCAATCTTTTTACTGGCTTAATAGATGCTTTAAAACCTTCTAGAATATTGGGCAAAAAGTTCATTACCCGGAAGAAAGTTTTTCCGTTAAAATCTGGAGCTCATTCCAAAGCGCGTCGAATATCTCCGAAACGACTACCTGCGCCAAATAACTACCAGTTGATTTGTAACTCCTCTAATACACTAACAGAACTGGTTAGAAAATATTTATTAAGGACTTTCTAATTCTCAGACTCACTTGTGTATATATATACATATGTATATACATATTTAATTGTATTTAGTTAATATTTACATTATTACCTCTTCAATACGTTATATTTTATATAGTTGAATAATATGAATGTTCAAGTATTTCGGAACGAGGTAATGAGGTTTCGGAAACGTTATTCTGACATTAGTGTTCAGTCTGACTAACAAGCTTAAATAATTAAATGCGACGGAAAGCGTGCCTCTACTTTTAATTACGTTTCCACTTCCAAGAAGCAATTACATATACTTAATGATTCTTCCTTGTAATGGAAAGTCTCTCTGTTCAACAAAACACATTAATTCTAAATTAAACTATTATATAGAAAAGTCTTAAATATAGCCACTGATATTACTGTCTGCAATTTTAATGATTGTCTGAAAAATATTCTAAAAAATCATGAAGATGGATATTGGCATCCAATCATACAATTTTTGTGTCGAAGCCGATACTAAGCGAAACAAGTATGCCGAGCTATCTTTGACAGATGCGGTAAAAGGGGCGCGGTCTAGCATACAATCTTAGAGGAAAGAGAATGAGGAAGAATATTTGAATCTGGAAGGGCAGCTTTATGGTCTTGAGATATCAGATTAATGGTAAAAAATTATAAACAGTCGAATTTTTCATTTGTTTATGTCTATAACACATTTCAAAACTTTAAACGCGTTTTTCTCGAAACAGAATTTTTCAAAACGGCACGCAGTATAACTACAACAACTTTTATTCTATTCATTCCAATTTTTGAGCATATCTTTGGCATAAGAATATCTAGTAAAATACATTTGGGATTTTCGACGAGTTAATTTAAACATTAGTTATTTACAAATGATTGCCCTTTATTGGCCGAAAATTGAATGTTTTACTTCAAATACTCGTCAATCGTACAAAAATCAATATTTTTAAAATCCCCGATGTATTCCACTAGCTATAACCATGTAGATTAGGTGGATTTTTTTATTATTATGAATTCAAATTTGCACCAGTTACACTGCGTGCCGTGAATCGCCTCAAGTTCAACATGCCTCGCGAGAATGTCTCGGACGCCGCCATTTTTTAATATTTATCGATGATAATTCTTTTTCAATACTGAAATATATGCTTAATAACTTTGTCAAATATTATTATCATATTGCGTTTTCTTGCATCCAAAATAAATTGTCAGAGAAGCGTCTTTTTAGGCTACTACAACGGTGTTACCCTTAACAGAAAAATAAAGAGGAGATGAAGTCTTTATATTTGTACTTTCAAAATACTCATCAAGAGAATAAAAACATTATTCCGCAAATAATCGCCCAACGAGACCCGGAACACTCTCAAGCCACCATTTAAATTAATCTCAGGCAGCAAGTTATTAAAAATTCTCATACCCATATAAACAGGTGAATTAAAAGTACACTTATATTTGCAAAACGGTATATAAAAATTATCTTTGGATCTTGTGTTACAACCGTGCTTATCCTTAACCCTACCTAGATTATTTCTATTTTTGAAAATATACATCGAGACATTATAAATGTAGATATTTGTCAAAGTCAAAACGCCAAACTTCTTAAAAATACCTCTACAGGTATGCCCGCGAGACAGGCCAAAAATGATTCGTAATAATTTTTTCTGAAGTGTAAAAACACTCCATGCCGCTGCAGATAATCCCCATAAACATATGCCATAGCCTAAACGGGAAGCAATCCAGGCATGATAAACAGACAACATCTGTCCAACACCCAGCACCCGTTTAAGATTTCTAAACATGTAACACATTGAGTTCATTTTATTAATTAAATTAGCACAATGAGGCCTCCAGCTAAGACACTCGTCGAAAGTTATTCCCAGAAACATCTTTTCATTAGAACTCAATAACGAAACTCCGCCAATAGAGATTTCCAGGCTCTTACAATTACGCTGACTATTATGGAATCTAACAGCATTAGATTTAGCAACATTTAATAATAAAAAATTCTTTTGGCACCATGTTGCAAACTCGGACAGGACGAGCTCACACCTTCCAAGCAGGAACTCATCATTCTTGTCCGAAAGCAGAAAAGAATTATCGTCGGCATACATTAATAGGAGGTTATCGTCGAAAAGACTCCCCAAGTCATTACAGAAGAGCAGGAACAAAATGGGTCCAAGCACAGACCCCTGAGGAACCCCCAGAGAATTAACTCTTGTATCAGAATTTATTGTAACCAACAGTCCGTCCACAATACACCTTAAACTCACGTACTGCCTTCTCTCCACCAGAAAAGATGTGACCCAGTCATGAGACACCCCCTGAAGCCAACATCGTATAATTTGCCCAGTAGAAGCCCATGGTCAACGCAATCGAAAGCCCGGCTGAGATCACAAAAGATTGCCACAGGGCACTCCCCAGCTCAATATAATGGAGCAAGCGCTCATAGAACGATATAAGGGCCGTATTCGTTGACCAGTTACTACGGAATCCATGCTGTTTATCAGTCAAAATCCCATTATCATCAATAAAACGCATTACCCGATCCAGGAAACAGCATTCAAAAATCCTAGAGAAAACAGACGTCAATGTAATTGGTCTATAGTTAGCTATTTCGCAACGATCACTCTTTTTAAATACGGGGATAACCTTGCCAATCTTCAATTTGGAAGGAAAAACTCCATACAAAAATGACAAGTTAACTAAATAGGTTAGCGGTTCACAAAGACGATCCAACACATTTCTAATAACAAACACAGGGATCCCGTCATGGCCAGAAGAGGCCTTAGACTTTAGCTTTTGTTGCAACAGATAAACCAGTTCGTTAGAAGTAAATGGCTTTAGAAAGAGAGTTTTGCTGCAAAACCCAAACGAGGTGTTTGCAGCGTGTTTCAACCTTGAGAAATCCCCAGAAACACCCACAGGCTCATCAATGAAAAAGTCATTGAACATTATTGCAACATCACTGGGCCGATCATAAACCTTGTTGTCAACAGACAAACAAATGTCCTCCATACGTCTGGACTTACCAGTCAACTCGGTAACAATCCTCCAAGATGACTTGACAGGATTAGAAGACCCCTCAATCCTTCTCTGATAATAACTACGTTTAGTCTCTGATATTAAGGCAGCATGCTTCAACTTAGAAACCCTGTAAGCTTCCTTTAGATTGGGATAGGTGTTTTTGAGTATAAAAAGGTCCTTCAGTTTATTACTTGACTGTCTGACCTCGTCAGTAATCCATCCTTTAACTCGACCGCCGGAAAATTTGCAGTGTTGTCTATACGGGAAATGCACATCAAAGTAGTATAAAAATATATCCAAGAAGCAATCGAACGCATCGTCCACATTCTCGGAAAGATATACCTTCTCCCACAGTTCACCTCGTAACGCCTCTCTAAAATTCCCCACTGCATTGTCACTGATAGATCTCCTGGAACCCCTCAAGGAGTCCGCAGAAAGACATTCCCTATCAAGCTCGATGTACACCATGCGATGGTCAGAAACCATACTATCCGACACACAAACAACCATCCGAGCAATGTTTGTAAAAACATGATCAATCGTAGTAGTTGAGTGATCAGTCACCATGGTTGGCCACCAGACTGTTGACCTCATACCGAAGCTCACAAAAAATTGTTTAGGTCGTTAAACCTAATTTTGTTACTGTCATTAAAGGAATCTACATTAAAGTCACCAGAAACTATAAAGTCAAAGTTAGGATTATATAGTAAGTCAATTACATGGCTTAACGAAACAAAGAATATGTCAAGATCCCCATCAGGCGACCTATACAGAACAAGCAAAACAGTTGTCTTGTTATTACACCTAATTTTGACTCCACATAATTCCAAATGTTTTTCTAAACAATATTTACATACTTAAATTAAGATTCGTGCAAGTGATGCTTGATTTCTGATAAATGGCCACTCCACCCTGTCTAAAATTCTTTCTACAGTAAAAGCTACACAAATTATAATCCTCTATATACGAACTAAGAATAGAGTCGTCACTACAATGCGTCTCAGTAAAGCACAAAAAGTCAATATTAAAACGATCAGTATCGGACTGTAACATATTAATACTTACATTGTTTAAAGATTGAACATTTAGTAACAAAATGCTAGGATTATAAATTACTTTACTGATTCCACCCTCCCCGGATTTTTCCGAAAAAACGACTAATACAGGAACCCCGAGGCCACAAATTTGGATTCATTGCAGTCCTAAAATGTAAAATGTTGTACATATGTAATTAACCCTTCGGCGGGCGCGCCTCTTAGATACACATCAGCGGGCGCGCCGCGGCATATACACCGCAGCGTTCCCGCAGTATCTATATCGCTATAAATGTGAAGAACTAAAATTATACAGATTTCTAGCTCACGAATTACAAAGAAATAGTAGTAAAGGTAGTAAAATAAAACAAATACACCACGCTTACCCATTTTATTAAAATAAAGGATATATGTATATGAATCGTATAAACTAAAATATAGACTTTTGAAAACCAAAGGTATTATACAACTTCCATTGGTTCACCCTGCTCACATTCTAAACACTTAACAGTAATGTTACTGTGCTTCTTACACACGTTCTTTCCACAGCGCTGACAAACTGACTTCGTTTTATTATTTTTGTGACTGCCACAGATGTGACAAATACCTGGCTTTGTTGGTGGTTTAGTTTGTAATTCATCCTCTCCATATTTAGATAAAAATGCGGAGATGTCTTTAGGGAGGGACTTTATTTGAGCCCTGTCTTTCAAATGGTCCTCCATCAGTTGTAACGCAAGATTTCTTAAAAATACTCTTCTTCTCTCTTTGTTATCAATATTGTTGAATTTGAAAACGACTCTTGAATTTATTCCACATATATCTAGATGTCTGAGTGTATATTTTTAGCACTTGCTTTTGGACCAGGTAATGTTTTTATGATATTCTTCGCTTTTATTTTTGCAAATGAAACAGGTTTACTTATCCAAAGTGTTTCATTATCGTGTCCTATTAAAAACCGGTAATCATATTCAAGTTGCCCCTGATCGTCATCTTCTGAGACCTCACCGATTTCTTCTGCTGACTGCTCAGAATCGCTGCTGTATAAATCTTGTGTTATCGCCTCTTCTGTGTCTATTTCGCTATTACTGTCATCACTATCAAACTCAAAATTTACTTCTTTCCTCAGTTCACACTCTCTTTCTTCCGCTAATTCCCTAACGACGATTTCTAAAGCTTTTTCTAATTCATCGGGTGTTAATCCTTTACTTGACCTAAAATTCAATACAATCTTGCTATTTACTTTATAAGTTTAAAGTATAGGTATATGTTAGAAAACACAATAGTACACGCACACATGCATGTAAATTACATACTACACAGTATTATGAAAAATTTAGCAGTAAATAAAACTTACATGACTGGGCGCGCTGCGGCAAACACACCGCAAATTCAACCTGCTTAGAATCTAACCTATGTAACAACTGAGCGGAACTAACACATGGCACCAAATCTGTGGGTAGGCGGAGCCAATAACATAAACAAGGAATACCTAGACGCATAATATTATAGGGCTCACCATATATTAGTTATAAGAATAAAATGAAAACTTGCGGCTTTTGCCGCAGGCGCGCCCTCCGGAGGGTTAAACAGTGAACAACGTATTGCATTATTAACCTAAACCTGATAATTTTGTGGAATCCCTCTCAAGTATTTCGTGTTCTGTATGTCAACACAGTTTAAATTTTTTATATTTTTCTGGTGGAATATTCCCAGCAATTAATTAGCGGGTAGGAATCCGAAACTTTCTGGATGTTTATGTATGTTCGTATACATTTCATATATGATGGGGAAACATTGGAGTAGGTAGAAATATAATACTTGATTATTGATAACAGAGGTGACCTGCTATTAAAAAATAATCACAGCTACATGGACCAAGTACAAGGTCAATTGAACATAACCAATAAAAATAAATGTTACTTTGTTGTATGGACGTCAAAAGGGTTGTTTTATCAAATTATATACAAAGATGAACATTTTTGGAAGAAGCAACTTCCCAAACTTATCACTTTTTATAAAAGGGCATTCTTGCCGGAATTAATCGATCCCCGTAAAGTTAGAGGCCAGGAATTACGTAATATCTATATTTTACCAATAGTCAATAGGTATATTTGTGTAAGTATATTATGTTTACTCTGTGGGATAAGAGTGCGATAAGCAGACCGTCCATAAAGCCTCCACCGCAGGAGGTGCTGTAAATCTGTAAACACTTTAGTCAGAATAAAATAAGTTGAAACGAGCTATACTTCTTTTAATTTTGCATATGTTCCACTCATAGTTTATCTGTACCTCGGTACCTATTGTACTATTTGTTTATTATTTATTACCTGCTCACTATTATACTCTCTAGTCATTATAGACATCTAAGAATATGTCAATAAAATCATCTGTCGATAAATCTGTGAAATCAAATCAATTCCCATTTATTACCTATTATTGTAATTGCTAATTCAGTGGGGATATTTGTAAATAAAGAAACTACATCTTCACTAAATTTGGTACATAAATAAATAAAGATCTACTAATTCCCAAGAATTTTGTATACTATAAATTGATTTATTCATGATATTACTAAGTATATATGCCAAAAACTTTTCCATAAATAGTTCCAATAATAATTCACATTTGGTTATTTCTGCTGAATTCCGTCGACAACGTTTCCCGTAATGAAATCTATTATCTCTTGTTTAGGAATATGACGCGCAAGAAATCTTGCATTTATTTTTCTACCGGTAGTGAGCTATTTGTGTTGCCTACATGCTATTTTACAGTTTTGAAAAATGCCGATTATTGTAATAATTTTGTTACATTATTTCGGAGTTCATAGACAATTTGGAAAAATTTTACAAGTGACATATGAAAGAGAGTGGTCACATCAAGCTACCAACGTGGAAATATTTTCGATATTTATATTTCGGTTAATATTAGTTGAAAAGTTTGATGATAAATGGAGTTGTGCGTTTTTAATTGCCCAAACGTTATTTAAAAAAATAATAAAAAATGGCTGTGTCAGTAGACAGATAAAACATAGATGATTCGGAAAAAAATTCGTTCATTCTTTCATCTTTGAAATTGGCTCCCAAAAATTGTATCGAAATGTGCATAAAACGCAGTATACTTTGAGGTGTAAATGCCAGCGTTAAGACAGGGACGCACGGTGAACAATACTATAATGTATATTAGAGTTTAGTGGTGACTGTGGTGAGATAGATGTGTGTAGATATTATATTGTATTAGGAGACATATAGACGACAAAAGAATATTACGGTATATTGTAGGTGGCTGCAATCTGAAAAACAAATTAACAATGTTTGTTTTTCGTGAATTGAAGTTTGATTTGATCGATAGCACATCAGACGATAAATTTAATGCTGGAATTGACAGTATTCTGACTGTGTTAGCTACAAAATATAAATTCTGGTTAGCAAACCACATTAAGTATAGAAAAGAGCGTGGTGAATTATTTGCAATTTGTATGAGTTAAGTGACAAAACATTTCTTAATTATTTTTGAATGGAGAGTTAGGGAAGGGGTAACATATATCGAGATATGCTATAAAATATCGTCCAAAGGAGCAACGTCCAGCTCTATCAAGATATATCGCCCGACTATAAATATATATTGTGACGAATTGGTCATGGCAAACCGGACGTGGTGAAATGTCGTATGCACTTCTTGTATTATCCAGCATAAATAAAGTACCCAACCGATATAAAAAATAAATACATAAATAGGGATTCCATTATTAATAGATAATTTATTATTTTTTATAGTGTCCGATCTTCCGTAAGTGGAAGACAAAAATACTGGCAGGTAGTATAAAGAACTGAATTGTGCAACTGGGAAATTAAGATATTTATTGTTTCTCGGAAATGTTATCGTCATAAACAAGACATTTATGCAACACGTTAAAGATCGCAGGGATTCTCCGCGATTTTATATATTTATATATTATTAATCAGTTTTTCCATAAATAACGCAGATAAACGTGATAGCGTAAACTTACGACACAATCGTTCCGTACAGTTTACAACAAAATAGTAACACAACGTTTCCAGAAAGAAATAATTAATAATGATCCGGGTATACATTGTTACATCAATTTGTTAACCATCTTTGATCAATGTTATAGGTAAATAGCAATGCATTTTTGAGAGCCAAAATTTTAATAAAATAAAATGTAGAGGACTTTCTATGCACCACCTAATAATAAAATTAGCTTCGTTAATGGGCAGTTAACAAGTAACCGTGCAAAAGCTTACAAAGTAAGCACAATTTGCATATGCTAATAATCCTGTAGGAATTTTTGACTATGTCAATCGCAAAACGCAACTGCAGAGTAATTAGTTTCGTCGTCATTAGGACTCGTCAGTACAGTATATCGTTCTGCGAGTTACACAGTGAAAAATTCCAGGTGATACGCCGATATCTCGGTGAGATTGATATGGTGAAAATAATGAACCCCATCTCCCAAGCAGGAGAAATATTGGCATACGCGGTTACACCGCGTTCAGTGACGAAGGAGAATAGCAATGTATTTTCGAGAGCCAAATTTTTAATAAAACGTAGAGGACTTTCTATGACCATGGTCATACTCTTTGTAGTATAGAATATTATCTTCTATACGGTATTCTGCAATTCTAATATATTGAAGTATACCGTTTTTCCACAATTCTAATTCTAATTCAAATTGAATTCAAATGAACTTTGTACAAAGGTATGACTGACCGTCTAATTAATTTAGCTAATTCAAATTGAAGGGTAAACATGGAAGTTGCGATCAACCTAAAATATTAAAATATTATGGTGCTTAAGTTTTGTTATCAACTATACACGCGTATAGAAAATCAAAGGAAGTTACTGGTCAATTAAGATCCGCGATAAATGTATAGTTATAGATAAAAGCATTTGAATAAAAGCAACTCACTAAACTCTGCCACTGTATTTCTTTCTAGTCATTGTAGATTCGTCGATGATGCCGTCGAATTCAAATTGTGTAGTTACATTTGTTTGGGTGTTCGTTATTTATCGATCATGGGTTTCTTGTGAAAAGCTGCCGCCAACATGTGATAGTCCAATATACTGTCAAGGAGAGTTACTGCACACAGTCCAGATGGCAAGATTAAATGTTGATTCTAAGACGTTCGTAGATCAAAGTATGGTGAACAGTATGGAAACCACTTTACAGAAATTTTATGAAATGATGAATGATACAGGTAAGTAAACAATATCTTTTATTAGAATTATTGCGTATAAATGGTCATATGATTTTCTTAGTATACGTTAATACATCTCCATGTTTTTATATATTACAGTCTTTTGCCTCATGAAGGCTCTTTTAATCGCTGAATCTTTTTTGTATTAAATATATTTCGAATCAAATAGTTTTAGATTGAAATAAACTGAAATTATAAGTACCGCCAATTTATTTATTTTTTAATTCATCGGTTTATAGTGTCTGTCGACTATGTTCGATCTCTAAACTTTTCCTCCGATATTCGCGGTTTTGGAACTGATCTTTTGTTAGGTGTCTTTCCCTCTTTATCTTCCTTATGTTTCCTTCCCGAGATCGTCTGGATCCTGCTCTCTTTCTTTTCCTTTGGTAATCTTTCGTTACCCTGTCCACTCATCCTGTTCAAATGTCCAAACTAAATCAGCTGTTATTTCTCTACTTCATATAATATTGTCTGTTTAACATTTGCAATTTCCCTGATTTACTCATTTGTTCTTTTCTCCCTTCTTGAAATTCTACAAGATCTTCTCAAGGTATCACTTTCCACCGCCAGGATTTTCTGTTTGTTTGCCTCGGTGAATCTCTAACTCTCAACACCATTAAGTAGGGTGCTATTTATAACCGTCACATATACAGGTGAAAGCTATCATAACCGAACACTCATGGTCCCAGTGTTTTCGTCCGGCTATGGGAGATGTCCGCTTACGGGATCATTCGAAAAAAGTCTTTATTTCTCATTCAGTTTTAAGGTAATGAATAAAAAACAATATTTCCATATATTCAGTTATAATAAATAGCTTTCATTACATAGCTTTTATTACAAATTCATATGTATAAGTAGATTTCAACTGATGCTTTTCAAAAAATTTTTAAATATTGAAATGCTATAAAGTCATCTTGTGCAAAGCGTTTCAAACAGGCAATTTGTTTCAGTGCCTCATCATATGATTTTATCGGCTTGGTCATTAACTTAGTCATCTTTGTCCTCTGAATTGTTTACTTCCATAGTGTCATTTTCATTTTCCAATTGAATGTCTATGTTGTGATATTCAATGGGGACTGCTTAATCCATATATAAAAATTCTTCCAAATTTGTATTACTTAATTCGGCAAACCCGTTTTGCAGATTTAAAAGTGTTAATAATGGTAGTTCATCCTCTGCATCAAATTTTGGAAGGATGCAATTATCTCTTACGAACGGTGCTTTACGAATGTAATTTTTAATAATCGCTGTATCAACTTCATGCCACGAAGCTTTAACGAAGTATAAAGCGTCAAGTATATTAATACATCTCACCAGCTGTTATGCTGAATTAGCTACATCCAGTTTTGATAATATGTGTTTCAAAATAAAACCTCTGTAATGAAGCTTGAAATTTTGGATTATGTCTTGATCCAAGGGTTGACATACTGCAATTATGTTTGTAGGTAAGAAAATTATATTAATTCATTATCCAAGAATAAAAAAATTTTCTTTTCTGTGGTCTCATTTTCTTATCAAATTGCTGCATCCATGCAGACATTATATCTCGTGTCACCCATGTCTTTCTGTTGGATTTCCAATTGCTGATAGGTTTTTAATTAAAAGATTTTTGAATGCTCGAGGGCGAGCCGCTTTACCAATACATTTGTCAGATTTCAAGGCAAAAATGTTATCAGATAAAGCACTGAAGAATAACCCAATTTCATCAGTATTGTAAATATCCTCCGATGGATATGCAAGCAATATAGACGAAAGCTTTGCCTTGAAGTGGTCGACGTCTACCTGAATTACATTTAAAGCTTCGCCGGCTATACGTAAGTACATAATGTTATGTCTTCTACGCCATTTTTATAGCCATCCAGCTGACACAGAAAATGTAAAGTATCCCATTTGCTGAGCTATTTCTGTTGCCTTGGCCTTTACCATCGGTCCAGAAATGGAAATGACTTATAGCCTTTATCTATAGCTTTATACAGACTGCCATTTGCGATATATATTTTCTTTATTTTTTTAAATTTCTGGAGCCTGTGTTTTCCCTTTGCAAAAATATTTACCGAAGCGGAAAATTGTTTATTTTTCCTAAATAAACCTTCCTTACCTTTTCACTAGTTCACGAACTGACAACTTTTCTTTATCCAACGTGATTATTTCAATTTTTTCGTTCAACAGGAATTCATTTTTTCGCCGCGCCATTCTAACATGTAGGTATCGTTAAGAGATAGTTGTGACTGATAGAAAAGGAGTAAAAACAGCAAGAGTAAAATAGACAACTGGTACACTAAGCATCATAGCCTATAAAAAAGAAATCAGCGCATTAACTGCGATTTGTGGCACACACTACGCATAAAAGTGTGTAAAAAGGGAATCACTGAATTCATTGCGATTCGTGACACACACTGAGCATACGACTAGGTAGGGGAACACCGGACTTATTACGATTCTCTGTTTTGGGTATTACATACTTGAAAGTGTTTTATGTCTGCTCATGAGAGATGTTTTGCACGAAATATATAGAAATACAGCGTCCGCGTCCATCCGTTAAAGGGTTCGCTTATCGGATATTAATTTGTACTAAAACACTTGTGTACAGTTACGAGGGAAGTCCGCAAATGGTGCTTTCACTGTATTTGAACTTTTCTACGTCCTAATTTGATCTATTCACTACAATTCATTTAATCTTTTCATAGCTGTCTGGCCATGTTCACTCTTTTCCTTATTTCATCCACCTTGATTAATCAGAACTCCCATACAATTGCATTTCATTCACATTTCTATTTATTCGTTACTGTCCAACTGTCCGCTCTCATACATATACATATATTTGATTCTGTCTGTGTTCATCGACTGTCCCGATTGTTCGTACTCTTATTTATTTTTCTGGTGATATATACTAGATTGTCCTTATCTTGTGCTCTTAAAATATAGTAGTCAGCATATATCATCCAATGGAATTCCCAGTACCTCTACATTTCCTCTTCCATTGTTTCAACAGAGCATCCACATATATTTTTAACACTGTCCGAGAGATAGCACATCCGTGTCCTAGACCCTTCAATACCGTAAATGTTGCCGAACCCTTTTTACCTTTATCTTAATCTTTATAATCTCACTTTTCTTGTACTACTTGAATGAGTGTGTGATTTATATTGGTGCTTTTTGGTACTATTTTAGCACAGAGACATTGTCGTAAGCCTGAAAGAGATTTTTTACAATTTTCTCCTTTAATTGTTTACAAAAGTTATTGTACATTAGGGGTGGGATAGTGCACGACTTTTGGATTTGGATACGCTAGAACCCCTTATTTTGTGAGGTTCGAAAAAAAGTGCTTGTGGCATAAAATGGTAAAATGATAAAAATCCACAAAAAACCTCACAACTGCCCCGGAGTCGCCCTTATTGGAGTGAAATATAACACCGACCCCTATTAATTTTTCCCGCGTAACACTTTTTCCGAACATACCTAGCCTCTATCTCTGCTCCCTAAGGGAGCTCCCATACAAAAATTACATATTTGTAAAATTTGCTCACACCGTTTTAACTGTCCCAAGGATGCTCCTAGAAGAGTTAAATGTATGATCGAGCCCCAATATTTTTAATCCCAACAATTTCTCAGAACATACTTGCCCTCTATCTTCAACCCTTAAGGTGGTCCAAGCTTTCGTGTAAAGTGTTTATTCAATTCCTTTTTGTTCAAACCGCGATATTTTCGGAACAAAAACATTTTTGGGCAATATATGCTTTTTCGCCATCCATCGAGCAAGACTGATAGGTCTTGGTGGCCTGAAATGATGATTGTGAATATTTTCACCTAGGAACAAGAAAACGATTTCAAGAAATTCCTTGTAGTTGTCTCTGGGTTGTTTTCCATTCAATTCCGCCAAACAAAACGATTTGATCAAAAATACATCTTCAGCACTTGTTTTCTACACGGCAATTTTGTTCCCATTATATTTCAGCATGGTTGGTCGATTAAAAAAGGTTCAGTATGCAATCTCAAACTGCTCGCAACGACGGTTGATGTTGATGCCATTTTCATTTCAAATAATACAGGAATTGATTTCACAATAATACACAATGGTTTTTCAAAATTTAAATAAATACACCTTCACCGTTGAATATTTGTAAGAAACTACTATTTAGTTAAAAACGTTGAACTCACCCAAATCTTAAACATACTCTAATAAACCGGTTACAAAGATTCTGTCTGGAATTACAACACAAATGCCGGTTATTTCTCAAAAACGTAATTAAAAACTAATTACCATCCTATTAAATAAGGGAGGTTTTTATATTTTAGCTAAAGAATTACTATAAAAGCTCACAATCGGACTTCTTGATTTCATAAATTTATAATAAAAATAGGGACGACTCCAGGGCACCAGGCTTTTTGTGGATTTTTACCACTTCAGTCGAACTTTTGACTCCGATGGGGAGCAATTTGCCTACACCCTACCTCCTCAATTTTTTGGTTCAAGCATTTCTTTTCAAACCTCACAAAATTAGGGATTCTAGTGTACCCAAATCTCGTTACTAAGGATTGCCATACAACACTACTCCACCCCTATTGTGGATGCAGAATTTTTCGGTACAAAATCCACTGTTTTTCTTCTGTTGTATACGTTATATATTCGCCTTCTATTAGATCTCTTATAATTCTTCCAGAAAGTCTGCCCAAAGTAGGTAGGTGTAACTGTTATACATACCTCAAAAGTTCTGTCATTGTATGACATAAACCGATTTTCGTTCTGCCGGTATCCGTTTGTTTGTCGATACATTTGTTAAATAATTATGTTATCACTGTTACCAGTTTCATTAAGTGTTCCGGTCCGTTCTTTATCAGTTCTGCTTATATTCGTTCTGTATCCGATACCTTCTATTTGTTTACCGCTTTACAGAATTAAATTCAACCTTTTCTCCTTCCATTTCCATCATCTTCCTCTTCTAACATTTCTGCTCTATTTTCTGTATTTGTTTATAGCTGCAGAATACTATTCTATTGATGTTATTTAAAGTTTTGATTGATTTCTATCTAATCTAATGGTTATAAAATTCCAGCTTCTGCACAGCGTCTTCCTCCAATGTATGTCTTTACTTCTCTTGATTTACTATTCCAGCCTTTTCTCTTTTTGTCCTGTACCAAATCCTTAATTATCGCTCGTTTTCTTCGATTATGCCAAGTCAGATATGATTTTTTATTATTTCCTCGGCTATTGTGTTGTTTCACCACAATTTCTTTCTTCCTTCTAAGCTTTTGTTCACTGGTCCTAATGCCTTACTGGCTGCATCATGTATTGCTCTTTTTATGTGATCGGATAGCTCCTCGATATCATCGTATTGTCTTTCCTTCGGGTTTTGGTCTAGTGTTCGTTTATATACTATTACTACTTACTGCTTTCATACACTGGGCTTTCAAAATTTTATATCCTTATAGCTATTTTATCTAATATTTGTTGTTTGTCTTTTACTTCTTTTCTATTTGGTATGTTACATGAAAATTGTAGTTTTAGCTATGGCTATGTGGTGGGCTGATCCACAATCCGATATACCCTAACATCCTTCACTTTAATATTTTCTGTCGTGTTATTATATGATCTGTCATAAATTTTACCTGTTTCGTAGGTTGTGTTCAAGTAAATCTATGTATATTTTTGTGTTGATAGAATCCATTAGTAATTCTGACTTTATTGGTTGTGCAGAATTCTATTAAACGTTCTTCATTGTCATTCCCTATTTCTTCTCCGAATTGTCCGGCCACCAGGTTCTTCTGACCCCTATTCTACCATTGAAATCCTTATCATCATTATCTGTTTATTTTGTTCAATGTTTTCAACTTAAGGCTATTGTAAAAGTCCTTCTTTGTGGAGTCTTGTTTAGTGCGTATATTCCAGAAATAGCTAATCGTCGTATGATGCTTTCATCTACAGATTCGCACTATAAAATATTGTTTCATTTAATTTTGTAACTATAGAGACGTTCTTTGCTCGTTCTTGTTATGGTAAGCCATGGTATGTAACCTGCAATTTCTTGAATCACTGTGCTTCCCCTTTTACTTTCAGACAACGCGATGATATCTGTATCCATATTTATTATTTCATGAAGTATCTCTGCCCATTTGGTTTGTATTCCGTGTATACTCTATGTTGCCATTGTCAAAGTCCTTTTCCGTAGCTTATGCCGTTGACCATGTAATCCTTCCTTGCTCCGAGTTTTTGCTCTGGAGATCTTTTTATAAGGAAAAAGTGGCTAGCACATTGTCCCAACCCCCAATCTGTAGCATCAGAATTTGCTGTCAGTGTGTATTCCCTTATCTGATATTTTCTCGTTTAACGGAGACAGAAACTCGCCGATTTGCTCTCTCTTGTATACTATGTAGTACACACATATACAAAGATAGGGGACATAGAGGACGTAGTAGTTGAATTTATTGGCAGAACTGATTTACCATTATGGACACTAATTCTTCCTTCAGAGATCAGTGGGCGCTTCTCAAGGTTTTAGTGCTACGAAGGTACCAGCAATATTTACCGCCCTTGAAGCCTTTTACCAACGTTTTGAGATATGACAATTAACATGGAAGAAACACCACTAAATTATAAAATTGCGTCCACTTTTCAGTTGATCCAAACAAGTGCCGAACAACTGGCATATAATTAATAGATATATGCTATATGCTTTAAACAAATATTAATTTGGCTCATAATAGGACAAAGCTAGTTAACGGAGTAAAGGAGTTTGTTCCTTTTAAATATTTAGAGAAACGTTATACAAGCAGCAACGTTTAAGTTGTTACAAAAACTAGGAAAGAGAAACTTTTATCGGAACATACTGCTTTATTCCTTTTCAAAATATTTATACATTTTTGCATGTGTTCAAACCAATTCTCTGAAGTTGGTATCTCGGAAACATGGTTTTTGAAGGTTTCGATAGCTTATTGAGATGTTGAAAATTGCTGTCCATGCATTCTTCGTTTGACATTCGGGAATCATTAGACGATACATCAGACAAATACGGGCAATAAGACATTAATTCCATGTTTTTTTCCTTCTAATAATCTAATAGTTTGACGTGCCGTGTGAGAGCTTACATTGCCATAATACAGAATGATGCGATGTTTTCGGTTGTATTTCCTGACTTCTGGCCAACAAATTGTTTTATGCCATGCATGTTCTTCGAACCTTTGAAGGAATGGCTGCGACATGCTTAACAGAACCGAAGAACCAAACAATCATTTTCCTGAGTTCTTCATAAACGAACAAATTTTATTGGATTCAGTTTCCCTTGCAACAAACAAACAATCCACATTTCTGCCTAATTTACGGTTCATGCGAATGTATTCAAGTTTCGTCACCTATTACGATGTTTTGTACGAATTTTGTAGTTTGTCGGTCAAATATTTTGAGCATCTCCTTACATCTATTAACATTAGGCTTGAGAACAAATATTTTTCACGCCTAAATCCTCATGTAAAATCGTATGTATTTCAATCTTCATATGACTAAGGGTGCCTCTATCTCACTGTAAATCACATGCCAATCTCCTTCAATCATGTTGCGTACAGCATCGATGTGTTTTCGAAATAAAAACCGACTTTGGTCGACCTTCACACAATTCATCACTGACAGACGCACGATGATGAAATTCTGCAAATTGTCTTTTCTGGTGATACTTCATTACTAAAAGTTGAACAAAGCGATTCTACGCAGTGTTGTTGAGTTACGCTTTTTCTAAAATCGTAAAAGAACATCCAACGAACGCCTTCGCGTAAAATCTTCTTTCCTTCACAAAAATGTTTTTTTAAACGTTTACTGTAAACAAACTAGTCGACCAGTTTTTGAGCTGGCACTGTTTCCACAATAATAAATGTAAAATTTTATGAAATTGTAATACTACTCACAATAATGCCGTCAGGTGGTGTTTCTAACAAGATAAAAAGCGCGTCTTGTACATGCGTATTTATAAAATGGTCAATAAAATTAATAAACACATATAGCAAACCAGTTTCTATCACTTTTACATGAATTAAAATTTTATTGAAAAATATACAGATCAAAGAATGAATACTTGGATCATAAACAGAAAACAATGGTTGATTATTTCCTTTATTGTCGTTATAATATACATGAAATGGTTTAATAAATGATACAAGCGTCACGAATACAATGATTATTTTAACATACTAGATTAATACAAACGAATATAAAATCTTTTTCTTTACAAAATCTATGAAGATCAAAGATAAGGTAAATATGTGAAAGTCAAGTAATACTAGTCCAGAAAGTATTAAGAATTCTGCAGGAGGTTCCTAGCAACATTTAGCAATTCTCTTTCAACAAAAAAAACCTAAGATCACGCCAGAAATTTTTATTGTACTAAGAAATAACGGTATTGCTTCTCTAGTCACTCAATCCTAATTTGTCAGTGATTAACACTGGCAATAATGACAGTCTTCTCTCATTTCTTTTGATGAATACCTACGCTTTCTAGTTTGAATTAACAATATAAGTTCTACTTGCACAATTCTCTTTTGAAAGATTAATTTACAGATTACAATTTATTCTCAATAACCAGAAGAGGAAGCAATGTCCTCCCGTTATGTACTAAAGCGTTAAACGGATTTGTGTCTAATTCAATTATATTTTATAAAATCAAAGTGGAATTGATTGATATCTACAATAGATTCGAACCATGATATATACAAACAATCTAACTTATATTTTTTTGTAAAAAATATTGAATATGGAAAAAACTTAAGTGTAACAATTTATTATTCTCGATTAGATTAATTTGCAAAAAAATAGGTTTATAATTTTATAAAGTCTAAGTAAATATTTTTTAGTAATCACTTAGCGAGAACAATAAATTCTACCCAATCCTACTTCAGTAATGACTGAAATATAATGTACCTTTAATAGCACAAATTAGTTTACACATCTAGATTAAACAGGAAGTACTATTGTATGTATCTTTCTATAATTTTTGCTGTTGTCCATGCAGGTTCTGTAAAAGAATTTGTATATATTTGTAATAAATAATTACAGGAGTCTATACTTTCGAAAATATTAACATTTCAAGTAACCGACACTATAATGTATCATTATCTTCGCCTCAGATTAATTAACGCAGGTCACTGATTTCGGCGGCATTGCAGCTGGCATCGTTGTCCAAGAGCGGTTCGATTTCATCCGTGACTCATTCGTACTAGCATTTGGGTGGTGGCGCGAAACGAATATGCTGTCGATAAGTCGTTGTCTATTCTAGTTGCAGCAAAGTATGCGTGTTGTACTGTATATTTTGCATTTCGTAAACTTATCAATGCCCCATGAAAAGCGTGCGCCTTTTATCGCACATATACAAAACCTCTCGCGCGGTTTCCAAAATTGGAGTGTAGAGAAAACTGGGTCTACTGTATTCTTTGTTGTGTGAAACTATACAGTAATCATGTAAATAAATAGCGTGCCCATGTAAATAGTGCAAAACATGAACAAAATGAAGACGTATTCGAAATTGCTATACGATTTGATTTTTGGTTAAATATGTGTGACATTTTGTAACATGTAATTTACGACGAACATTTTAAAGTGTTTTGAAAGACATACGTACCTGCCTGCAAGTTATCAATCGAAAGCATCGTACGATATCATTTACCGCGCATTAAAGTAATGATAGAGGCAAATTTAAAGTCTAAACAAGAGAATAAAACACTATGGTTCGCAGTGGATAAAACAACGGACGCAACAAAAAATAGCGTGCTTTATAATTTAGTACGAATATTGGAAACAAATGAGCCTTCTGTGCGGTACCTTTTATGCACAACGATTGTAGAATTTACCAAAGTTTCTGCACAAACAATAGCGTCTCATTCCATAGCTACCCTGCAAAATAGAACTCAACCAGGTACATATGTTAGTGACAGATGAAGCTTCGTATGTGCTAAGCGCTGTTTTTCTAATTTCCTGCATGCTGTGCGTTACCCTGCGCTATATATTAATCAATAAAATGAAAAAGGTTCTTCTGAAATCTCCTAAGCGAATTCGAGAATTTTATAAATTGTGTCCAGGAATTCCCATACCGCCACAGTCTGTGATAACGAAAGGGGGAACGTGACTTGAATTAGTTTTATATTATAGCAAGCATTTCCACAATGTGAGAAATATAGTTGTAACTTTAAATTCGCAAGATTAAAGAAAGTTAAGTATATTTAAGAATTCCCAAGTTTCAATAGATTTAAAAGTTTTGATTTCCGAACCTTATCGTCGATATTTGTCTGCTATGGAAGTAAATATTAAGTCTGATCCCAAAGCGATTTGGAAATTTTTGAACGACAAATGCAAAACAACCAGGATACCCGGCAAACTTAGCGATGGCGCAAATGAACTTACTAATCCGGTGGATATTGTAAATGCGTTCGCCTATATCTTTTCTAATGCATACTCTAAAAACCTCCGTATTATGTATCCTACTAGTTTCAGTTACCAGCCGTCTTTTTCTTTTGTATCTGTAACGGAAGATCAATTGCGTCAACTCATGTCACGTTTGGCTAATAAATACACTACTGGTGATGACTTGTTACCCAGTTTCTTCATAAGAGACTGCAGATACGTGTTTGCTAAACCTTTGTGCACAATTATTAATCTGTCTTTGAAGACCTACACTTTTCCTGAGAAGTGAAAATGAGCTCTAATTTGTCCTGTGCATAAAAAGGGTGATAAAACACTCTGCTCTAATTATCGGCCCATATCTATTTTATCTAATTTTGCAAAGATTTATGAGCAAGTGTTATATTCTTTTATTTTTACCAATGTTTGTCCGTTTTTGTAACCTGATCAGCACGGTTTTATTCGAGGTAGGTCGACAACAACCAATCTTTCTACGATATCACAGTATATTAGCAAAGTTCTAAATAAACGCGGACAAGTTGATGTTTTATACACAGATTTTTCACGTGCGTTTGATACTATATATCATGATGCTTTGTTGTCCAAACTTAAATCATTTGGTTTCTCTCCTTCTGCAATCGCACTATTAAAATCTTATTTAACTGGCCGTATTCTTATGTTTCCTATAATGGTTTTCGCTGTAAAGAATTTGTTGCTACTTGTGTCCCTCAAGGTTCGAATCTGGGGCCACTTCTATTCTATTCTCTTTATTAATGATTTGATAGAGAACATTAACTGTCTTATATTGGGTTATGCTTATGACATTAAAATCTTTCATGAGGTATCTTCCATTGAAGACGTTAATAACTTCCAGATGAATCTCAAATTTATTGAGGATTGGTGCGAGATATACCAACTGAAGTTAAATGTTGACAAATACTGTGTTGTTACGTACACGAAGAAGGATGTTCCGTTTTTATTTGATTACGAGATTGGCGACAGAATACTGGATAGACAATTGGTTATGAAGGATCTTGGTGTAGTTTTTGACTGCCAATTTACATTTAGAACACATATTGAGCAAACGCGTGCCTCTGCGTGTAGAGCCCTTGGTTTTCTTGTGCGTGTCTCTAAACATTTCAATGATCCTGAACTTCTAAAATGTCTGTATTATACCTATGTATATAGTTAGTAAGTTTGACAACGCGGATATTGTATGGTATCTCTTGTATGCCTGTGATTGTTTATTGCTGGATCGAATCCATAGACGTTGAAATTCTTGTCGTACAAGATGGACGGAACATATCTGCCTATGGGTGTAAGTCAAGATGAACTGCTGAACCGCCATAGTATGGTTTCACTTTTGGAAAGAAGAAATATTCATTCTGAAAATTTTCTAAGGAAGCTACTGCATAATCAAATTGATTGCCAGTTCTTACTTTCGCGAGTGAACTTTAGAGTGCCGAGAATTGCTGCTAGACATCAGTCAACTTTTCAACTTCCACTTGCGAGGACGAATTTATTTCAACAAGCCCCCGTACCGTATGTTTGTTTGTATTAGTTTTGCTAACGTAAAATATTTGTTTGCTGTATTATCGTATAATTGGGAATTTCCTGTAGAATAATAAAGTTAAAAAAATAGATGTACAACTTATTCCTTGTCATTGTAACAATTCACGACATTTAAACGAACGATTGAAGCCAACAACTTTACCCTTTCAGATGCTAGAACAACTTCTCTTGGACATTTAAAAACTTGGAATATTTGCCACGCTATATCCGTTATTGTCTACAACTTTAGTTATTTCTTACGGGCCGACAAGCTTGTGAGACATTTTCGGATGTACACCTGCATTTCCTTCTTGAATTTTCTGGTGCTGGTCTACAACTCCCGCTCTCTTTTCGACCCAGTTGCTTAAGTTTAATTATTTTTCGAATTCTCTACATGTACTTGCGTAAGAGCCTGATTTCCTCCCCCTGTATTTATTTCTCCCCATAGTTTGCGTTTTCAACAGTTAGTTGGTCCACCTTGATCTTTAATTGATATCTTTCTTTCTGCAATTTATCGCATTTACTTTTATGCCTCTTCAATTCGTCTCTCAAAACTTCTATTTCATCCTCTTGCCGATACATTTTATCCTTGCGTTTTTTTTCGTGAGAACATTGTATTCTCACCACGTCGACCTGCATTGTTTTCTTTGTTGGTGTGCCTCTAGTTAGCAACCATGGTGGTATCTCGGAAGAAGTTCTTCCATTTTGCGTTGAATTGAATTGAAAAGTTGTCAACCAGATTCATAACGAATAACTTAAGCCAAAAGACTTTGTTGGTTTCCAAATATCTATTATAATACCACTACAATATTCTTTCACCACACTGTGGCTTCATCAGGCGGATGAATACTAAAGGTCAACGATAGATGGCTACTACTTATATACAATACAATAACGCGCAGGTAATTATAAATTTAGTGCTTAATAAACTAGCATAATTTCCAGATATTAATGTGGCTTAAATTATTTTATTTACCAGCTTTTCCAATAGTGAGTCCCTCCTTTCATTTTCTAGAATGACCTATATTTTGTAATGACCGCGAAAAATTTCCTATATTTGTGGTGTCTTTAGTTCTATTTCTATCTGGTGCATTACGGTTTTCCTTGATATTTAGCACTTGCTCCACTTCGTCAATCACGTCCGTCTACTTTTCTTGCATTAGCTTTACTTCTCCTCACCCCTCCTTCGTCTATCCGGCGAGGCCCTGTTTTCCTTTATCCTACTTCTGACAAAATTATAACTCTACGAATTATTTTATTAACGGTTTTACAATTCATAAACACAAAAACATTTTCTTATAATGTCCTCCTGTTTCTCCTGTCAGTAGTCAGTCCTAACGTAGTTTTAACGTGGTTTTAACTGTCATTATCTCAACTCACATTGGATCAAGTGACAGGAAAACCTACAAGGTAAGTATAATGTCCCAGAACTATCAATTATTATTATTATTTTTGAAATAATGTTTTGAAGATTGGCATCAATCATCCATCAATATTAAACGAGCTATTAATCATATTTTCTATTCTTTACACTTCCAATTTTGCAGCAAATTAAGTTAACTTTTTCAAATCGAATAGCTTGTATATTTCCTCATTTTTTTTTAAATTGAAAACTACGCTATGACATGGATATAAAGATTTTTATTTCAATGTAAACTTAATAAAAATTGAACTGAAAAGTCTTTATGTAAAATCAAAACACCTTTGAACATATATATAGTAATAATTCGGGTTTGTTCTTTCTATTAGATACTTTGAAAAACAAGAAGCAAAAAATATTTACTACTCATCCAAATCGAGTACCTAATTAGGAAATTTATGGTGTATACTACTGTTAAGTGATACAAAGCCTTTCAACTTGAATGAATATTTTTTAAATTTTTGTGACGTTCTAGGGGAAAGCATTCCGGACAATTGTTATACGACATTGCAGTTTAACATTGTCTTCTTCAAAGTAATTACAATGGGAAGCCACACGGCGTTGGAGACGGTTCTTCCACTAATCATAGCAGTGCTGGGACTCGGATGCTGAAATAAGTTTCAATTGATTACAGCCGTACGAATCCCCAAAACGACGTCCCTTGAGATGTGTTTTCAATCTCGGGAAGAGTAGAACGTCACAAAAGCTCAAGTCAGGCGAATAAGGAGGCTGATGAGCATCAGGAATGTTCTTACCGACCAAAAGAAGAACGGTTTACTACAATTACTATGTGACAAGGCACATACAACAACCAGTTTTGTTCGATGTTTGGTCCCACACGCATGACCCTTTTTCGAAGTCTTTCACCATTTTTTCGGTAAAAGCACAGAATATTGAGTTATACAGAAGCGACACTGAGAGTTCGGTAACACTCGACTGGCATCGACTCCGATACGCAGGCCACGCCCTTTAGCATGTAACTGTAGTACCGAATGCAAGTTATTGAACCTCAACGTGTAGTATTGCTGTGTTATTTATAGCTACGATTACGATAAAATAATTTAGTGAACTTATTTTGAGCGTGTACTTCTTTACCCGTGTTTGCTTAACAGTTAATGAAATGAATTCGATAAAGAAAGGTGGTGATTGGTGCTCCACTGTCAACTGCACTAGCAATCGTAAATGCAATAAAGAATTAAGTTTCTTCCGCTTCCCCCTTGATATTGCTAGGTAAATATACGTTACTACACATATTTTAGTAGACATAAATCTTATTAAATGTGGAAACCTGTTAAAAGTTATGTAGGTTGCTGCAAAAATACGTCATTTTCTGTACATTCTTGTTCATTCTTTGCAGAACCAAACGGTGGGTTGTGAACAACAGAAGAGAAGATCTCGTTAACAAGGATGCAAACTATTTGTACAGAAACTGCAGGCTATGCAGCACGGATTTTGAAAGTTGTATGTTTACAAGCCATTTAAAAAATAGGCTCCTTGAAATAGCAGTTCCCACATTATTTGACATACCGAATCCTCCACCATTATTTACAAATAAAAGAAAAGTTCCAACAGATAGAATCGTGGATTCGCCAAGAAAGAGAACTAAACTTTCCACACCTGCAGCTGCACTTTCTTCTGATACTGAGCAAGTGATTTCTAGTGCATCACAAGTTTCAGATTCAATTAGTGAACCGTCTGTAGACTTACCATGTCCAGCAATAATTATTTCTGAAAATCATTCAGAAAATTTGTCAAGTGGAACTAACAGCACCCAGACAAGTTTAGATTTATCGTCAAATACTCCCAGAAAACGGCGACTGAAAGACAATTTAAAAGAACTCAGAGCAGAGAATAAACCTTTAAAAAATTAGCGACACACAAATCAAGTATGGATATCGTAACTGTTACACAATTCCATACATTATGCTTACGTTTTTTACCACCATCTTTAGCGAAAATAGTCCATACTCAAACAACGTTAAAAGGAAAGTCAAAAGGAAACAGATACTCTTCCGACTTAACAATATACTTTTTAGGTCCTAAAGTATATAAATTTCTCTCCAATGTTATTACTTTTCCTTCTCCTAGATGTCTAAGTAGAATAACAGAATCTTGGCAGTATACACCAGAAATTCACAGATTTAGTTTTGACAGCATCAAGATAGAAATTAGTACATATCAAGAACGAGAAAAATTTTGCAATATTTCCCTAGATGAGATGTCTATGAAAGCAAATCTCTATTATAATTTAAAGTCTGACATAATCGTCGGATATCATGACACAGGCCTGCAACGTAAAGCATCTGCCGCTACCAGCGTAATGGTTATAATGGCAAGAGGAATCTTCTCAAATTGGAAACAGCCGTTGGGTTACTTTTTTGTAAAGTCTTGTTGTACCAGAGATGATCTTTATAATATAATTTTAGATGCTATTGCAAAATGTTTTTCAATTGGATTAAAGGTTATGGCACTGATAAGTGACATGGGATCAAATTTCACGTCTTTATCAAAAAGACTGAAAATTAGCGCGAGACAACCATTTTTTATGTAAATGAATATAAGATATATTATATGTTTGATCCTCCTCACTTGCTAAAATCCATTAGAAATAATTTAATGAAATACAACTTTCATTATAATGATAACAACTAGGTGGGAACATATTGTATCATTTTACAAGTAAGAGAAATCTTCGCTTGGCGCCAAAGTTATCAAATGCCCACGTTAACCCAAGTTCAAGGGACAACGCCGCTTTCTAGAAGCTCTCTAAATCCAGCGTTAGGGGCGGATCAGTTCCCATCATCCAGTCCTCTCGTGGTCACACTCTCCGGTTTATGTCTCTCCATCCCTTCCTGTCCTTTGTCTTATCTTGCCATTTCCTGATTCCGATTTTGCTTAGGTCCTTTACCACTTCCTTCAACCACCTTGTCCTCGGTCTACCTCTCCTTCTGACACCTCCCGGTTCCCATTCTAATAGTGTTTTTGTTATCGTATATTCCGCTCTCCATACATGTCCCAGCCATTTTACCCTTTGTTGTTTTATTTTCTTTACGATGTCTTCTTCAATTTCTTTTTCCAGCTCATGGTTCATTCTTTATCTGTATTCATTTGCTGCAACCTTAACTGGTCCCATTATTGTTCTCAATATTTTCCTCTCCAGTATTCTGAGATCTTCTTCATCTTTTTCGTCATTGTGAGTGTTTCGGCCGAGTACAATATAACTGGTCTTATTAGATATAAAACAAATATATATTCGTCTTGACCTTTTTGGATAAATTATTATCTTTTAAGAGTCTTTTATTTGCGTGATACGCTCTGTTCATTGCTATAATCTTTTCTCTAATTTCCTGTACTCTACTTCCATCACCAGATATCATAATGCCCAGGTACTTAAATTTTTCGACTTCTTCGAACTTATATTCTGCCACTGTTACATATTTGTTTTTGCTCATTTGCTCATGGTGCCTTCCATTGTAACTGCAATTCTCCTGTAAATTATTTTTGCTAATATTTTGCATATTGTGCCAAGCAGTGTGCTCTGTAGTTTGCACACTCACATTGGTCCCCTTTTTTGTGGCATACATTCTTCCCTCCATATCTTCAAAACCAATAACATCAAAAGCTCTCCTCCATATTTTACCATTTCGTTATATATTCCATCTTTTCCTGGTGCTTTACCATTACCCAAACTTTTTATAATACTTTCGACTTCTTCTGGTGTTGGTTCCTGCATCAGTATTTCATTAATATCTTCTTCCATTGGCGTTTCATCATTTTTGCATTCCTCTGTCAGTAAATCTTTAAAACATTGAACCCATATTTCCTTATATTCCTGTTGATTTTCCGTTATTTTACCTTCTTTATCCCTTATTCCACTCAGTTTATGTTTATGTTTGCTTTGTTCTTTGATCTTTTGATAAAATTGCTTTGTATTTCGCGTCTTGTATTCTTTTTCTATTTGCTTTACCTTTTCTTCAGTCCATTTCCACTTTATCCTTCCTAATGTTTTCTTACTCTCATTCCTTATTTGCTCATATTTTCCTCTATCCTGACTTCTCCTCGTTGCCATCCATTTCAACCTTGCCTGCTTTTTCGCCTTTACTATCTTTCCACAGTCATCATTATACCAGTCTTTACTGCTCTTTTTCTTTTTTTTTCCCAATCTGGTTCTCTGCTGCTTCTTTGACGCAGTCCTTAATACGTTTCCAGTTTTCTTCTATGTCACATTCTTCCGTCTTTCTTGTTCTCAATTTCCTTTCAATTTCTTCCGCATATTTCATCCTGATAGCTTCTTGATTGAAGCTTTCTACATTCCATTTACTCTGTTTTTTAACGTCTCCTGTCTTTTTATTTTTTGTCTTATCTTTGCAGTTACCACATAATTGTCAGCTGTATCAACACTGGTGCCTCTGTAGCCTCTAACATCTAATATTGTGGATTGTCTTCTTTTTGAAACGACTATGTGGTCAATTTGTGTTATATTTCTGGGCTGGGGATGTCCATGTCACCTTATGCCATCTTGGGTGTTGGTACTTTGTGCTACTTGCAATCATCTCTGTTCTTGCTGCTAGATCACATAGCGGTTGTCCATTATTGTTTGCTTTCTCGTGTGTCGTATGCCTTCCCGCTACATGCTCGTTAAAGTTTCTCTTCCTATTTGTGCGTTCAAGTCACCCAACAGTATTACTATGTCTTCTTTCAGCATTTTCCAGTTCTTCCTCCATTATTTCATAGCATCTGTCTTTATCTCCTGCTTCCTCGTTTTTAGTGGGCGCATATACATTCAGTAATGATAATTTAAAAGGGCTTGTATCAATTCTAATATATGCAATTCTTTCATTTACTGGTTTAAATTCCATAACTTTTTCTTTGTTTTGTGCTGATATCGTAAATGCTACTCCTTGTTGCGCCTACTGTTCATTCCCTGAGTAGAATAATGTAAAATCTTTTCTATCTATCCTACCCTGCCCTGCCCATCTTATTTCCTGTAGCGCTACAATATTTATTTTGTAGTTTTTCAGCTCTGTTTCTATTTCCTGTAGCTTTCCCACGTCTACCATCGTTTTCACATTCCAAGTGCTTATTCTAAGTATGTCATTTTTTTCTTTTTCTTTATTCTTTCTTTTATTCGTTTTCTTCCATTTTTATTCACTCTATCTTTTTCATTTTTATCATGTTAACTGCTGTCCTTCCAAGTCCTTTTCTTTGCCCTATCGTTACCATTTCCATTTCGTGTTGTCCTTTAATTCCATGTATTAGTTTTTGTACTCCTTTCTTCTAAGCTGTTGTTTCTTGCATTTCATGTGCATTTTCTTTCCATCTATTATCAGCATCATATGTCCTATTTTCACTTTCTTTCCTTCCTCTCTTAATTTTCTTGCCTCCATTCTTATTTTTTTCTGAATGTCTCTTTCCGGGCCCGTTAAATCACTATCTATATAAATTGTTTTACCTTGCAACTTCCTTTTATTCTTAAGCACCTCAATTTCTTCTTCAAAGCATTCCATTGCACCAAGATTCTGTTTGCTGTAATTTGTTTTGCGTCCTTCACCTTTTCCTCGACACCCAATTCTTTGTTAATCCAATCCTCCATATGTTTATTTATTTCTTTTCCTGATTTATCCATCTCCAGTCCTGTTATTACTATATTGTTCTTTCTCTTTTCCTTCTCCATATTTTCCACTTTTGCTTCTAGTGCCTTCATTTTATTTTGCAGTTCTGTATGCTTTTTCTCCCATTTCTCGTTAATTGTTTGGTTTTCTTCTCTCAATCTTCTCATTCCTTTATTGTTTGTATCTAATTTTTTCTTCATGTCCTCTTGATCAATTCTTAATTATTTTATCTCCCGCAGCAATTGCTTGCACATTTCCCCTATTTCTGGTTCACCATCATTACTCTCCTCATTGCCTCTTTGCGTTGATGACCTTAGTGTTTTTTTACTTTTCCTAAATATTTCATAATCTCTACCTTTCCTCTTTTTATGCTCCACACCTGTATCTTCAGATTCATACATTTTCGTTATTTACCCTTACTTACGCTCTTAATACGCCCCTGCCTTGTTTCACTTTGTCGCGTATCGACACAAGGTCAACCCAGTCGACCTGTCGGAATTGACCTTGCACGGTAGTTCTTTTATGTCTATCTACTAAATTTCTGGTATATATGCCTTGTTATAACTTAATAAAGTCTCACCTATTCTTATAAACACCGTGTTCACTTTTAACTATTTATTTCTGTACTTTTTTAACCATTATTTTCACTTTGTTTATGCACCAACGTTTTTAACTCACTGACTTATCTCACCAGGACCGGATTGTCAACATATATTGATACATATATTTATATACACGATGGAAAGAATGGATTAAATCGTCGTAAGATCCAAAAATAATCCGACGCTGAAAGACATAAGGATTAACGAGAAGAAGAAGATATTTATATTGTAACATATATTTTACCACAGGAAGCCACAGGTACAGTTAAGTTTATAGACCGATTTAAGAAATTGTTTGACATTTTTAATTCAAGTAGAAAGATTTCTAAATGTAGATATAAAAAGCGTACACCGGTAGCGATTTTCAAGAGGAATTTTTAGCAATAACGATTGATTTCCTTGAAAATGTTGTTATTGTTAACAGTAACGGCAAAAATGTAACAAAAGTGCATTACTGGGTGGCTGATAAGCATAAATGCTTTACTTCAGATATCGAGATGTTTAAATCACATTAACTTTAATTACGTATTGACCAGGAGATTTAACCAAGATGCCCTGGTATATTTCGACAACAGATCGGAAATGGAATGAATCCTACACCTATACAAATAGTAAGAGGTTTCAAAAAAATATTTTGTTTAAATTAGTTTTATTATTTATTATCATTCATCAAATGCAAACTGCACCGAAGATTTTGATGAAATTATGGCAAAAATGAATGAAATACAGAATTCTTTAGAAGATGAGCAAAATCTGGAAAGATGTACGAGAAATAAATCTGTCAAAATATTTACAACAGATTATCAGCAATTGCAAAGCGCGATTTGTAATAAACAACTAAATTTACCTGTGGCAAATGCACTGCGCTATATTACCGGATATTTATATCGAAAATGTATGGTTATGGACACATGCGAAATTTGTGAAGAATACTGCACTAACCCTCTTACGTTTATTACCGTATATCTTTGTACACCTGCATTATCCCCGGTTTGTTTGTATAGTCATTCTGTATTTGTAATTTTCAAAATTTGAAGATGACCTTAACTGTCGAAACTGCAGTCACAATAAGCCAATAAAGTGATTATAACAAAATATACGTTTAATTATTTCCTATATACATATACATTTATGTGATATCTTATATAGGTTGTTTTGTTGTTAAAGATAATTAGCTTTATATGCTAAATAAAATATTTAAACTATACCAAATTTTAGAAAATACCAGCCAGTAGGCGGAACCGGGGGCTGTCGGATCGGCCGTCAGGTCATTTAAACATGCAACGGGACCTCAAAGATACCGACGCAGAGTGTCTTTTCTGTATAACTCAATATTCTCTGGTAAAAGTGTTGGTTAACCCGTTCACCTTCAATCGACTCTCTTACTTCTGCAAATGCCTCAGACCACCAAAACAGCTGGACGCTTGATAAAACTCTATCTTCGTAGACTAGCTGAAGTTTTGCAAAACTTTCCGTTGCACTGTATCCAGGTCTAAAACAAAACCATTGTCAGAACGCACAAGCAAAACCTGCTTCACTAAAAATCGCTACGGACAAATAACGTAACAACGAGTTTCAACCCTCACTAACGGCGAATCACCTATTCACTTGCCTCTCCCCCAAGTCCTCTGTTGCCCTCTCAAACACTCCGCTGCCTGTCGCATTACTGTTACACACAAGACAATCTGTGTTTTCAAAGGTGTTTCGATTTTATATAAAGAGTTTTTAATTTAATGGTTTATTAACTCTTTATGCAATGTTGCCCAAACTCTTAGCTTTCACGGCACCCTTTGAAATGTGCTACGATTCACGCCCCCGTTTTAGCATGACGGAATCTCGAAGTTTCTCGAGCGCCGTGGAATTGTTAAGAAACCGTAATAGTGAGGACAGAACCTATAAACCATGATGCATGTTTAGTTCGGCTAATTAGTTTAGTAGAGAGTGACACCGAGTAGGCACGAAACATTTCGTTTGTGTTCTGTTGCGACTAACCTAAGTGATTTAAAGCTTGTCCAAATATTTTTCCTAGTATGGAAAGATATCTAATCGGATGTTAACATAATTTAGAGCGTGCAAGTACATCTCCGTGTGCAAATAAAAGTTGCCAACATTCCCACTAGGACTAGGAACTATTGCAATGGGTATTTGAATTTTGGTATTGAGTATACAGTCGTTAAGGATGTTCTGGAGTAACTTTCAAAATAAAACGAATTAGTCGAAACTTTGCAAACTTGAAGCTTTTCATGTATCTAAGATGTTTGCAAAATTTCAGAGCAATTGACCAAGCAGATAAAAAGATATTAATTAAGAAAAATTTCCGTATTTTACACGGGTTCTTATACAAAAAAGGTTCTCACCCATCTTCAGTCAGAAAAGTATAAGAAGAAAAAGAACGTTCATGTCCGTATCGAATGAGCATTGTGTTTAAACGTTTACTAACATCCTCTCCAAATTTTAAAGGATTTGATCAGCTAGTTTTTGCTATCCCTTAACATAATCACATAAATACTATGTTTCGTCAAATATGAGCATAGTAATAGGGTAACAGCGGCAACGTTGTAATCAGTTGACATAAGAAGTAGCTCAACTCATATCGCGGAAAATTAAAGCAATAAATCAGGCAGATGAGCTAGAATGCATAGTATAATCGTAATAAATTTTTATTATAAATATACTATTGAACGAACATGCGAATTTCACAAGTTTTGGAGATAAATTCGTAGGACTTTTCCTGGTTTCATAGAATATGAATAAATTGAAATGAATTCCATCGAAATTCTGGATGATGATTTTTTAAAACTTCATACATGAAATTATGTCGAATTAACATTCGACATAATTCTTCTAATCTTATGTAATTCTATTATACTTCGTTTAATATTTTGCGGAATTACGTTAATGAATCCATTAACGTAATTCCCGAAAGTTATAAACTTTTAGGCGTTTTAGTAAAGTTGATTTTATAAATGATTCACAAAAGGTTACATAAAATTCAATTTTTGCCACGAATTTTTGAGCGATAACTTGCTTTGGATACAGGTCTTACTTTCCAATAATATAATGGGGCTACCGGCCGCATGATGGACAAAAGTATCGAAGTCAAGACACTTTGATGCTTCCACTTTTTAGGTTATGGTTTTGTTTATCACACTTGCAAAATCTAGAGTAAAGAACAAGTAGACACACTGCGCATGTCTAGAAGTACCAACTCCGTAATAATAAATGTTGAAGCTGATACACTGTTGCAGTTAATTTTAGGTATTTGTAAATAATTATTTTCATAAGTTATAAACAATTTGCGAGTATAAATTTCTTGGAAAACTCATTATTCGTGTTCGTAAGCTATTCGCTGTTAATATAGCAGCTGTAACGTTCAGAAATGTTGAAAATGATTTTCTCATATTTCATTTTCAACAGTTGTTACTTGAGTACAGTCACTGTCAAATTAGCGTAAAAGTAGACTTTTTAGTTGGGATATTAACAAGACTATCAATAAAATAATATTGAAAATACATGAATCCATATTAAAAACTTACAAACAATCTTTAGAGTAACATTTAAACGATAAAAAGCATTTGCAAAAAATTACAGAGAAAAGGTCATTTTTGGCGGGGAAGGTTCATCCAGAACATCCGTAATGATGAAGAACGACCGCAGTAATCTCTTTGTGAAGAAGTGGAAAGAGTTTAGTAATCAGAAATATAAACAGCCTTTAATACAGTTTTGTCGTTGCCTCAAGAAGCTCTATTTACATCTTATAAAGTTGCACATCGCATAGCCAGGTGCAAGCAACCTCACAGTATTGCGGAAGGCCTTATTCTCCCTTCAGCCTTTGACATAGTCGCAACAATGTTTAGAGATCGTTATGCTAAAGAGATTCAGAGAAACTAGTATGAAATAATAGTATACTTAAACTCCTATTAAGCGACCACTACTGGTTCTCCCAAAAAGTGGTCTTTTACAGGAGTGGTCGCCTTGCAGAATATATAACTACCTCCTACTTTAATTACTTTGTTTACTTTAATTTAACATTTAATAACTACATATAGGAAACAGCAATAAATTTATGTGGAGACGCTGTAGGTAAATAATAAAGCGAAATAATCTCAGTATTTTAAAGTAAATATAAACAAATATATAAATTATATATGTATATATAATATACATATCATTAAAATAAATTCTGATTACCTCATGGATAAATGTTTGAACGCTCTTCGTTGCTTGCGTGGATAAAATCTCTTTTTCAAATAATGCTTCCACATCGAATAGTAAGTTATTTAAACGATTATTCCCCAGTTCCCCAGAAAGTCTTTTTAGTGAATTTACAGCATTTAAACAATCTGAAATTGGCATCACTTCTGCCGCTTCTTCTTCCTCCTCAATAGGATTTTGACCATCTTCATTAGTATTGATAGCTACACTTTCGTGGAAAAGTTCCTCCTCCCTGTTTTCAGAACCATCATCACAGGTATGTTCCTCTTAGGCAAAATCAAAATCAACTAAGATATCAGCTCGTTCTGCGACTTTTTTAATATCTCTTCGGATGTCTTGATTATCTTCCGCATTATCGTCGACCCCAGTTCAATTCCACATGCCCGAAATCATTTCAAAATTGTTACTGGTTGTACACCAGCCCATGCTTCATTTAACCATTTTAAGCAGACACACAAGTCACTTTCTTCTGTAATTCGTTAACCTTGGTCGTTTTGTCCATTCTTGCAGCAAGTGCAGATAAAATCCTCTCACGATATAAAAGTTTGAAATTTTGGATAATGCCTTGGTCCACTGATTGTAGTTGGCTTGAAGTATTGGCGGGGAGAAACTCTATTTTCACATTTCTTAATTTTAAATTACTTGGATGGCAGGTCGCATTATCTAATGAAAGCAGAACATTTCTTTTTCTCTTTCTCTTCCTCTCATCGAATTCTTTTATCCATTTAGTAAATATTTCCCGTGTCATCTATAACTTTTTATTTGCAAACCAGTGTACTCCCCATTGTAGACATATCAAGGTTTGTAAAACATCGCGGTCTTAACGACTTGTTGATGACGAGCGGGATTTCTTTTTCACCAATAGCATTTGTCCATAGTAAAATTGTAATTCAGTCTTTACGTTTTTTACAACTGACACACTCCTTATATTTTTCAGTAAGTGTTCTAGTTGGAATTACTCGAAAGAAAAGAGCCGTCTCTTCAGCGTTGTAAATGTTTCTGCGTTCGTAACTTTCTGTAACATCAAGTACTTGTGCGATCCAATCAGTTATGTCACCGTGATTCACATTCGCTTTTACACCACAAATGGCACGAAAAACAATATTATTTCTAGTGCAGAAACTACGTAACCAGCCATTACTTCCAATGAATTTTTCAATTTTTAAATTTGTTGCATAAAACCGGGCTTCTTCTTGTATAATACTGATAGGCAAACCGCGTGATCGAGCACCCTTAAACTATACTAAAGTCAAATCATTGACTTCTTTGTAAGTTTGAAACGGATCACGTTTTAAATTTTTATTAGCATTTTGATGCCACTTTAATTTGAGCTCGTTCTGATTTTTCAAAATTCTTTGAATTTGGGTTTTATCATATTTATACCGCCGAGCTAGTTCTCTTTGAGACATACCTCTATCTCTGTCTGTTATAACACTTATTCTTTTCTCAAGAGTTCTCAGACATTGTTTAATATATTGTGTATGAGGCCTAGTGCTGCCACGTTGAATAGTGTTGAAATCGGTAAATATTTTTATTAGAGAAAACATAAATGTGAAGTATAAAATATGTATGTGGTTAGCTGTATGGTTTGTTTAATATCTTAATTACTAAAGTTCGACAGACGAATGCATAAGTTATCAATGTTATCATTAAGTAGTGTAAACTGCACTGACGCTGTCATTCTCCTGAATTACAAGCAGTGTGAAGTTAACTCACTCTTGAAATGCGGAGGAGTGACAGCATCAGTCTGGTTTACACTACCTCATCCTGCACTTGTTTGTCGAACCTTAGTGATTACTAGAGTTGCTCAATTTGTGCCAACAGTACTACAACTATCTGAATCGACTGTACTACACGTCCTCAGTTTTAATATATAGTACGAAGCCATTTGTGGTCGTATAGCGCAAATTTATTTTATTCTAGTACAATCGTTTCAGATAGTTGTAGTTCTATTGGCGCAAATTGAACAACTCAAATAATGACTAAGGTTTGATAAGAGTGGATGGCGTGTTATAATAAAATTCGTAGCAGTGACAGCACGAGTGCGGTTTACACTACTTAATAATACGTCATCCACTCTTTTATCAAACTTTAATAATGATTAAAGTTTATTAAAAAGGTGGAGAACGAATGATAATTATCATTAAATAATAAAATTCGTAACACACGTCATCCACCTTTTTAACAAACAATAGTAGTGACTACTGGAAAATCCATTATTTTTTCTGGCGCCATCTTACACCTCTCTTAGAGTAGATAACGGATTTCTATGACATGATTCTATCCTTACTTTTCGTTATAGTTTTGTCCACTTGATGATGGATGATTCTGACTTTGCTTGAAATATTGAAAAAAAAACGTTCAAAATTTATTGTTCGTAAAAATTAAAAAATTAATGATATTTCGGTAGATCGGTACATATACAGAGAAATCGGCAGATATAGGCAGGCACTTGCTTGTTTGCGTTTCTTTAAGTTCAGAAAGAAACTACAAATACGGATCTGTTTGTAATTACTAATAATTATATAATAAACTCTGACATGGAATGGAAAATTATGTTGATGTTTGTACTGATGGGGCACCGGCGATGGCAGGAAAATACAAAAGTGTACAAACACTTATATGTAAAAAGAATCACTCGCTTCAAAGGAAATTAGTCCAGGACTGTATTTTGTATTCTTCATTCTAATTTCTGTTGTAAATTATATAAAAACAAGCTCAAGAAGATTTTCTTCAATATGGACGTTCACAATTCAACACAATTGTTTTATTGCGACTCTCGGTGGTTATCACGTGGAAAAGTTATATAACAGGTCTTTGACTTTAGGCAGGGAATAACTGTGTTTTTTAACCCTACGGTCAATAACCAAAAAAGTATACGTTAGTCAACAACCGGGTACCCCGATACCCCTATGCAGTTTTTTGCACGTTTATATTAAGAATTATGGTTTTAAGTTCAATAATATATAGATGGTGTTTCCGTTCATATATTAAGGTATATATAATTTTGTTAAACTTTACGAAAGTTTTTTGCTTCAAATCGCTACGTTTAAGTCTTCTGTCGCTAAGCCAAAAGTAACTGTAAAGAGATGTTTCTTCAGCATACACACAGTATCTTTTTGTTCTACTTTGATAAAGGTATTTCTTTTTAAATTGTTTGCTATAAGCCTTTGCCTGTTGCTCTTCTAATTTAAGAAAGTAAGTTATGTAGAAAAACAAATTAAACTTGTACGGGTACCGCGGTACTCGGTCATTGACTCGCGTAGGTGTCGAATGTAAAACCGTTTTAAATCAAGTTTTAGCTAATAATATATATAGTTTTTCCTTTTTATTGTCTTCAAAGACCTCAATAACGACGATTTGAAGTTTCATAGCCATATTTTCATTATTAAAAGAATGCGAGCATTTTTTATTTGAAAATGTTACCTTGGTACCCGGTTATTGGCCCTAAGGTTAAAGAAGAAAATTACACGAAGGCCGAGAATTTTGTTGACGAACTGTTCTTACTGAAAGTCGCTAATTTGACTGACATTTTTTAAATTAAATATTTTAAATACTCAGTTGCAAGGAAGTAATGTATCCATGTATTGCAACTATCATAGAACATAAATAATCATTTGCGAAAATTGAAGCTTTGGTCAAACAAGACAAGTCAAGACATAAAAATATTTATTAATTTAACAACATTTATTAACAATAACTAACCAAGCCATAAAAATGTATGTCATTTAAGAACGTTATCTAAAAATGTTAAACGTTACTTCTGTGATAGTCTTCTGATCAAAGATGAGTGGCTAACAAACCGGTTTCCAGTTACACCCCCAAATTTTATGTTGAAAGAAGAGGAACCATTTATTGATTTAACATCAAATACAGAAAAGAAGAAACAATTTTCGTCGACAACTATTGGCGAATTTTGGATTAACTCACAAGAGAATTTTGCTGCTTTATTCAAGAGAGCTATGCTGATTGTATTGCCATTTATTACATCTTATCTGTGTTAAGTTGGTTTCTCTGCAGTAGCTTGTATATAATCGAATACAGAAACCGGCTCAACAATGAACATAAACTAATTGTAAGTGTAGCGATTACTCATTTAGAACTAAATTTGGATAAGTTGTGCAGTTAAAAGCAGGCGCATTTAAGCCACTAGCTTGTTTAAATAAACTGCTAGTTGTTAGCTATTAGTGGTGGGTTCGGGTGAAAGACTAATTTTTTGTGGACTGTAATTTTTGTATATTTTTGACGCAGACGTATTGTGTTCCCCTCATAACCACTTTAAAAACAAAATACATTAAAAAACATTGCAATCTAATGGACAATGGCTACATAAATAAAATACAGGCTCTAACAGTTAGTAAGTGTTACTGATTGTATATACACTCAAATCTCTTTAGTGTGAACCTTTTACTGTGAGCTCGCCTTATGTAGTGTGAACAGGTGATACCTTCGTATAGTGAGGAAACACGCTTCTCCTCCACCCTCAATTCTCAGTTGTCAAAGACGATTGAAATTTGCAAACAAAAATAAAATATGTTTCCTGTGCAATAAACATTATTTTTTCACCGAGAAAAGATTGTAAATATTTCAACCTATCAAAACAGTGAAATAATAAAACATAAAAGTAATCAATCTCATCGAATGTTAACTATTTTCACTAAAAAGTAGAATCTCGAAAAAGTAATCAAACATAACACTTGATACTATCAAATCTATATAAGATTTAGAATTCGTTGCGTAAAAAGAATAGGTAAAGCGTTAAAGAATAAAAAATCTTAATAACAAGAACAGTTTTAATTTCATATACTTTGATACCGTAGCTATCTGTACAAAATATTTTTTTTGCATCTGCAAGTCTTAAAAGTAAAGAATCAGCCATATACACGCGCGTACACACACGCGTACTCTCGAATCGAGGAGTAAGGGCCCCTCTTTTGTTCACACCATGGAAGTGACTCGGTCCGATTCCACTCCTCTGAAGTTGGCGCCCGAATTTTCAAAAAAAAAAATCTAATTCTTAGAGTTCTGAAACCAATAAGTATAGTTCTGGAGTTCTTGCATAAAATTTTCAATAGTTCTGCAAAATTACCCCAAAAAAAGCAACCATCATGTTTCAGGGCTAGCGCCGTAATTTGTTCTTTGGAGAGTTCTGATCGTTTTTTAAGCTTAGAGGTAAGAGTTCTGGAGTGCTTTATTGTTTTCGAGAATGGTTCAGCAATTTTTTGCAAAAGTTGCAATTTCTTGGTTTCGCAAGAATAATTCTGAGGGGAGTTCTGGGTAGCACTCGGAGAGTTCTATCGAATATCCCCATAGCGTTTTTCTATAGAGTTGAAAATTCAAAAGTTATTTGCAAAATTCGAAATAGTGTGCTACGTGCCGAGAAAAAATCGCACAGGAGTTCTGATTAGAGTTCTAGGTGATGCTCGGGGAGTTCTATTGAATATCTCCATAGCGTTTTTACAGTTTTAGAGTTGAAAATGAATTTTTTATGATTTGGAGAGATTATTTTGTACGGACATTACATTTTAAACTTGTTTGTATATTTCATAACGTGTTCCATGACTAAATCTCGATAATATATATTATCTGTATATATGAAAAATACAGGTAAATCATTCAAGTTTTGTTTTACAAAATTTATTTGCTGCCCTCTTTATCGAATGAGCACCTGATTTTACTAATTTTTAACTTTATAGAAAAACGCTATGGAGATATTCAATAGAACTCTCCGAGCGCTACCCAGAACTCTAGTCAGAACTCCTGTGCGATTTCTTTTTCTTCCCGGCACATAGCACACTATTTCGAATTTTGTAAATAACTTTTGAATTTTCAACTCTATAGAAAAACGCTATGGGGATATTCGATAGAACTTTCCGAGCACTACCCAGAACTCTAATCAGAACTCCTGCGCGATTTATTTTTGTTCTCGGCACATAGCACACCATTTCGAATTTTGCAAATAACTTTTGAATTTTCAACTCTATAGAAAAACGGTATGTAAATATGCGATAGAACTCTCCGAGCACCACCCAGAACTCTAATTAGAACTCCTGTGCGATTTTTTTCTTCTCGTCACATAGCACACTATTTCGAATTTTGCAAATAACTTTTAAATTTTCAACTCTAGAAAAACGCTATGGGGATATTCGATAGAACTCTCCGAGCGCTACCCAGAACTCTAATCAGAACTCTACTCAGAATAATTCTTGCGAAATCAAGAAATTGCAACTTTTGCAAAAAATTGCTGATCCATTCCCTAAGACAATAAAGAACTCCAGAACTCTCCAACGACCAAATTACGGCGCTAGCCTTGAAACATGATGGTTGCTTTTTTTGGGTAATTTTGCAGTACTATTAAGTATTTTATGTAAGAACTCCAGAACTATACTTATTGGTCTCAGAACTCTAAGAATTAGATTTTTTTTTAAATTCGGGCGCCAACTTCAGAGGAGTCCCGATTCCCTCACACTAAAGAAATTCGAGTGTACATCCTAATTTTCAAAAAGAGTGACTCTTAGAATAACGAAGATAATTGACAGTTCCGCAACTTTATACTCACCTGTATATACATACTATCATAACTTTGAGAGAGCTTTATTTATTTCAATTAATTTGATTATTTAGTATTATGGAATACAGTAAAATTTCCCGGATCCTTTTGCTTATTTGTCCCTTGTACTTTACTGATTCCAAATTTACCTTACGGGAACTGCATGTACTTAACTTAATTTTCCTTAAACAGACACTCTACGAGAAAATAGTAGAAGAGAATATAAATTATGATTTGTAGTATACGATCAGACGCTCGAAAGGGCATAAGGAGTAGTGAAAGATTATTACTTTGTTAGAAATAATTAACTGGAATTTTCGTTTTAACAGATCACAATCCTACCAAAGATGATATTGAAGCTTACGTCAACGCTAATTTTATTAGCGAAAACGAATTAGAAGAATGGATCCCAGAAGATTACGTCGAGGAGCCAGAGTTTCTATCTCACATACTGAACCATGATGTGAGCAAATTTGCAAAAGATATAGTAGGTTTATGGAAACAGTTAGGGAGAAAAGTAAAAACCGAGGTTCAAGAAAGTCCAGATCAACATTCGTTGATCTATGTACCAAACGGCTTTATAATACCAGGAGGACGATTTCGGGAATACTACTACTGGGACAGCTATTGGATAATTGATGGATTGCTTGTAAGTGGAATGACAAAAACAGTCAAGGGCATGATAGATAACTTTATTTCAATCGTCGATCAAATTGGTTTCGTTCCTAACGGTGGTAGAGTTTATTATACGAGAAGATCTCAACCACCTCTTTTTAAGTTACATGGCAAAGAAGTATTTAGAAGTCACCAAAGATATAACGTGGCTTAAATCAAGCATAGAACTACTAGAAACGGAAGTTGAATTCTGGATGGAAAATAGAATGGTTACAGTAAATGTTGATTCCGAGGATCACGACTTGGCGGTCTATCATGCAAGAAGCAGTGGTCCTAGGCCTGAATCGTATTATGAAGACTACACAACCGCAAACTTTTTTAAAGGAAATGATGAAAAGAATAAACTTTACGTACAACTTAAATCCGCTGCAGAAAGTGGATGGGATTTCTCGTCTAGGTAAATAAAATTATTATTAGTACAAATTATTTTTCGGAAAAGACTTTCTAAGCTCTTTAATAAATATTATTACTATCAAATCAACTATGCCATTTGTTGTTATATTATTCTAGGTTTCAATATACATACACATGTCAATAGAAATACTTGTATATCCAAAAGTGGCCACATTCGTCGTGAAATTGCAAGTGATCTACTATAATATTGACTTTATTGATAAATATGCAACAATACAAACAATTGTGTATGCATTCATTATTTCTAAATTATTTCTAAAAATTATGGTGTTGTATATTATGCGTGACATATATGTATATACATAGTACATCTACGTTTTTGGTGTTACACATTTTAGTATATTTTAAATATTATTTTCAGATGGCTTTTCGATGAAGAAGGTGGTACCAATACTAACTTAACATTTATTCATACATCAAGAGTAGCGCCAGTTGATTTGAATGCATTTATTTACGGTGCGTTCTCCAATATCGCCGAATTTTATGGATTCTTAAATGATGAGGAAAAACAAATTTACTGGAACCAACAAGCCCACAATCTAAATTATTCAATTAATAAACTATTATGGAACGAACGCGATGGCATTTGGTACGACTATGATTTAGAGTTGCTGAAACAAAGAAAACACTACTCCGCGGCCAATCTAACTCCACTGTGGACCAAAGCTTACAATACAGAAAAACAGCATGCGACTTTGCTAATTAACAAAATAATATCCTACCTAAAACGAGAAGGAATACCAGATTTTCTAGGTGGCATTCCCACTTCCACCGTCAACACTGGAGAACAGTGGGATTTTATCCTAATGCTTGGCCATGTCTTCAATCAATCGTAGTAGAAGGCCTTGAAGAGAGCGGTATTACTATTGGAAAACATTGGGCACGCATATTTGCAGAAAAGATGGGTCGAGGCAAACATAATTGGTTTTAACAATACTAGACATATGTTTGAGAAATACGACGCTGAAAATCCGGGACAATATGGCGGAGGTGGTGAATATAATGTACAAACGGGATTTGGTTGGACAAATGGAATTGCGTTGAGATTCATAAAAAATATTATAGTGAATAAAATGATGTATATGAAATAAACAAAATATTTATGACTTAAGTTGGGTGCTTTATTTTAAAACATGTGTTAGTTACAAAAATGAAAATGAAAGTGCAAAACACTACCTCTGTATGCAACTATGGTTTGGTCGTGTTAAATAGGTGGACTATAACTGATTTTTAATTTAACGATTATTTACATGGTTACATATAGAAAATGAATATTATGGTAAATCTAATACGTGCTTCTCTGGCAGTATCTAAACTAGCACTTTCGTAAAAGGTCGTTCTTCGCTTTCTTCTTACCAGGCTGATTCATCGGCGATCACTCTAACATTAAGCTCCGGCCATGAAAGGATGTGCATGTTTTAATTTTAGGTTACAACTCGGAAAGGGTACATTTCAAAGAAAATCCTTCTGAGTGCGCTGTCTCTGGTTTTCATGATTGCAATAATTTCATCAGCTGCCAATTTCCACTGGTTGGGTAAGGTATTGTCGTCCTGAATTAATACCAATGCACCATCCAAGAGTTGTTTTTGAGTTTCTTTCAATCATTGGCGACATTAGAGCTTTGAAGTGTACTCCTTGTTCTATCTAGTCCAAAAGTACTGTCACATTTTTTTGTATTAACTGGACCGTGGTTAGGACGGTTCACCTTTTCTAACACGTAGGAAATATCTGGCGCAAGGAGCAATGGTTTGCCAATGCGAAATGGCTGGAAGTCGTTGGGATCTGTTAAAAGAGGACATAATGGTCCGCTATTAAGGATCATCTCTATTTGCGCTAGTGAGGTGACCATTTTTTCAAATATAAGGCTGATGTTGCTGATGACAAGTCTGAGGCGATGCTTAAAGGATTTTCCACCTACTTCCCATAATCTTCCAAAATCAATTTCTTCCGGAGCACAAGCATTCGTTTCACTTGATGTACTTGTGCAGCTCGTTTTTTGCGCCAGCGAAGTTTATTTCATTGTTGGAATATATTCTAGCTCGCCTACTTCTGCGAGCTACGAGTCATCTCAGGGTCATCAGGAAGGCTTCAGTAGATAAGCTGGGTATAAGCTCAAGATGCATAGCTTTCGTTGAAAAGCATACGAAGATACTGACGTAGTACTCACTCTTCTTGGAACCACGACCCCGTTTGTTATTTATCACAAAGGATCCCTAATAATCGACCCTTGTAATCGCAAATGGGCTGGATGACGGGAGATCATCCATTATAAGCTGAACTGTATTTGCCCCGAGTTGCAGCATTGAATACACTTGTGGCCGACATTTCGAACCAAAATTCTTTCCGCAAGTGGCCAAATTTGATTTCTCATTGACCCCAGCACAAATCGAGAACCCGTGTGTAAAAGTTTTTCGTGTTCTATTAGCAATGCTGTCATTTTGTGGTTGTTGTATAAATTAATTGGGTGTTACTTCTCACAAAGATAATCAGGATTTCGTAGTCTGCCGCCTAATCGAATTATTCAAGAGTAAATAAAGGGATTTAAACTAAGTAATCTGCTTTTAGGGATTAATGCAGTGATAATGCGCCAACGATTTATGCTCCTAAGGAAAACAATTCCTTTACGCTAGCTTACCAATCGCTTTACAAGTTCATCTAATTCTACTTTTTCACCTAACCTATCTATGATTATTATGAGTTTAGTCGCTACGGGCGCATCAAGTATTTCCACTTTGGCCCTATATTCGATCTATTTTACGCGTTGTCTCGAAATTTATGCGTTCCACATTCGAACCGATATGTTCTAGGTAATTACCGATCCGAATATGTATATTCTGACGCGAAATAACTTTGAAATTCGAACATGAGTTTTTCGTCGGATGACGAAAATTCCGTTAAAAATCGATATTTTGATTACGGCCAACATTTCAAATTGCTCTCACTACTTTATTTATGGCGCGATCCCGATCTAGTACACATTTCTAGAAGCAGATTTTGTCTAGGAATCGGATGGAAGAAGAACGAACGCGCTATTTCTAATAGTGTTTCAAATAAAAATGTTATCTGTGCGCCTTTGTGAGAGGGCGTGTTAATTGTTGCTCCGTGTATTAGTTGGTATAACTCTGTTCCTAGCCGTCCGTTTCAATTGAAACAAGAAAAGATAATAAAGAATCATACCCCCTGATAGTCGGACTGACCTCCGCCGGGTTGACCGGGGAAGGGGAAAAAAGTGACGGTGAAGGTGTCCTAAATTGTAGTGGGAGATATAGGGGGTATGTGGCTTTACGTTAGAGTTTTCCTGTTGTCGGTGGCTTCAGCAGTTCGTGCGTTATTGACCCATTGGCGAAGCCACGCCCAGAAGCTCGTTACGCCACCGAATCAGCACTCGCCACGCCTTACGCACGCCGATTGTATTGTGCGCGTGGCTGCTGTTGCTCCCTTCTACTACTGCTGCCGATTCGGAGCATCGACCTCCATCCCACTCTTACATACAAAGTCCGGTGTTAAGCGGATTCGAAGCCCACATTTCTGATAACCGCCGCTTTGGCGATTTGATCGACAATTTCTGACCACAGGATAATAATTTAATAATTTAAGCTCGTAATAATTGAAATCGCTGAAGAACCTGAAAATAAGAAATTAAAAAAATAAAGAAAAGGCTCAAAAAGAAATTATACAGATTTTATTAAAAAAGAAAAGAAAAGAAGAAAGGATACTAAGAAAGAAATAAATAAAAGAATAGAAAGGATCAAAAGAAAAGAATAGAAAGGATCAAAAGCAAAAAAGATAAATTAAAGGGTAAACAGTAACCGATCTTTCCTGATTTTTAAAACTTTAACTATTTATTTATTTATAATTTTAACTCTCAGTGTTTTCTGTTGGTCGTTATTAGACCGGGCGAGGGAATAAGCTACCCTCTACCTGGTCCGTCTCTAATTTATTTCCGATCTTTTTACACCTGAAAATATTATTTTTACATTGATTTTATCGCTTTCACGTTGGTAAATTTGACGAACTTCGCAAGCATGCTTCGAACGCCTAAAAGGAAATCGTCGTATGCTTCGCTTCCTCAATCGCCGAAGCCGAACGACGATCCTGACGAGATCCCTGCCACCGCATACGAGGCAGAAGACACTCCTACCACGGCGCAGTCCAGCCCACTGGAGGATCTTATACATCTCTCAACGAGCAAACTTATAGAACTAATCAAAGGGCTTCAGATAGTTCTGGAAATACGCGGCAAACCACCAACCAACAGAGACATCCGTTCTGTAATGGACGAAATCGGTGGTCCCTCTGCTCGTCTCGGGGTGCCCACGCCGGAAATGACAGCGGATCCATCTCCCCACCCCCTGGCAGAGCCTCGGCGATGTCAGGCATCATCAACCCATCTCCTAAGGATATGAAAAGGAGATATCGGTCTCCGGAGGTAGTGGTTACAACTAACATGACCCATAATGACGGTTTCGAAACAATTAAAAGAAAGAAGCGCGCATCGAATTCAAGCGCTTCGGCAGTAAACCCACAAAAGCGATCAGCAGCCTCCAACGATATGGACCGCATCGAGACGGTGGCGGGTGGAGCCTCCTCCGCTCCCAATTCTGAAGCAGTTGGGCTGGGTCAGGCCAACGCCGGGCGTCGATCCATTTTTTATCCTTCCTATGGGACTCAACCTCGCCCAACTTCTGGTCCTGCACCGGGGCCCACCGAAGATCTTCCTAAAGACAAAGTTCCCCCATCATCGTGAGGGATGCGTCCAGGTGGGTCCAGGTCAGCGCTGACATCAAATGCGCTGGCTTCAATCTCACTAAGGCGGCTAGCACGGGGGAGGGATTACGGTTCTTCCCCAACGCCGAAGCGGACTTCCGAGGCATTACTCGGATCCTCGTCAATCGTAGACACCCGTACCACACTTTCCAACTCTCAAGTTAGAAGCTTTTGCACGTTGTTCTCCGTGGCGTGCCGACGAGTGTTCCTATCATGGACGTACGCGAGTCCCTAGTGAAACCGGGCTTCTCGCCCGAATCATGCGTCCGTATGAAAAATCTCGGCGGGGAGAGCCGATGCCTCTCGTGGTTGTTAAGATGACCAAGGACCAGAAGTCAATTTTCCAGCTGACAAAGGTGGCGGATCTCGACGTTTCGGTCGAGCCTTTACGATCTAGACCCGGACATGGACAGTGCTACCGCTTCCAAATAATTCGTCCACGCGCCCATCACGGGCGTGGCCTGCGTCCTTCGACAGGGAGTGTGAAAAGCCGAAGAAGGCGATGGCGACTTGCGCCAACTGTCAGGGAGAACACCCCGCCAATTATCGGGGATATCCTAGATGCCTCAAACCCCGAGCGATCCCGGTGCGATAGCCGGTAGAACCCGGACCGGCTGAAGGAAAGAGGGGTGCTGTGACGCCAGATCGACACTACTCCCAAGTGGAGTCACGAAGTTGCCGCTCCCGCTGGGGAGGACCGGCTGGAACTACTTCGACGCCCATCTTGATAGTTCAGTCCCGGATACGATGATCATCCTCTGATCCCCCACCAGTATCGAGGCCTCCGCTGGTGAGTTCACCCGTGCGACGACAGCCTCACTGAAAGCAACAACTGCGTGGAGAACGAGACCACGTTATACGTTCTCCGTGCCTCCGAACATACGCGAGCTGATTCACGCGTGGTCCGCCAACGCACTGAAGAACCGTCTGCGCCGCTCGCAGGAAGACCTCCAGAACAAGCGCTGGGAGGACTTCGTTGTCGATCTCGCGACCGAGGACAGCTCCCTGTGGAAGATCACAAGAGCCCAAGAGAAGAACATTGGAGCCAACCGCTACCCTCCCTTGCACAGGCCAGAAGGACTCGTCTTTACCATCGAGGAGAAGGCGTCCGTTTTCGCGGAGCATCTCGCGAGGATTAGTGACGTGGAGGCGGCCATTCGTGGTGACGACGAGGCCCTGGATGAACAAGTACATGCCACCATCGAATCACTCTCGCATCTGAAGGCCAGTCTACCTTTGGCCCCAGCGCCAATGGTGGAGTTGACAATTATCCGGGGTCTGAAACCCAAAAAGTCCCCTGGTCCCGATGGAGTTGCCGACTCTGGCTCTGAAGAGGATGTTCAGTCGGTCCTTAGAAAGCCTATTCACTATTAGCAACGCGGTGCTCCTCCATGGATACTTTGCAGAAGTCTGGAAACAGGTCGCGGTCGTCATATTGCCGAAAGCGGGGAAGGATCCATTATGCCCGCAGAATTACCGCCCTATTAGCCTTCTGTCATCAATAGGCAAGGTGGTCGAGAGCATAATCCTCTCAAGATTGAGAGAAAGTATCAGGGAGCTGAGCCCCCTCCCGGAAGAATAGTTCGGCTTTCGGGCCGGATTCTGCACTGAATACCAGCTCTGGCGACTCACCGATGCCATCCGGAAAAGACTGGTGAACAAAGGGACCACCGGAGCGGTATTTTATGATTTCGCAAACGCCTTCGATCGCGTTTGGCATGACGACCTCATACACATCTTGATTTTGGGGGAGTACTGGTGCGTTTGGCACATTCGTACCTCTTCGGCTGCACCTTCCGAATACGCGTGAGATCGGACCTTTACACCGCTACGGCGGGTGTTCCTCAGGGTTCGCTGCTAACTCCTGATCTATTTACGCTTTTTTACGTATGATATTCCCAAGATACCGGGGACGGAGCTAGCAATATATGCAGACGACACAGTATATTACAGGACGTCTACATCCGAGAACCTAGACTGCCACCGGCGGCAATTTGCGACGGACCAAGTCGAGGATTGGACCTCTAGGTGGAGAATGATTCCGAACAACAGAAAATGCGAGGCCATTAGATTTACGAAGCGCTGACGCCCCGCCCACGACACATCTCCGTGGGCGGAATCAGGATCCCCTGGAGCCCAACTGTCAAATACCGCTTAACGCTCGATAGTAAATTTACATCGCGTCCGCACGTGCAGGCGGTGAGTGCCACACTTTTGGCTGTGAGGAGCACCCTGTGTCCCCTGCTGTGCCGGGGAGGGAAGCTGCCCTTGACAGCGAAGAGAACCATATACTGCAGCATCCTCCGACCGATCCTGTCATACGCCGCACTGGTATGGATAACTGCTGCCCCTTGCTACGTCGCCACCCTTGCCAGGCTCCAAAATAGGATGCTCAGAACCCTATTTGACGCTCCATGGTACATGCGAAATGACCGAATACAAGCAGATCTAGACATTTCCGCACTGAGTGGGATGTGTTACACCCCGCACACGATTAGTATAGCTCACGCGGAATGTGAAGACTCCGGCGCACAGACGCATATTGGACATTTTAAGAGATAATACAATAATATAAGTGAGATAGAGATACTACAGATCGTTCTACGAATATCGACTGTGTCAATCGCCATATTAGTTGTTTGTTTACATTTCTACTGTCGTTTACTCTTCATTATTTTTCATCGTTTTTTCTGCTTTTTCTTTGAATTCACTCCCAAGTTTTTTCAAAACTATTTTAAATTTGCACATTATACAAATACGTAAGTAAGTAAGAAACGGCATATTGTTTCGCAGAGAAATAATTTGGAATGTATATAATTATTTTAAACAGAATAAATTGCAAGGTAAATATACAAGAAATTCCACAATTGTGTTTAAAACAAATGTGTTTTTTTAGAGGTAGTAATATTTTAGACACCGTTGTTAAGGCCACTGGGGTATCTAAAAGTACAATTACTCGTATTATCAGAGAAGGTAATGCAATTGAGAGTGGTGCTAGCTTTACATTTATGTCTGGGACAACAAGTAGTCAAGAGTTTTCTAAAATCGACGTTGGATAATTTTGCAGAGGCAGCTCTACGACGGATAATTTATAATTTTCACATTACTGAGAAAGAGAGAGCAACTGTGAAAGCCATCTTTAAAACCTGAGTTATATCGTTTAATTAAAATACATAAACCATATGTACAATATAGTGTTGATGCCCTCCATGCCCAATATGGACACACTGTCCTTCGTTTGCCACCACATCATCCAGAGCTAAACCCCAGTCTCGGGAATTGTAAAAAATTGATTTGCATCAAGGAATATCACTTTCAAGTTAGAAAAAGTGCAATGGCTAACATGCGAAGAAGTTCAAAGAAATGTTAAACCGGTTGAAAACGAGTATATAGAAAAAGAATTCATAATGGATGATTATTGCGAAAATTTTGTAATAAATTTAAACGAAGATTCAGATGATTCTGAAGATGATGAAGAGTGTTAACTGCAATATCTAAATCTTTGTTTCAACTTATTAGAGAAAAATGTAGTGATTATTTTGTTAGTAAACCAAACAAATAAATCAATATTTAAGAAATTGTTTCACCTGTTTTTATACCCTTATAAAATACCATTTACTTGATGAAGTAATAAAATTATATCATTGTACATTTACATTCATTTAATAGTGATTCCTTATCATAATGTGCAAAATAACAATACTTCATTTTTATGTTTAAGTAAATATTAACTTTCACAGTCGAATGGAATTCATGTAGTAAACATAACCTCATAACCTTTTGTTTTAAAAACGAGTACGTATGTATTTCTGGTTATTGTTATTAAAATATCATATATTTTACTTCATAATTTAATGCGTAATAATAAAAATACTTCACAAAATATTGGAATATTTGCTATATCTGAACGTATCCCGCGCGCAAAAAGATTGTATATGGATTGTAGCCGGCGTTCGATGTTTTGAAGTTGTACTTTAACACGTGACGTCATTGGTTTTCGCATCCAGGTGCCTTCACATTCCGCGTTAGCTATACGAAAGACGTCCGAGATCGCCAACCCGCCACACGCGCCGTGACTTTTATAACTCCTTCTTTTAAATCTTACAACTTCGAAGCGGCGAGGTAGTAGCCGACTCACCCGGAGGATATGAGGCATTGGTGCCGCAAGGCTTCGGCTCCAGAACACTTGATCTTAGTAATAGCAAGAATGAAATTATGCTAATTTCAGGTACGCAATTTATTCAAACTTCCAGTACCATATCCCCGGATAACGCTATTGCAAGTATGCTATCTCGAAAAACTGATAACATTTCTATGTTTTGAGGAAGAAATTCTTTTAGCTAAAATTATGTTTGCGTCCAATCGCGTTCAAAGTATGTCCATCCGATACATTTTGGCCCGTAGAATCCAAATCTTCCATTCCAAACGCTGTATCGCTTACCGTTCTCGAGATAAAGTGGAGTTCGTCCGATTGAGTTCGAAATATGTCTATCGGATAGATATCGACAAGTACATTCTAAGTATGGCATTATAAACGCTGTAGCTCCAACCGTTACGAAAATATAGACGTTTAAAATTTAACCTCCTCAAATCGCGTTCAATCATACGGCAATCGACGCGTCTTGACGTCTGAACGCGAAGCACCTCCTCTGGGGCAGCCAGATGACAAGAGCTGATGGCAGACAGTTGCTTGAAATCGTCCAAGCCCTAGGTATTTCATATCATCCTCCCGATGGTCACACGTATTTCGGTACCATTTACACTCGACATAGCCTTAGCAAAGACGACCCGGTAAACGTGACGGTAGAAAGCATCGCCGATCTCTCTTCACATTACAATCCGATTCTAATAACCCTAGGTAGTGAACTACTTCGTCTGGGGGAAAAAGTTCGGCAGCACACGAACTGGAACCTATTTTCTTCCAAAATTCTCGCCAATCTCAGAGTCAACGAAAATCTTCTCCTTAGAAGACGCCACGAGCAATTTTACCAACGCGATCTAACAGACCCTCGAAGAATCTTCTACCATCAAACCACGTACACAGTTTCAACAACTCCCGTCGGATCTAAAGGTGCTAATTAGGGAACAAATACAAGCCAAGAATAGGACCTAAACCACCCTCAACCCCGCTGACAACCTCCAAGCGAATCATCTTGCTCGGCAGCTCAAACAGGCCCTCAAAACCTTCGAGCAAGAGACCTGGGACGACAAGGTCAAATCCCTCGCGACGGAGGATGACTCCTTATGGAAATTTTCTAAAGCCTTGAGAAACCCCTAAAAAAACTAAACCGGCCTCGGAGAAGAAAATCGAAATCTACGCCGACCACCTCGAGGAAGTTTTCCGCGGCATTCCACCCCCGTCCACGATAACGAAAGCGATTTCCGATGAGAAATGGATAGTGCACGGGGTCGCTGAGCTCATCGAAACTCCACTCGACCTCGCTTCCCCCGACGAAGTCCGTGCCCTCATCAAAAGGCGAATCAATAAAAGGCCCCAGAGTCGGATTGTATCACCAATCTGGCCCTAAAATGGTTACCCCTCGAAGCAACGGAGTATCTTTGCGTAATCATCAACGCGATACTCCGAATCCAGTACTCCCCTCCTGCTGGAAGCACGCCGATGTTACCAACATCCGCAAACCCGGGAAAGATCACAAATTCCCACAAAATTTCCGCCCAATCAGCCTTCTCTCCACATTTCGAAAATAGCGGAGGCGATCATTCTGTCTCAGCTAATAGAACTCAGCGAGGACATCATCCAGGACGAACAATTCGATTTTCGAGCCCGATTGTCCACCGATTTACAATCAGAAACGGGCTCAAAAGGCGAGTACCCGTACGAGCAATTTTCTTCAATTTAAAGAATGCCTTTGACACACTCTGGCATAACGGGCTGATCTACAAGATGATAGTTTCAGGAACCCCTCCATGGTGATGCTCATTAGGTCCTATTTGGCTGGCAGATCCTTCTGCACCAAATCCCAATCCGTGAAGTCCGCGTCCGACAAATCCACTCTGGCGTTCTCCAGGGATCACTTCTAGGCCCACGACTTTTTTCATTTACATATCGAATCCCCCTCGAGAGCTCAGCACCGAGATCGCAGTCTATGCAGATGCCACGGTCATCTACACAGCTTGCAGGAAGCAGACACTGTTCAGAAAACGCCTTCAAAGCGCTGTTGACGGTTTTCTGAGTTGGATCTCTCGTTGTGGTCTGGAGATAAATGAATCTAAGTGCGTGGCGGTTAGGTTCTCGCATGATTTCAAATCCCCGTAACCTGATCAAGATAGGAAACTTCGAACTCCCTTGGAGCTCCGAAGTGAAATATCTCGGTGTCTTCTTCGACCGAAAACTCACCTTCCAAAAACACATCGACGAAATCCGAAATCGCTTCATCAGGACCCGCAACATGCATCTGCCCCTCATAGGGCGAAGGAGTCCCCTTAACCTAGGGAGCAAGTTGTTCCTCTTCAAGACAACGCTTCGGCCGTTTTTGACCTACGACGGTATGTCGACGGTCAACAGCAAATGGGACGAACGTCAAAAGACTGGAATCACTCCATAATCGTTGACGCCCCCTTCTTCGTAAGGAACGTTCAGATTCATCGGGAATTGAACGTTTCGACGTGAATTTCTAACGAAAGTCCTGAAGTCCGCGTGGGAAAGAGCCCGCGCTAGAAAAACGTTCTGATGGTCGTTGATTCCCAAGATCGATCCTCTTCCCTCCCCTAAGAAGAAGATCCGTCGCCTTGCAAATGTCATCGATATGGACTAAGGCAACACCGCAGGTCCCTCGACGACCATTAATTTCCACAAGAGGATTGTAAAATATTTATTTCGAGCCTTTTAATTTTGTATTTGTAGGACCAAAGGGCGCAAGGAATCCGACACCCGCCCTAGCAGTGAAATGAAGTTCCCAGAAGAAAAAAGAAAGTAGTTTTTAGAAGCCAGCGAAACAACGTGACCAATGCATGAAAATGTAATACCTAACGAAAGGGGAGTACCACACGATCATGAAATTTTTAATAAAAGAAAATCATACGCTTAATCACATTAAACAACGTTTACACCAGCGTTTCTCAACCTTTCCTGGCCTGCAGACCAGTAAAATTTGTAAAAGAAATTCGCGGAGCGGTTTCTTTTAACAAAGAAATTTTACTAGATATTAAAAATATACTACAGTAGAGAGAGAAGGCGGGTTCTGGACCCGCCGCTCCGCCGCTCAGCCGTTCAGTCACAACCCCGAGCGTGTATACTGGAAGGTAGTCACAACCCCGACTGCCCGCGTACGGAAAGGGGGGCACAACTCCGGTTGGAGGGTAAATAGGAAAAATAGGCAACAACCCCTCCCCGGAAAATTCAAAACTCCCGCCCCTCCAGTCGGTAAGGTAGATAACTGGACAGTGCCGGTAATACAGGTGACTGTATGTAGTGCCGCTTTTGACCGGTAGGTGTCGCTGTTCGGTAGGACGCCTGTAATGCCAGTAGTACAGGGGCTGTATGTAGTATCGCTTTCGACCGGTAGGTGTCGTTGTTCGGTAGGGTGGCCTATGTAGTATGTAGTGCCGCTTTTGACCGGGAGGTGTCGCTGTTCGGTAGATGCCGGTAATATAGGTGGCTGTATGTAGTGCCGCTTTTGACAGGGAGGTGTCGCTGTCCGGTAGGGCGCCTATGTAGTACCGGTAGTACAGGTGGCTGTATGTAGTGTCGCTTTCGATCGGAAGGTGTCGCTGCTGCTCGGAGTACAGGGAGCTGTAGGTGGTAACAGGCCTAATTAGGAATTGGGCATTTCACCAGAAGATGGAGGATCAGAAGACGTTGGCCGGAAGGTTTATAAAGTTAAAAGATTACGTAATACCATGACATCACAAACACGTTTCGACGGGAATTTGGCAGGCTAATGAAAAGTGATCGTAACAATTGGCGACTAAAACATATACATATCACCATCGAAGTACTGACCGCGCTCAACGCTGTTTGACTTTGGTGAAAGAAGGAGAATGGTTATTGTCAACGTGTTATAACTGTTGCATTTTTAAATAGACAGACGGTACACCATCCAAGTACTGACCCCGCGCCTTACCGTTTGACTTTGGTGAAAGGACGAGAACGGCTATTGCCAACGTGCTATGACTGTTGCATTCTTAAATACACATACGGTACACCATCCAAGTACTGATCGCGCGTGTCGCTGTTTGACTTAGGTGATCGCATGAGGGTCGCTATTGCCAACATGGTGGTTGTTGCGGATATGTTCCTATATATTACGTAATATTACGCAATACTATTACATCACAAACAGGTTTAGATGATAATTTTAGATGCAAGGAATATGTTAGAACTTCGCTCTTAGTAAGAAGATGTTGATAAAACATATAATTATGTATAGATCCCTAATAAGATATTACGTAATACCATCATGGCATAAACAGGGTGAATGTTAGATGGGAAGAGCGTTCTCATTCATGATATCATACAAAATGCAGCGTTCTGATTGGTCGCACCCTATACAATGCCACCCTCTGATTGGTTACCAACTCGAAAAATTTCCCGATATGTATAGGAAGGTAGTTCACCCAACAACGTCCTTAACATTGATCAAGGTGTTTAACGTCAGACAGTAAGTAATAAAGTCACTGGATATGCGCAAGTTAGCCCTGGTGAACATTACATACTATTGATCTGTCATTAGTAAGGTCAAGAACCGGTTTATATGTTTAAATGTAAACTACACCAAACTGAGGAATCTGCAGATGGCCCGAATTTCATACGAGTGATCGACCACCAATCGCAGTACGATACATCGTTAGACATCACAAACAGGTTTCAACGTTATATTTTAATATGAACAGGATGAATGTTATGCTATGTATAGGAAGGTAGTTCCCCAACAACTTCCTTAACACTGATCAGGGTGTTTAACGTCAGACAGTAAGTGATGACGTCACTGCGCATGCACAAGTTGGTCCTGCTGAACACTGTATACTTTCGATCGCTCATCAGTAACGTGAAGAATCGGTTTATACGTTTGAGCGTAAAATACACCAAACTGAGGAATCGGGAGATGACCCGAGCTTCATACGATTGACCGACCGCTAATCGCAATACGCTACATCATTAGACATCACAAATAGGTTTAGATATTATACTGTAATACGATATTATAAGGAAATGGAACGTAAGTCAATTAGTTAGTAAATTATTAAAACGTATCACATAGGCTTATGTTTAACTGGAACACTTATACCAATAGTAATCGATTGTAAATCAACAAAGTCAAACATATCAGGCTCGGTCAGGTCGTAGACGGATAGAAATCAGTATCTTTCAGTAAGATATGTGGATTTTCTATAACGATCCTATACAGTCGGCATCTAATAAAATTACGTAATACAAGTCTCCTTTGTCTATTGATACGAGCATGTAACGTCACAAACAGGATTCAACGACAGTTCTGTGTTAAATGTGTAAGTTAATATAAAATCAAATTTAATGAAACTCAGTCCATTATTTATTAATATATTAAGATACATGTAGAAAAACACTTACAAAGTGTAATTGATCGCATCATATGAAATATCGCATTCTGATTGAATATCGATAAATCATATAAAAGCTAGTTCATTTACCGACAGCTTTCTAACAGCTAGGTCATGAACTTCAACATCTTTACCTCCAGTATATAGTTTTAGTGTTTATAGTTAGGCGTTGATTTCCTACTGGTTTAGCGTTTCATTATCACTTAGTATTCGTCGTGATTGGACAGGCATATTTTAGGTAAGTTATTTAAATTTCACCGCATACTTTCCGTAATAGACTGCAATATTATAGTTTAAGATGGAGTGTGAGATATGCCACAAAACATTTGCAAGAAAAGATGGATTGAACAGACATCCCTGCTTAAATAATAAATCTTACACATGCACCATATGTGAGGAAATCTTTACGAGATCGGATAGTCTGTCTCGACATAAGAAAACGCACAATATCGATTCCATAACCAAGAAACGAGATGTTTCAGAAGAGAAGCAGCCACCAAGTAAAATGAACCATCCGGCGAATAGCATGTCGGAACAGGATTTTCGATGCCGCGACCAAACCTTACCGACGGCTACATTACACAATGAACACCTTTGTTTCCATGCGCATCTGAACAGCAATTCTCTTAAACTTGAAGAGGATATGTTCATCATAAAAATCACCCGGAACAATAATGTAAAAATAATGATAAAGCAGGCACCCCATGATGTAATACAACCTACAACATGAAAATTTGTATAAATATAGGATATTCCAACAGTATTATCCGGCGTGAAGGTAATATCGATGGACCGACGTTTTCCAAGAAACAGTGCAGCGAGTGAAATATAATAACGGAGTAAAATAATTTTATACATATTATACTGAATAAAAGATATCATCATAAACTTTACGAATTTTATTTAAAGGGTGGAACAATATTTATAATAAGTATGCAGTAATAGAATAATGCAATCTTACTAATAAGTAAGTATAGCAAAACAGCGTAAAAATGTTTATCCAACTGCTGTGGAAGTTATAAAATCCAACTGATTCGATCTCATTTTCTAGGTAAAACTCCTTCGAGGGAGTATACGTTCTCATATTTGAATTTCTGCTATTTCTGTTTATAGGAACACCCCAGAATCGGTTTCTCGTTTACATCTTCAATTAAATATGCGTTGGGATTACCCACCTTACTTAAACACGTAAGAATACGGGATTTAACCTGAATGGATCGATGTTTCGTATGATTGTATTCATCGATTATTTTAGACAAAATATTCATCTACCTATATAAATCTCTCAAACGAATTAAATGTACAATGTGAAGCTACCAGCATTATTCGACAGTCCTAACTTCGCAAGTAACCGAGTTGCTGGTGAAATTAAAAGGTATTGGTCACATCAAATACATCTCTATACAAACGTATACAGACTTGACTTCAATACAGAAACAAAAACTCACGAAGTTGTATGAACCGTGTATTTAATAAGGGGTGGAAAAGGATACATATGTATATCTATATACTGTTGGCATAATAATATAATATAAAATAAATATAATAATAATCATTCTAACATGATAACGGAAGTATCTCGTTCGATGTCGATATCATGGACATATCAAAGGTGAATGTAATGGGAGGTTTAACGTGATGTCTACGATGGAAGATGAAGAAAAACAAGATGATACCGGAAAATATAAAATTTGCAAGCCATGAAGGAAAATAGTCATATATCGATCTAACCAGTTAAATAAAGAACAGGCTGTGCATCTAATGATGCATTACAATCTTTCTTTACCTTGCACTTGAACTCACGTAAATATAGGATGATACGTTACCAGTACTATTCGACAATCCTAAACTTGCAAGGAGTAGAATTCCTGACGCGCGAAGTTGTATGAATCGTGTATTTGACAAGGGCGAAACAGGACATACATATCAATCCGCTATTAGTGGAAGAGGGGTAAAACATCACTATGTTCTGATAACGGAACTATCTCATCCGATGTCGACATCATAGATATATCGAAGGCGAATATAAATATTCCAAATGATGAATAAGCGTGTATCCCATGCTGAATTACTGCAGTCTTTCGTCCAGCATGAAAAAATATATATAGGCGACCAATTATCCGCACTGACACGCCTAATCATGAAAGGAGTTAAGTTTATGGTGAAATTAAAAGGTATTGGTCACATCGACACCCAAAACAACCTATCAATATGTAAATGTATATGGACTTGACTTCATCATAAAGACGAAAATGTAGGAAGTTGTATGGATCGTGTATTTAACAAGGAGGAAAAAGGATATACATATCGATCTATTATTAATGGAAGACGATCAATACATCATTATGTTCTGATATCAGGTTGTTTCGATCGGTATCAACATCATAGACATATCAAAGGTGAATGTAATAGAATGTTAACCGTATTGACGATAACCGAGACGAAGAAGAAAGCAAGGTTGTTGGGGTGATATAAAAATTGTAAATCACGAACGAAAAACGGTGTTACGTATTATGGTCTACATCGACTTTGCGTGTAAACGGATAGAATCATACTAGTCCGAGTCTCAAACAGCAAATACAAGTGGAATGCGTATTATGCATAAGCATAACAACGTATACTGGATCGGACTGAATCAACGTTTTCGTGCTACGATTGACGGAAATACATCAAATAACTATACAACCGTCACATGGAATTCCCCAAACACATGAACCACCTCACCGCCAGCGGGCGCAGAGCATAACACTGAAGTCGAAAAATGACATATATGCGAAAAGGCATTAAACGAACATAAAGTAACAGAGTATTTCCATTTGACTTAACCATTCTGGGGTGTAGCGCATTCCAATTGTAACCTCAACTGCAAAATATCTACACTCATTCCGATTTTCTTCTATAATTTAATTGGATATGACAGTCATCTTCAAATACGCTAGCTGGACGACGATAGCTAAAATATCGACGATACCCCACTTAATAAAGAAAAATACACCAGCTTCATCAAGAAGTTTAAATCGAATCAGTATGCCGATAAGGTAGATGTATTTCGAAAAATAAATATTAAAATGCGATTTATGGAATCGTTCAGATTTATGGCGGTATCTATTGAGAAACAGGATGAAATTTTTTTCTCAAAATCAATGTCAATATGTGCAGACGTACGACTAACAGTTGAAGTTTATAACAAAGAAACGTATATCCCCGTACGAAAATTAAATGAATCGACTCTACTGCCCAAGAACAGCTTCCACGACACATTGGCAGATAAAGGCGTTAGCGATCAAGACTACGAGTACACTATAGTAGTCTAGAACACGATCACTCGTTCCAACTTACTGTAATATTGGAATATTATCTTAAAACCGATCTCCCGCTGTCCGCAGACGTGTTTGGAAATTTTAGAGAAGTATACCACGATTCACAAACGATTTGAACCCAATCCACTACAACAGCAACTGGTAGTTTCACGAATATGAGTATTCAATGTGTTTTATCTCAAGTTAGTTTCCACTATGCAAGAGTCAAAAATAAATACCTAACCGTTTATGATAGCAGTGACCCATCAACCTACCTAGTAGTCTGAGGTGCTAATAATTCATGTGGGTAAGTTATCTCTCAATCGCTGTCCTACAACAAATTCGAGTGGATGAACCCCGATGAAGTTGATCACCTCGACGTTAGTAGCATAGCGGACAACGATGAAACGCTATTGAACGATGCCAGAAACGACCATCAGCTCCTTCTCGAAAACACAATTCATACAAAATCTATAACAAACAGCATTGCATTATACATCATCGCAACCTTAAGCAGACCATATTCAATGGTCTAGAACTCCCACTCACCCATCGAGTACTACGATTCAACCAGTTCACATGTCTGAAATATTACATTCATTAGAACACCTTCCTAAGGAACCAATCCGAGAATGACTTCTAGATGATTTTTCAAATTAATGAACAATTCCGTTTACAGAAAAACGAAGGAGAACATCGATAAACAAGTATATGTTTAACTGCTAACGTATTGAAAGGATTTGAGGTGAAGACGAGACGCTGGGTCTCTGATTGCAAAACAGAAGTTTAAAAATATCAATATATTTAGCGATAATTTTAGAGTAATTCAAATGAAGATACTTCAAGTCGTCTACAATAAATCCGCATATATCGGTTTCATCGTCTTGAAATTGTCGAAACTGCTAATGTATGACTTTCACTACAACTACCTGAAACGGTTGTACTAGAATAAAATACCATTATGCTATATGAATACAGATAGCTTCATACTATATATTGAAACTGAGGTGTATGTCGATATTAATCGAAATTCGCATACATTTAACAACTGATTATGAATACGATATAATTCATACGAAATAAGGTCGTGCAGGGAATGTTTAAATTGAAGAATTTATCGATTTTCGATCAAAGATGGTCGGACTTCAAGCAGATAACTGACAAATTAAACGTGTGAAGGGATCTGACCAACGACAATGTGCTGTATAAAACGCAGCATCTATTCAAGACGGCTCTCCACGATATCTATCTAATATGGAAAACAGAAAATTGGCACTACCGTACTTGAACGATAAGAGGTGCATCCATACTAATAGGCTAATGATATACATACATACGCCTAGGATACAACAAGACCATCAAGACTGAAAAAATAGAAGTTTAAGGTAAAAAATGCAATTACCATCCAGAAGCAAACCGAAACCTGTTGTTCCACGAATTTCTTCACAACCAGATTTATTATCATCAGTTTAAACAACACGGACAACGTAAATATCTACAGGCACATAGGATATCTGGCGTACTGAACCAAGGTGAGATTTTAAGACATCTGTATTTTTATGAAAATATTAATGTTTGTATGTTATTATTGTATGTGAACCCCAGTTTATCAGACGGTCAATATATTTTTAATAAGATGCAATGTCTGAGTGTTTTTAACCGACTCGAATGAGCCGCGGACAGCAGCGCGTTTGTCATGCGAAACATTAGTAACATGTACTACTTGTAGAAGCTGATTAGCTGAATTAAGAATATCCCTACTGAACACTGACTTGGATATATGCGTTAAAATGGATGACGACGAGCAAACAAGACGGTATAGGAGCTGTGACGTCAGCACTTACTATCCAACGTCAAACGTCAAGACGTTTTTGAGTGGCATACTTGCCAATATGCAGTCGGGGAGGGGTAAAGAGGGCCACTCTTTCAGATGGCACGAATTTTGAATTTCCGAGGAGGTTGGCATGAATTTTGAATTTCCATGGATGTTCACGCGAATTTTAAATTTCAAGGGAGGTTGACGCGAATTTTGAATGTTCGAGGTTGTTGAACCGAATTTTAAATTGCAAGAAGGATTGTATACCTTCCAGACACGCAGGCATGCGTGTTGTCAACCTTATCGACTCCGAAAGGTGGACAACACGCATGCCTGCGTGTCTGGAAGGTATACAACCCTTCTTGCAATTTAATTGTGTAATGTAGCCGTCGGTAAGGTTTGGTCGCGGCATCGAAAATCCTGTTCCGACATGCTATTCGCCGGATGGTTCATTTTACTTGGTGGCTGCTTCTCTTCTGAAACATCTCGTTTCTTGGTTATGGAATCGATATTGTGCGTTTTCTGATGTCGAGACAGACTATCCGATCTCGTAAAGATTTCCTCACATATGGTGCATGTGTAAGATTTATTATTTAAGCAGGGATGTCTGTTCAATCCATCTTTTCTTGCAAATGTTTTGTGGCATATCTCACACTCCATCTTAAACTATAATATTGCAGTCTATTACGGAAAGTATGCGGTGAAATTTAAATAACTTACCTAAAATATGCCTGTCCAATCACGACGAATACTAAGTGATAATGAAACGCTAAACCAGTAGGAAATCAACGCCTAACTATAAACACTAAAACTATATACTGGAGGTAAAGATGTTGAAGTTCATGACCTAGCTGTTAGAAAGCTGTCGGTAAATGAACTAGCTTTTATATGATTTATCGATATTCAATCATAATGCGATATTTCATATGATGCGATCAATTACACTTTGTAAGTGTTTTTCTACATGTATCTTAATATATTAATAAATAATGGACTGAGTTTCATTAAATTTGATTTTATATTAACTTACACATTTAACACAGAACTGTCGTTGAATCCTGTTTGTGACGTTACATGCTCGTATCAATAGACAAAGGAGACTTGTATTACGTAATTTTATTAGATGCCGACTGTATAGGATCGTTATAGAAAATCCACATATCTTACTGAAAGATACTGATTTCTATCCGTCTACGACCTGACCGAGCCTGATATGTTTGACTTTGTTGATTTACAATCGATTACTATTGGTATAAGTGTTCCAGTTAAACATAAGCCTATGTGATACGTTTTAATAATTTACTAACTAATTGACTTACGTTCCATTTCCTTATAATATCGTATTACAGTATAATATCTAAACCTATTTGTGATGTCTAATGATGTAGCGTATTGCGATTAGCGGTCGGTCAATCGTATGAAGCTCGGGTCATCTCCCGATTCCTCAGTTTGGTGTATTTTACGCTCAAACGTATAAACCGATTCTTCACGTTACTGATGAGCGATCGAAAGTATACAGTGTTCAGCAGGACCAACTTGTGCATGCGCAGTGACGTCATCACTTACTGTCTGACGTTAAACACCCTGATCAGTGTTAAGGAAGTTGTTGGGGAACTACCTTCCTATACATAGCATAACATTCATCCTGTTCATATTAAAATATAACGTTGAAACCTGTTTGTGATGTCTAACGATGTATCGTACTGCGATTGGTGGTCGATCAATCGTATGAAATTCGGGCCATCTCCAGATTCCTCAGTTTGGTGTAGTTTACATTTAAACATATAAACCGGTTCTTGACCTTACTAATGACAGATCAATAGTATGTAATGTTCACCAGGGCTAACTTGCGCATATCCAGTGACTTTATTACTTACTGTCTGACGTTAAACACCTTGATCAATGTTAAGGACGTTGTTGGGTGAACTACCTTCCTATACATATCGGGAAATTTTTCGAGTTGGTAACCAATCAGAGGGTGGCATTGTATAGGGTGCGACCAATCAGAACGCTGCATTTTGTATGATATCATGAATGAGAACGCTCTTCCCATCTAACATTCACCCTGTTTATGCCATGATGGTATTACGTAATATCTTATTAGGGATCTATACATAATTATATGTTTTATCAACATCTTCTGACTAAGAGCGAAGTTCTAACATATTCCTTGCATCTAAAATTATCATCTAAACCTGTTTGTGATGTAATAGTATTGCGTAATATTACGTAATATATAGGAACATATCCGCAACAACCACCATGTTGGCAATAGCGACCCTCATGCGATCACCTAAGTCAAACAGCGACACGCGCGATCAGTACTTGGATGGTGTACCGTATGTGTATTTAAGAATGCAACAGTCATAGCACGTTGGCAATAGCCGTTCTCGTCCTTTCACCAAAGTCAAACGGTAAGGCGCGGGGTCAGTACTTGGATGGTGTACCGTCTGTCTATTTAAAAATGCAACAGTTATAACACGTTGACAATAACCGTTCTCCTTCTTTCACCAAAGTCAAACAGCGTCGAGCGCGGTCAGTACTTCGATGGTGATATGTATATGTTTTAGTCGCCAATTGTTACGATCACTTTTCATTAGCCTGCCAAATTCCCGTCGAAACGTGTTTGTGACGTCATGGTATTACGTAATCTTTTAACTTTATAAACCTTCCGGCCAACGTCTCCTGATCCTCCATCTTCTGGTGAAATGCCCAATTCCTAATTAGGCCTGTTACCACCTACAGCTCCCTGTACTCCGAGCAGCAGCGACACCTTCCGATCGAAAGCGACACTACATACAGCCACCTGTACTACCGGTACTACATAGGCGCCCTACCGGACAGCGACACCTGCCTGTCAAAAGCGGCACTACATACAGCCACCTATATTACCGGCATCTACCGAACAGCGACACCTCCCGGTCAAAAGCGGCACTACATACTACATAGGCCACCCTACCGAACAACGACACCTACCGGTCGAAAGCGATACTACATACAGCCCCTGTACTACTGGCATTACAGGCGTCCTACCGAACAGCGACACCTACCGGTCAAAAGCGGCACTACATACAGTCACCTGTATTACCGGCACTGTCCAGTTATCTACCTTACCGACCGGAGGGGCGGGAGTTTTGAATTTTCCGGGGAGGGGTTGTTGCCTATTTTTCCTATTTACCCTCCAACCGGAGTTGTGCCCCCTTTCCGTACGCGGGCAGTCGGGGTTGTGACTACCCTCCAGTATACACGCTCGGGGTTGTGACTGAGCGGTTGAGCGGCGGAGCGGCGGGTCCAGAACCCGCCTTCTCTCTCTACTTACTACATAAGTTAATTGTAACATTTTTATTATGAATTACCTACAACAATATTTAAATGTAAAGATAAGTAATTATTGTAATTATTATATACTACATGACATGGAAATTGCAACACCAATGAGGGTTGCGAATTTTTTGACCAAAATTTGGAGAAACGTGTACCTATTCAAATGTAATAATTGATTAAAATTTGAAAGAAAAAGGGCACAAGATTACACACATACAATTTTTGTTTGTTTGTTACTAATTAAATGTATATATACATATATTTCTTTCGTGACCTTTTTTTATACTTATCTTATATGATAGTTCTCTACCACAAGTAGGTCAATTAAACAAGATTATTCTCTGTTTTTACTATAATTGTGTTTTCAAAATCAAAGTAATGCCCAAGATCTTTGTAATGTTTTGTTACAGCGGGCATTGCACCAAAATCATTATTTAAAGATGGCTGTTACATCGGTCGGACAAAACAATATTTAAAGAAAAGGTTGTATAACCATAGGTATTCTTTAAATAGTGATTTTGGTGCAATGGCCGCTGTAACAAAACATTAAAAAGATCTTGGGCATTACTTTCATTTTGAAAACACAATTATATTAAAAACAGAGAATAATTATAATAAAAAGACTAATATACGAAATGATAAATATACAGAAAGGCACTAAAACTATTAATTTCAGAACCGATGTTCAAAATTTAAGTAATGTATACAGCAATTTGTTAAAATGACATTTACATTTCAAGGAAACCTTTGGCTAGGTCTTTGATTTGGGTTTTCCCTAGTCTTTGAACAGAATTTCGAGTTTCGAGAAATATTTTTTGATATAAGGTTTCTCTAGATATTTTCATTTTGTTTGCATGTGTGTTTACACTTTAAATTAGTTATTTATAGAATTCATACCGGAGAGCTTCCAATGTTTGTGGATTCGCTAAGCTCCTCAGTTTTCTTCCCATACTGTTCCGCAGGTGTTCAATTGGTGAGAGGTCGGGAAATCTGAGTAGCCACGGCAAGATATTGATATGGGCCTCTTCGAACCGGTTTAAAGAAATTCTCGCAATGTGGAGAGGGGGATTATCCCGTTGAAAAGGTGTGTCTTACAATTAGAGCTGCTAGAGATAGAGCTAGATATAAAAAAATATGGGGTTCCACCATCTCATCAACGTAACGCTGGATGCCTTAGATAAACACCAACTGAGACCTACTCCCATATGGTATACCACCCCATACCATATCACTATGTTCCCCACGTCTACGTCTGACTCTCATGCAGCCATCATGTGTCCCTATAGAAAATCGGGATTTATCAGTGAACACCACCCTATACCGCTCCACGTTTCGGTGCATTCACAACTTACACAATTCTAAACGTCGCAGTCGGTGATGAGCCATAAGTGGTAGCACATCTGGATGTGGCCGAATATTGCAAGTCGAAAGCACTGATCCTGCGATAAACGGTTCAAAGGGTCATGGGATGACCTTCATTACCTAACCATTGATTGCAATTGATCTGGTACTGAACAATCAATTTCTTAGCTCGATTAGACGGAGGTGGCGGTTCTACGCCTCATTAGTTCCTCTTCGGGGCCCGATTTCTCTTCGCCAACGTTCCTGGCCCTCCCTACTTCATGACAGATAGAAGCGCATTATGGTGGATTGGTTTCAGTGAAGTCACTTCGCAATTTCGCTGAAAGAAAGACCACCTTCAGGCAAAGCAAAAATTAGACCTTGATCGAATTCGCTCAACTGGCGGTAATTTTCATGTTGCCACACTCTAGACATAATAAAACTTCTAAAACAAGTCAACAAAAGTAAAACAAAACAACACAAAACGATGAAAATTGAATAAAAAATTGCAAGAAATACAACTGACAATAATGTTAAATGAAGAAACTGTATGAAGTGTCAGATATGCCATATGATCACCTTTAAATAAGCAAACATTTCTGCCAAGTTCGATCAACAAATTCGTACCCCTTCTTGGTACTGCAATTTCCATGTCATGCAATATATATAAGTAAATAAACCTTTGAGAGAAATCACAGAAAATTATAAAAATAATCACAAAATAAATAATAAATATCTATAATTTTTGTTTATTTGAAATATAATGTTAATGAGAACATTGCTGCTGCTCTTATTCAATTAACTTTTCAATTGTGGGTTCTAAATTGGTGAAGTTAATTCGGAGCGGTGAAACAATTGAAAGTCGATTTCCAAATTTATTTGAAATCTCCGAGGATCGGTCAAATTTTCCCGCGGACCGATGCCGGTTCGCCGCACCAGCAGTTGAGAATCCCTGGTTTACTCGGCGTTTATGGTAATTTATCTTCTTCATATTCCACTGTAAAAAAGTGGACAAAATATTTCCGTTTGGGGCAAGGATCCCTTGAAGATGATGAGTGCTCCGGTCGGCCAACTGAAGTGATAACGGCTCAAAAAATTGCAGATATGGTACTAGAAGATCGCCGTTTGTAAGTGAAGGAATTAGCAGTAATGTTTAACATTTCTGAAAAAGATATTCACAGAATTCTCCATGACCATTTGGGTATAAATAAGACTAGTGCTTCTTCCGCTCTCCAATGTCAATGTCGCGTCGGGTTTGTTTACGCGTTTGTTTTTAAACGTGTGTATAGACAACCCTAAACCGATTTGGAGTCCATTGTAAATGAAACAGTAAATGAAACAATGGTTCTGTTTTATGATCTGTCCGAAAGGAAATTGATGGAATGGCGGCGACTCAATGAATCTTGTCCCAGAAAGGCGAAAGTCGTTCAATCAACGAAAAAGGTGATGGCCACAATATTCTAGGATTATGAGGGCATTTTACTAATTGACAAAATTGATAAAATGTGTTCGATTATTACACGACAATGCCCCCGTCCCTACTGTCGCTATTTCACATGCTGTCATCCGCAAATACGGCTTTCAAAAAGTCAGGACATGGCTCCTTAAATTAAGGCATGTCCGAAGAGTCTAATCTCAGATCTTTACTATTACAGAGAGAGGTATTAGGTATTAGAGAGAGAGAGAGAGGTCGAGCAAGCAAGCAAGTTCAACGTGTGTTAAGGCTGTTGTGAATTATCAGCTTTGTTTGTAAGTTTCTTTACAATTGTAAATCGTAAGATTTGCATCATTAAATTTGTTGTAATTTTCTGCTTTCATATCAGGTAATTTTTCTTTTTAAATCTCAGCGGTATCGTGAGTAATATATCTTTTGTTTTTTATGTATTATCTTGCGCTATACCATTCATACATTATTTGTTGTATATTTTTTTCCTCTGCTATTTCTCTAATATCAAACCAGTGCATGCATGTGTATATATGCTTGTATTATATGTTTGTGTATATAGTTCTATACGTTCACAAATTGTAAAAACATACATTTCATTTGGATTTCTTTCTTTACTATTTTGTTGTGTATTAATACAATCCTATTGTTTCATAAATTTACCCGTGGCCCTGTTGTCTGTTTGTGAGTCACAATGATTTGCATTAAATGTAATAATGTTATTAATGAAATTTCTGAGAAATTTATTAAGTGTGACGGATGAAATCGTCCCGTTCATGTGCTCAATTGCTCCGAATTGACAGCTGCTGAACTGAAAGCTCTTGAGCTTAGACCAAGTTCTAAGCGCAGAATTAAGTTTATCTGCCTTGATTGCGAACAGGGTATTCATCAAATCCCGAAACTAATCAGCATGATAAATGATTTAAGAGTTGAGGTGCATAATCTAAAGAAAGGAGTCTACTGCCACCCACTCACAATCTCAGTCTGCTACTGAGGAAATTATCGGCGAAATTATTGCGAGAAACAAACGCTCCTCTAATATTATTATTGTTGGTTCCGCTGAGATTGGTAATTCCTAGGCTGATCAGGTTGAGCATGATACTTCATTGGTCACTAATATTTTAACTGAACTGAACGTACCTCTGGAAAATATTAAACTTGTGAGGTTGGGAAAATTTGATTCCACAAATAAATTACGTTTTCGTCCTATTAAGGTGAGTCTTTCATCTTCTGATACTGTTTTTACTATCATTAGTAAATTCAAAAAAATTAAAGGCACTGATAAATTTGCTAACCTCCGTATTTCGACAGATAGAACTTCCAAACAAATAGCCTATTATAAATTGGTAAAGGCCGAATTAGATGCACGTATTGGAAAGGGCGAGTCCAATATTAGGATTTAGTACCGGAATGGGATACCTAAGATTATATCGTCGGAAAACTAGCACAATCCAACAGGTCTACGAAGTCGTTTAATGCTTATTACCAAAATGTTAGGGGTCTAAATTGAAAAACACACGAATTCTATACAAATTGTTCAGATTCATTTTATGATTTTATTTTTCTTACCGAAACTTGGCTTAATGATTCAGTGCATTTAAATGAGTTGTTCACAAATTCTTATCAAGTTGTACGAGCTGACAGGAAATTTTCTCAAGTAAATAGATCCTGCGGTGGTGGAGTTCTATTTCTATTCTATTTCTCAGGCTATTCCCTTTAATGTTATTGACACTTGCAGCAACAGTGATCTTGTGCCTCTTATTGATTTAGTTTTATGTAAATGTTACTTAGGTAATGCTATAATATTAATTGCTGCTGCTTATATTCCTCATGACATTGATTGCAATGATTTGGAGATTTTTCTTTCATCTTTGAGGACCCTTTTGATTAACGTGCATTTCATTTTGGTTGGTGACATTAACGTACCAAACTTTGTCAATATCGGTGATGTTTTCTGTAACAAATGTAATATATTGCAGGATTTTATGAGTTTGGCCCAATCTAAACAATTTAACTATGTTATGAACTCTCAAGCCAAAATCTTGAATCTGGTGTTTTCTAATATCGATTTGGATATCACTGTCAATCATTTTGATGCCCCTTTCGTTCCTGAACACCCCCTTCACTTCTGTTTGGAATTTGCATTTGATTATGAGATACCCTCTCAACCGCTATCTTTTCCTAAATCTAATTTGCAATATAATTTCTCTAGGGCGAATTTTGCTGCTCTTTACGAGAGTTTGTGTGAAGTGGACTGGTCATTTCTTGATCTTCATGATAATGTAAATGATGCATTGGACGAATTTTATATTCCTATCTACTCTTTATTGGGTGCTTTCGTACCGTCTAGATCTGTATCAAAATCTAATTATCCCCCATGGTATACCAAAGAAATCAAAGCTCGAATTAGAACAAAAGCATAGTATCATCGTAAATGGCGTGCCACTGAAAATATATTTTATTACCGCGAATTTAAGCGTTTGAGAACTGATTTAAAAGTCTTGATTTCTGAATCTTATCGTCGATATTTGTCTATTATGGAAGTAAATATTAAATCTGATCCCAAAGCGATTTGGAAATTTTTGAAAGACAAATGCAAAACAACCAGGTTACCCGGCAAACTTAGCGATGGGGCAAATGCGCTTACTAATCCGGTGGATATTGTAAATGCGTTCTCCTATATATTTTCTAATGCATACTCTAAAAACCTCCGTATTATGTATCCTACTAGTTTCAGTTACCGGCCGTCTTTTTCTTTTGTATCTGTAACGGTAGATCAATTGCTTCAGCCCATGTCACGGTTGGCTAATAAACACACTACTGGTGATGACTTGTTACCCAGTTTCTTCATAAGAGACTGCAGATGTGTGTTTGCTAAACCTTTGTGCACAATTATTAATCTGTCTTTGAAGACCTACACTTTTCCTGAGAAGTGGAAACGAGCTCTAATTTGTCCTATGCATAAAAAGGGTGATTAAACACTCTGCTCTAATTATCGACCCATATCTATTTTATCTAATTTTGCAAAGATTTATGAGCAAGTGTTATATTCTTTTATTTTTACCAATGTTTGTCCGTTTTTGTCACCTGATCAGCACGGTTTTATTCGAGGTAGGTCGACAACAACCAATCTTTCTACGATATCACAGTATATTAGCGAAGTTCTAAATAAACGAGGACAAGTTGATGTTTTATACACAGATTTTTCACGTGCGTTTGATACTATATATCATGATGCTTTGTTGTCCAAACTTACATCATTTGGTTTCTCTCCTTCTACAATCGCACTATTACAATCTTATTTAACTGGCCGTATTCTTATGTTGCCTATAATGATTTTCGCTCTAAAGAATTTGTTGCTATTTCTGGTGTCCCTCAAGGTTCGAATCTGGGGCCACTTCTATCCATCCTCTTTATTAATGATTTGATAGAGAACATTAACTGTCCTATATTGGCTTATGCTGATGACATTAAAATCTTTCAGGAGGTATATTCCATTGAAGACGTTAATAACTTCCAGAGGAATCACAAATTTATTGAGGATTGGCGCGGGATATACCAATTGAAGTTAAATGTTGACAAATGCTGTGCTGTTACGTACACGAAGAAGGATATTCCGTTTTTATTTAATTACGAGATTGGCGACAGAATACTGGATAGACAATTGGTTGTGAAGGATCTTGGTGTAGTTTTTGATTGCCAATTTACATTTGTAACACATATTGAGCAAACGCGTGCCTCTGCGTGTAGAGTCCTTGGTTTTCTTGTGCGTTTTTTTTTGAAATTCTTGTCGTCCAAAATGGACGGAACATATCCGCCTATGGTTGTAAGTCAAGATGAACTGCTGAACCGCCATAGTATGGTTTCACTTTTGGAAAGAAGAAATATTCATTCTGCAAATTTTCTAAGGAAGCTACTGCATAATCAAATTGATTGCCAGTTCTTACTTTCGCGAGTGAACTTTAGAGTGCCGAGAATTGCTGCTAGACATGAGTCAACTTTTCAACTTCCACTTGCGAGGACGAATTTATTTCAACAAGCCCCCATGGCCCTCATGTGTACAAATGCAGATGAATATATTTCTGACATATTTCTTTGAAAATTGTATTGAATATATATTTTGTATGTTTGTTTGTATTAGTTTTTCTAACGTAAAATATTTGTTTTCTGTATTATCCTATTATGATATATATATATTCCTAATTGGGAATTTCCTGTTGGATAATAAAGTGCATTATTATTATTATTATTATTATTACGTAGTATTTTCATAAATGACTTCATTACTTCCATTAATTGCTCTGTTTTGGCCTGTTGATTTAGAAATTTATCGCATAACCAATGATGCAAAAGGCATCGACCTACTTCAAGCGAATCTACTATTGCATCGACCCGAACCTTACTTACTGCCTAAAGGAGGCCTGAAGTCAAGTCTCGAGTACCACGTTTTTCCACCAGAATAAATGGAACCGTGACACTTACTGCTCCAAGAACGAACTTGCTTGTAAAAGCACCGTTGGTACAATCGGTGAGGAGTTTTGGGTATTGTTTTCCAGGATATAGTTTTTCTAAACACTTGCACTTACGTAGTGTCACTCATGTTACTTATATAAGTCATACTGCGCATCTTTACCGACTCTGTACAACGATATACATTTCTTTTTCATAATAATAATAATAGTTATTATTATTATTATTATTATACAGGGTTTTTAATACAACCTATCAACTAATTGTTAATAATTCAAGAGAGATCTACGTCAATTCGACGCATAAAATTAGGCGCACGTCAATTGGGCGCGATAAACTCGACGTGCACAAATTCGACGTAGTAAAAGCTTGACGCGATGATAATTCGAAGCTACTAGAATTCAGTGGACAGAAACAAACACTTTTCGTTGTAATGGTATAATGTATTTCAAAAAAGTTACAGAAGAAAATATATAGAGAGACGACGACAATATAAATAGAAAAAAAGTTAAATAGATTATAATTGATATTGAAAATTATAAGCAATTCCACGCAGATATTCCACAATTGGTCTATTACTGTAATCAGCTACCACTCTTTGTAATCGCTCCGCAGTGTCTCAATATATTTTCTTTCGGTGCTGTTCATCTCCAGCAATTAGTTGTTCCATTTTCAGCCTATTTAAACTATCTTCTTTTTCAGTGCTTTGATAAACTTCCATATATATGGATGAGCAGCTTGTAATATTGATGAAAAAATGTTATGCCACCCTTCTATGGTATTGTTTGTACGGGGAACATCTGCCACTAACCCATGCGCATTTCATAAATGCACAGTATAAAGCGGAACCATTGTCTATCAAGACGGCCTATCCACGTATCTTCGAAGTAATTTAATAAAGGAACTAACAAATCTTCATTCACTGTTCATAAGTGTCATTAACATGATTTGGTGGGACGAAAGCTAAAGCTGATAATAGTCATAGTTGTAGTGCAAATTCAGCGTCTTGACTGTATCTTGCTTGCGTCGGACGGAGGGCAGTTGTGCTGAAACAACCGGAGGTAATTCAGCAGATACGTTAGCCAATATGGCCTGGGTAGAAGGCTCTACTCGCTTTGCCATTACTTTCATATTTGCTATAGCTTTCTTGGCATCCACTTTTACAGCATCAAGAACATGCAAATGTGATGAGTGTAACATGCACCACTTCTTCCTGCGCCATATGTGCTCTTCCTGGACAGCGATTTTTATGGTAATCGGCACACTTCCAAATAGTCTTCTCTTCGATGGTTTTTTCCCTTTTATGGGAGAAACCATTGTAAAGTAGCATTGGGTTTGCCCCTTTCTTGCAACAAACTGTAGAATCATGTTTACACTTTCAACAATTGTAACACTTTAAACTACAAGGGTAGTGTCTCACACCTATATAAGCAACTACCACCGCTGTAATTAGGGGTGTTTGGGTAACTAGATATTCTACCGGTACGTATTATGTTATTTGGATGTTCCGCAAAAGAAATCATTTTGTTTGTCATTAACCCGCTGTAATTGATGCTGTTGGGTAATTAGCAGATATTATGTTATTTGTATATGTTCCACAAAGGAAATTACTTTGTTTGTCAAAAAACCCCTGTAATTAATACTTTTTATGTAATAAAAAATCTGTAACATGTATTAACAAAATACCCTAAGGTAGTTTGCCAAATTGCATTACAATATACTAGCGCGCGTTGAATTGTCGTATGCGTGGAATTGTCAAGCGTTACATGGACGACGACCAGTTTCCGCTCGTCGAATGCGCCGCACCCAATTCACGTGACACCATTCAAGAGGTACATAGCGACAGTACGTTTGTACCTACACGTACTTGTCCGAGTCATCAAATAAGGCCGAGAATCGCGGAGAAGCGGATATAAGAAGAGAAAAATATGAAAGGAAATTTACGGTGTTTTAAAATTTAGAAAACTTTCTATATACTTAGCGTGTGTCCGCGCATGGGGGTACCCATTAGCGAAAAGCTTTATTACTCATTTTACGACCAAAAGTCATTGTTTATTAAAGTTCTGCTTGTAGAGAAAATGAATTTACGATAAGAAAATTTTAGATCACATGTACAGCATCTTAATAAATTAGGAAAATATGAAAATGCTTCAAGGGATAAGTACCATTATTTAATATTTTTACAAAAATGTTATAAAACAAATTTGTTTATAAACTAACGTAAAGTCTAAATACAAATTTCGAAATAAAAATTCGAATTTTTTAAATTATTCTACATAGCTACCTCCCAACCCGACACACATTTCCGCTAACTTAATAAATCTAGCGTACACTTTACGAATGGTTTGCGGCAACATTCAGATCATGGATTGCTTCTTCTATGCATTGTTTTAATATCTCCCTATCATGTGGAAGATCATCTAAATAAACCCTTTGTTTTAAGGCACGCCACAAAAAGAAATCTAATAATGAAAGGTCAGGCTGCGCAATGAGCAGGGCAGATGTCTTGTTACCAAAACAAATTATTACGTACTTTTGGCTCTAACGTATTAAGAAATGGTAAGACAAATGTTCAAATGCACGTGCTGGTTTAAATTTCCCTCTATAAAATATGGGTCAATTATCCGATCATAAAAAATTCCACACCATACATTAACTTTTTGGTAACGTTGACTTTGTTTGTTTATTATGTAATTAGGATTCTCGTAAGCCCAATGACGATTATTTTGTAAAGATACGTGCCCGTTTGTGCAAAATGTACATTCATCGGTAAAAAACTGAATCTATGAAATCTTTCGGTTTCAAGGAAATTTTCACCTATCCATAAACAAAACTCTAAACGTCTTTCTTCATCACCCGGTTCAAGTGTATGCCGCATCTTTGGCTTAAACGGTTTAATTTTGTTTTCCTTAAAAATTGTGTGTAATACACTTTTGCTTAAATCCAGTGTTTTTGCACGCTTCCTTAAAGATAATTTAGCATTATCTAAAACTGACCCTATTGCTAATAATGTAGCTGCATCATTTTGATCGTATTTTTCTTTGATTTCTGTACATTCATCACCGACCCCAGTTTCATTGAATTTTTAATAATCTTCGCAGTGCTTTTTTGACACCGGCGTATTAGGAAATTTTTCAGTAAAAACATCGATAGCGTATTGATAAGACACATTTCCAATACCATGCCGTTGTATTAAATAAATAGGCTCTTCCTTGGCTATCCACCTTGTTTTTTTGTGAAATGCAAATAAATAAAAACCACTGTTATTTTATTTTTCAAAATTTGTATTTAAACTTTACTTTAGTTTATTAACAACTTTTGTAAAAAATAATAAATAATGGTACTTATCCCTTGAAGCATTTTCATACTTTCCTAATTTATTAACACCTGTACATATGATCTAAAATTTTGTTATCCTTAATTCATTTTCTCAACACGCAGAACTTTTTATAAAAAATGACTTTTGGTCGTAAAATGAATAGTAAAGATTTTTCCATAGTGGGTGCCCCACCCGCGGACACACGGTATATATTATATAACTTTTGAAGAAGTACATCGGCCGTACCAGTTAGGAAGTAGAAAGGGATTAATCGGGTCCCGATTAATTAATTAATCCCTTTTATTTCCTATATCCTCCTTACCATATGTGTCTTGCTATTTCACTATTCCAATTTCGCACCAAATGACCGAACCACGTCAACTGTCGTTTTTCTATTGTTGACAGTAGAGAGTACGCCTAAAACTGGTATCGCACTGCACTATTACTAATGCAATCTCTTCTCGTTGTCCCCATTGCTGATCTAAGTTATTGCCTTTCACAAGCCTGTATCCTACTATTGTCTCTGTTACTCTGGATCCATGCTTCACCCGAGTATTGGATTTCCGAAAACATTGCAATAATGGGTGATTCACCATATAATCCAGAATTAGCACCTGTAAAGGAGATTTACATCCTCCGAAGAAAGTTTAAATTTATCGTTTGGCATATTTCGTTTTTCTTAAAACCTTCCGAAACGCTTTCCTAAATTCCAAATTCTTTTTATACTCTTGTTCGTTTGATTTAATACGACTTCCTCTTAAAGTCCACTTTTCTATTTTTTATTTTGTAAACATTTACTTAAATTTGTTTTTACGCGATGGAATAAAAACGCCAAAATCACCCTTGACCTGGCTGTTTGTTCACTGGTCTACTCCCTGAACGCCGTGGGTCTGCTTTGTGTCATCTTCAGGATGAATGTGTTTTTCAATAATTTTTTGAATTTCGTTTTAATGTTTTGGAATGCCGCCCTGCTTGCTCTGCAAAGAATTTCAAGCATATTTTTACTTTTTATAAATCAAGGTCGTCATGACAATTGAGAAGAGAACATTTGCTGTTGAAGTAAAGTGTCATTTTGGTCAATAATATGGCAATATATTATTGAGAAAAGTTGTTCAGAATATGAAATTATAACTTTATGCAAAAAATTTTATGCAAAAGATTTCACATACAGAAATTTTATGCAAAAAAATTTCACATACAGTGACCGACGGGAACTTGACGTCTTTGAAATCTTTTGAAAGTAAAAATATGCTTGAAATTCTTTTCAGAGCAAGCAGGGCGGCATTCGAGCACATTAAAACGAAATTCAAAAAATTTGGATCAATTATACCTAGATTGAAATCAATCCGGGGACATACTGTATATATTATGTGTATTACTGGACTAGGTTCAGCGAAAGAAAAGCAGCCCTTGTATTACAGTAAAGGTAATAAACATTTTATAATCTACTAGCTTACCCGTCTTGCGATGCTGCGATCTCAGAAGAAAGGAAATTGAAGGAAACCCGTTATGATAACATTCAATTTACATTCTGTCATTTTTTTGAAACTAATTAAATTATTATTCATTTTCATATGGAAAACATTTCAAAGTGTTTTAATTGTATTTATTTATTCGAGCGCTTGTGGATACACGATATTTTTGGTTTTTCCGTCTGGTGCGTACACGAATAAATCAAAAGGTTTTCCGACCCGCAAGCTTGCTACATACAGTTGTCTATATGAGAAGCACGGATTCTCCAAATCTAGCACACACATGCAGCGATTACCCTTGTGCTTTGTTGATGGTCATTGCAAAAGCGAGTCGCAGCGGAAACTGTAAACGTTTGAATTCACATTATTCGAAAGAGAGATGAGAATTGAAATCGATTAAACTCACGATGAAAAAAATGTGGGTAAATGTATTGAGTAAGAGCGGCGATTGGATGTTCACAAATTCGCTTGAATAAATAAATAAATTGATAAATTCAGTATTACGAGTTACATATATCACCCACAAACTGAATTGTCATCAGTCATTATTTACATTCAATTGAATTGAATTTGTTGGGTCCTATCATATGACTTATGTACTAAGCCAGAAACAGTCGACACACGCGCGCCACCTATAGTAGGATCTGTATTACACGTATGGAAATGGCGTTTCGTTTTTTGAAAAACGTTGATTAAATAAATTGATTTGGAATTCGTTGATGTCACTATGCCAGTAAGCTTTGCGGGAGTGTACTCAACAACTTCCGAAAGTTTCATGGCAATCGGATGAATGGTGTAGTAATGCAGAAAAGACACACACACAAACATTCGTTTTTATATATATAAACTAGTTTTATCAATATGACAAACTACAAATTGAGTAAGAAAACGTCAGTAGTTTCTATAAAAATGTATTTTCTAATTACATACATATCAAATACTGAATCACTATGAATATCATGTATACATCCTAGTAGATATACGTAATTGAGATGTTGCCTAAATGTTTTAATAGTTGAAGTATATCAGACAAACGCAATACTTAGAAAGTCATAAAAATGTAATCACATTGTAAGTAACTTAAAAACTAAGTTTTTAAAATGTAAATATGAAGTATATACAAGTTAAATTTAAAATATGGGAATATATGCCTATATAATATTAAAATTGTGTTTTTGCATAAAGGTGTAAAACTAAATATTAACAAGGAATTATAAAACCTTAAAACTGGAGGTGCAATTATGCACACCAAATGAATTTGAAAAAGTTTTATTGTTATATGAACTACATTTAAAAATGGTCGACTTTAACAGCAACACTGTTGGCAGCATGATTGGACGGCAGAAGTATATTATCCCAGTCAGTGCAAATATCACTTTCAGAGTCCGTGGCCTTGAGGCTAATACTCAAACTAGGTAATGTATTTGCATAGTGCGGTATATTCAAAATCACAGGTTTTTGAAATTCAATACCTAAAACACATACATATGTTTAAACATACTTGTAAGCGTAAACATTAAAAAGACAAACAAATCGTTATGCTGGAATTTTAGGAGCACAATTTTTCTTTGCCTTATGCTACAATTATGACAAATCAGATCAGAGAAACTGGTATAATATTAGAGCCATGTTTGTCGGTTGATTCGTATTTGACTGTTAACCCTTATGTGACTGACAAACTTAACACACTAATACCGAAGAAAGTGCACCCACAGTATCTTACATCTATGCGTATGTATATTACGTATATACAACACACATGCTCCAAAAGTAAACAATCGACAGTATCAGTTTCAGAGATATAAATTATATATAAAGACAAAATATATATATTTACAAGTTATAATTTTATAATAGGTACTTTCAGTGCTATAAATTATATATAAGGAAAAAATATATATCTACAAGTTATAATTTTATGATAGGTACAAGTCCAATTTTAGGAATTTGCAGGATCCTCAAAATTAGCCCTTCTTCATTCGTTGGAAGATGTAATTGTCGTTGATAACTGTTGTACTTGTAGGAATTTCAATCACATGCGAAACAAACAAATCACAAAAAACTTGCAAGGCGTGAATATCTTGTAAACAGCCAATATATGTACATATGTTCCATATTCTATAACAAAATCTACATACAACTGCTTTCAGCTACCGCAATAACGTTATATTTGCACATGTTTCTTTCCCTGCTGATTTTCTTTAGTTGAGAATAAAAAAGAGTCATAGATTATCTACGCTTTTTACTTAAATTTTATATTAGACAGCATAAGATACAGGATATCTTCTCCTTCTTTAGTATTTTTGTACGCTCAGAATTTTATTCGGCCAAAATGTTGTAGACGAATTAAAACATATCACAAAGATTTAAAAAATAATTTTCATTAAAATGCCGGGAAAACTAAATTTAAGGAGCGAAAGTTACATGTGTAGGTATCTTGTCACATAAGGGTTAAATAAGATTGAAAGTAAAACATATTAGTAATATTTTAAACAAAGTTACACTAATACATTAAAAGTAATTTTGGAAATTTATTGGCTTAGCATTTAAGTAATTGCGGATTTGTAAGAAATGAAAAGAATCTTTTTCTTGGGACGGAGTATCATTCAAAACTGTGCTGTTCACTTTTATGAATGATCTTTTGTAGTCTCCTAAGTATCACCGCAATTCCATATTCATAGAACTTTTGAATTTTATCGACAAAACAGCCGAAGAAAATGTAATTTAACGTCATCATGTTTGAAATCGGTACCATTCAAGAAGTTTTGCCAAGAACGAAAGAAATAATAACACATGTCCGCGAAATTTGATATTTTGTTAGTTACTGAAATCTTGTAGATTGTTTGATGCTTAAACAAATCCGGCCGCAGAAATTTTCTGCTTTATTAGATTCCTAATACGCATGACCAGTATTATAAATTCAAACTTGCATATATCTGGTAAAAAAAAATGGTAAAGCGACAATCCAAAATGATTTTAAAGCTGAAGACTAGCACTGTATGGTGTCGTTTCTGAAATATAAAGAAAAGATCCATTCCTCACAATAAATTCATAAATTTGGTCAAAACTAAAGCCGCTTATTAACGAAACACGCGATTACTTAGTTGCCAAACCATGATATAAATGGTTAATACCTAATGATAGCAATGCACTCGTTTTCTAACATGTTAGTAAAGAATAAATAGCTTAGTACAGAAAATTAATTTTCAGCATTTCTGTTTTCTAATAGTAAGCCTGCTGAAGCCTTGGTTAATATCTCACTAGGACGGTAAAAAGGTGACAGTGAATATGATTAATAAAATGTTGAAATTATTAAATATTTCCTAAATTACCTTGCGGTCCACACATTACAAGTGGTGACAACATAGTTTCACCTAAAAATTACAAATAAAAATGAACATATTGAATAAAGAAATTTCTTTTAAGATTTGTATGTACACTGGCAATGATTTTAAGAATAATAGACTACAAAAGTATATACCATTTTCTAAATCCAGTGGAGGAGCGTTATCGCATAATCTGGGATCAGTAATTACAAAATACACTTCTTGTCGGACACCTTCCTTAATTGCATATTCAGGTATTTCCAGAGAAACACCCCAGTATTCATTAACCAATTTTCCTCCTCTATGATCTACTATGGCGGATGTCACATCTCTACTATTGGCGTGTATATAACTTGCATTTCTATTAAAGTCTTGCACTATTTGGTTTTCTATTATATTACCTGGAATATGTGCAAGCTTTTTACTCACTTTAGGTGTACTTTCTTTACTTCTACTTCCACGAAAAGATAATTTCTTTAAAAATTTCGGCGTACTCAAGCCATCTGATTTGTGATGCTTAAATGATTGTGTTTTTGTGAGTTTTGCGTTTTTTTGTTAGTAGATGAGCTTTGATTTAAAATATGAGCGATGTTAGGCTGCGATCCATACAAAGCGTTATGATCCTCACCCTTTAAGCTAAAAAACGAACGGTTTCTTATTAAAAGGAAAAATCAAATCTAAGCGCCTAGAAAAACTAAACAACCTTCTTATATACATAGATATTTAAATAAAAGCTGGAGCAAACCAATAATCTATCGTCGTTAATTCAATAATTGAATTCTACAATTTTTACTTTCATCAATAACAATACTTTGGGCGAATTAAATTCACGTTGAAAAAATGTTATATTATTTTATATTTTATTTTTAAAATGTTCACTTTTAAATATTTATAGATTTCCAACCAATATGAAAAGATATGATATTAGAATCTTGAAAAAATTTAACGAAATGGAATGTGTTAGCATAAGGGTAATGGGAGACACCAATGTTATTTCCTTCAATGGAACCACTAAATAAATTAAATATCTCACATGACACTAGCTAACGCGCTATGAATACCGTCAAATTATCATGGTACGGTATTCATTTCATGGTATTCGTGTAGTGTTTCCACTGAAGATAAGAACTTAGTTGTCCAAATATATTTGATCTTTCCCAGAACCTCTTCACTTGCAGTAATAGGCAGGTCTCATCCAATTTTGAAAACAAAAAAATCCCTCAATAATAACTGCTTGCTAAAAACTGTAATCGTCAAATGTTCGACGTTTGGACGATTCGTTGGTAATAACACTAATAACGATACGTTGGTATATATTTTCAGCATTGATATTTTTATTTTACCTTAAATATTTAAAGCATTCTTAATGTAATTGGAAAATAAATGTTCAAACACAAATAGTCAAGTCAAGAGTTACTATCCACAGTGAATTATGAAAACACCTTTAAAATTGTGAGTGTAGTGCTGTTAAATAAGTTAAGTTGATAATAATTAGAAACGGTAGATTAACTTGGTAACAAAGGATAGTTAGTTAACAGAATGTAAAAAGAATGAACCCATGTAACAGACTTTGTAGTAGTAGAAATAAAGCGGTTTAAACAATACCTTACAACATTAAATTGGCGACGAGGGTAGACGAAGATAGAGGTAAAAGTAACGTCAATCACGAGTTTGATTGCTACAAATATCACCGATGACAACAGAAAGAAAGCGATGCTGCATTTGGTTGGTGACGAAGTTTTCGATATTTTTATGTCCCTTCCTGACCCTATTTGGAAATGGATGAAACTGCTATTCAATTTTATGCAAGGTTGTTAAAACTATCTAGTACCTGTCAGTTTTCTGATTAGAACACAGAAACAAAGCGCCCATTATCTCAAATACAAACAATAAAGAAAGACGGGATTTACAAAAGAAAAACCAGAAAAACAGGGTGCGCTTTACAAAACCACGAAAATTCAGTCGATTTACGGTAACAAGCAATATCCACGAACTTCATTATTTTACTAAATGCGCGAAATAATCATTGAAGAAACTAAAAGTTCTTGGGCATTACCGGTGGTCCTGGTTCTAAAAAAGAAATGAGATATTCGTCTTTGTGTGGGTTACCAGAAATTAAATGTCCTTGGAACGCAGGTGACGTAACGCGTACAAAATTATGTTTTACATGACCGAACAATAGACCAAAAAGGAAAAAACCTTGCGCTGCTCCTTAATTCCCAGTAGTTCGGGCGGCCGCACCAGCTCAACGAAGACGGGAGTGGGTCCCGAACTTGCTTGCGGAAGGTGGTAAAGGACGCCACTGCGTTTAGGCTACTTTGCCCGGTATCTCCCTAACGCAGAAGGGGGTAGGAAGGTTCTCGGGGAGAAGCAGACAAGCGTAAGCAGTACTCAGGACGAACTAAAAGGTTTATTTCCCCCAGTAATGATAGTGAAGATGCCAACGGCAGTACACAAATAAATAAAAGTTATCTTTCTAAAAAAGGCACAACAATACCCTCCAACTATTAAGTACATAATTTCAGTTGTTTATAATTAAATGCCAAACATAAAACTAAACACGGATGAATGATAAATAGAATATGCGAATCGCACGATGATGTCAACATGGACCGAAATTTGTACACTAATATATATGTAACTTATGTTAAGTATCAAATAAAAAAGAGAAAATGAAAAAAAAAATAAACTAATTTACGTTAAGCTCCTTACAATTGGTTGCACTGATATTTAAAAAACGGTAAAAAAAACTATGGAGTGAGACTCTTTGTAAGTGTTTTATTGTGATGGAAAGCTTATGAAAACTCTGTCGTGGTCCCGAGCTTATAGCCCTGTGCCGGGGCAGCCTCCCACGGTGGTAAGGAGTTCGGTTCCGAACCTCCACGTCTCCATAGCACTTTACGTAGAACGGCCAACTCCGTAATTTGGTCTTCCACATGCAGATAGCGTGTACGTCGACGTCAAAATTTAATTGAAATGCAATAGAATAAAATAAAAAAATATTCCAGAAGAAAAGAAAAGAAAAGTCTAAAACAAAAGTAACAAATCGATAATGCAGCACCAAATCAAAATTCAAGACATACCTACCTAAGTTGTTGGGCAGCTTTAAAAGATTTCACCTCGCGGCACATGGCAACGTAAACTATTATAGCTTTCCAATAAGGAAACGGTGGATTTCCAAATAAATATTCGCTCCAAAACTAGTCGGGATCCCAGATCCAATGAATAACTCGACGGATTACCTCTCAAATTCTACTACTCCAAAATACAAATGTTACTCCAAATTCAGAGGTACCCACTAAATGAATCCAGCAAATTAAAGCGTTGACTATTTATAGCTTCAAATCGCACAAGAATGACCAGATATCTTAATGGACAAATCGAGACTACAATATAACCGACGGTGTGCTGTATCGGTCTACGTGGGAAGATGACAAAAAGGGGGCCAACTTGTTGTACCAACTCACGAAAGGGAACGGATTATGTACGAATTCCACGATTCTCCCACAGCTGCACATTATTGGAAAGAGCAAACATATCAACGCATAGCTAGGAAGGATTACTTTAGTGGTATGCTACGATATATAAATAAATATATCAAAAATTGTATAAACTGCCAAAGGTAAGAAGCTGTCAACCAAAAGCCAGCTGGACTACTACATATTCCCAACATTTTGAGACAATAGCGGTTGACTTGTTTGGAACACTACCACAAATGCTGGTCGCAGAGGTATTCCTGAAGTACAGAATTCAAAAAAAAAAAAAAAATATCAGAAAAATGACAAGCGACAATCGAGTACAATTTATTACAAGTGTTATGCAGCATGTATGTCACTTATTGGGCATAAAACAATCTTTATCACCCCTATACCATCCAGAGACCAATACTGTAGATAGGAGAAACAGGAATCTTAAGCCTCGTCTAGCAATCCTTGGAAAAGGCGATCATCCCTCTTGGCCAAGACGTTTACCAGCAATCCGTTTTGTTATGAATACGACAAAAAACACCAATTTTGGGTTCACTCCTGCTCGGTACAGAGCTGCAGACATTTGATGAAGTCCAATCCAGCAAGTGGTACCTGCTCGATACTTTGTCCAGCAGATTGCCCCCGTATCTACAAGAAATATCTTTCGCTGGCAAGACATTAGAAACATTAATGAGTACCAAGGAGATTTACGAAACACCAAGACCAATTAAGTTATTACCAATCATGTGACTTATGAGGTCAACGAAAAGGTATTGGTAAATTCGCATACACATAGTAATACTCTTGTATTAACTACCACCAAATTCGGTCCTAAGCGTGATAGGCCATATTGTATTAAACACGAGATTTCTCCCACAATTTACGAGATAAGCCTCATCAATGCACCTTATGGGACCATAGGTATCTATCATGTTACATCTATATACAAATACTGTGGGCCTGATAATGTCAGACCTGAAGTTGGAGTCAGGAGAAGAGGACGACCACCAAAGAACATCACCAGGAACGTGGTACTTCCCCGAAACAGAGATGTACCCCGCGAGGAGAAGAATGTGACGAAACTTTAATTACCACCAACCGGACGGTTAGACGGTCCTCGAGACATTACCAAGGAAAACAACAGCGGGAGAGTCAAGGGCATGGACCGATTTATTATTGTTTTCTAAAAGTCAGTATGTCTTTATTTTCCGTTTTGCTAGTTTCTGTTTATATATATTTTTTATTTTCAAGTTCATTTAATATATTACCGAGTTAGAACTATACACGGCAGCGGGAGTAGCACTACTGATAAAAGAGGAAAGGATAAAAAATGTGAAAAATGAAAGATTTGTAAATGAAAGAATAATATCGGTATCAATTAAAGAAAATGGCGGAAGCGAAGAATATACCTTAATAGTGTGCTACGGCCCAAATGACAGTGCGACAGTTGAAGAAAAAGATAATTTTTTAGTGATCTACAAGAAGAGATAGATAGCACAAATAATAAGGTAATAATAATGAGCGACTTAAATCGAAGAGTTGGAAGAGAGAATGAAGGAATAGAATGGTGCCTGGGAAAACAAGGAGAGAGAGTGAGAAATAATAATGGAGAACGAATAATAGAAATAAGTTTAGAAAATGAGTTAAAGATTGGCAACACACACTTTGAGAAAAAGAAATCCATAAAATAACTAGACAAGTGATATCAAGAAAGGAAACATCTATTATAGACTACTTCTTGATACATAAGGAAATTTGGAGAAATATCAAGGATATTAAAGTAAAGAGAGGCCTGGAGATAGGCAGCGACCACTTCTTGTTACAGATGTTAGTAAAATTTGGAAAAGAAAACGTCAAAGAAAATAAACACAAGATTGTAAACTCTAAAATAAAATGCTATAAACTAAGGCAGAAGGAAATAAGAGAGGAATATCAAAAGAAATGTGAGGAAAGACCGAATATCAATAACGAGGAATTAGGAATAGAAGAAAGCTGGAGAAGACTTAAAGATATCATTTTAACTGCGGCCGAGAGCACCTGCGGCGCATCAAGGATAGTAAATAGAAAAGTCAAAAAGACAAACTGGTGGACAGATAGAGTAAAAGCAGCGGTCAGTGATAAAAAGAGAGAGTGGAAAAAATATTTGCAAACAAGGGATCAAACAGACTATGAGAAATATAAACAACGAAGGAAAGACGCCAAAAGAGTGATAGGGGAAGAAAAGAAAAGATTATCGCAACAATTTGGAGAACGAATGAAAAACGCGTATAAAGAGAACCAGAAGCTTTTCTTCGGTGTAATTAGGAACATGAGACAGAAAAGAGCAGGAACAATATTAAATATAAAGGACAAAGAAGGAAATATCATAGAAGAAGAAGATAAAATTATGGGCAGATGGAGAGAATATTATAAAGATCTTTTAGAAGGAGAGGACATAATCGCCGAAAACCAACATCTGAGTGTAGGACTAGAGCACGGAATAGAAGTAACACAAACAGACGAGATAAGTATTAAGGAAGTAAGGGAAGCGATAGCAGAGTTAAAACTGGGAAAGGCACCGGGACATGATGGAATTACAGCAGATATGATAAAAACACTACCAGAGGTAGCCATACAAGAACTTACGATGATGATGAACAGGATACTGTTAGGTAGTGTACCAAGGGACTGGACAACAGGTATAATAACACCTATTTACAAAAGAGGTGACACAAAGGACTGTAGCAATTACAGAGGGATAACACTAACTAGCACGGTATCAAAGGTATATACTATAATATTAGCAAAACGTATGAGAGATAAACTGGAATGTACTTTGGAGGAAACACAGTTTGGATTTCGACCGGCTAGAGGGGTAAATGATGCAATATTTATAATGAGACAAATAGGAGAAAAGGCAATAAAAGCAGACAAAGAGGCACATTTATGCTTTATAGACCTACAAAAAGCTTTTGATAAGGTTAATAGAGAGGACATATGGATGACACTAAGAAATAGGAAAATATCGGAATTAATAATAAGAGGAATACAAAGCTTATATAAAGAAACAACAAATTATGTAAGAACAAAACAGAGGAAATCAGATGTGTTTGCAACAACTAGAGGTCTCAGGCAGGGATGCATTCTGAGCCCGATGCTCTTTACACTGGTGTTAGATGAGGCAATGAAGAGAGTAAAGATGAAAGGAATAAGAGCGTATGAAATAGGCTACTGGAAAATGAAAAGTATAAAAATATCGGAGATATGCTATGCGGATGATATAGTTATAATTGCAAAGGACGAAGAAACACTTAATATGAATATACAGACTTACAAGGAAACATTGGAGGAAATAAACATGAATATCAATATAGAGAAGACTAAGACAATGATAGTGGGAAAGAATCCGCAAAAACACACAATAAAAGTAGGAGAAGAAATACTAGACCAAGTAAAGAAATTTAAATACCTAGGCTCAATATTATCAGAGGACGGAAAGATAGAGGACGAAATTAAAGAAAGAACAACAGCAGGAGGAAGACTGTTTAATTGTATAAAAAATACATTTCTGGGAAAAGAAGAGATACCGAAGGAGGTTAGAGTACAAGTATTCAAAAAAGTGGCTATGCCAATACTTTTATATGGTGCGGAAACATGGACCATGACTGAGAAACAGAAAAGAAAGATAACAACTGCAGAAATGAGATTTGTAAGAAAAATAGTAAATAAAACAAGAAGAGACAGAATTAGAAACATAACACTCAGATATAACCTGAAACTCAGACCAATGGAGGAGAATATTGAAAAAGCACACCTGAGATGGTATGGACATGTGAGGAGGATGCCGGAACAGAGAGTGGTTAAGCAGGTATTTGAAGCCAGGACGAGGAGGAAGAGATCGGGAGGAAGGCCCAGGCGGACGTGGATAGAGAACGTGATGGATGCACTGGACGGAAGGGCAGTATCGTGGGGAGAAGCTCAGCAAGCCGTAGCGGATAGGAAGCGATGGAGGGAAATATGCAACATTAATCCCGGAGGCTCAGCTTCACACACGCCAGCGTATAAAAATGCACAACACATAATTTGTTCAATCCGGTGATATGTGTTTCGCTTGAAACAAGGCCAATATGCTCAAACTGCGCCTTACTGAATAGTTACCATATGATATAGAGCAAGGAAAGGTATTACGGTACAATTCAGAGAAAAATTTTCTAGAAAAAAGATTGAATTAAAATTTTTGTCCTTTTTGGGTGTATCATCGTAGATTCTACGTTGTTCTACCAGGTATCAAGTATGAAATGCAGATTTCAGACAACAGATGCGCACCAATGCAGTTTGTGGTGGTATAAAGATTTGACACTGGACCATTTTGTTGTGTCATCAACAAATTTCAGACGCACACGAGTGTTGAATTGGAAAGTGTGTGCATAGTGTTGTGTTTAATATGTCAAAATTTATACCGAACAAAGAGCATTCGCTTACAGCATTAATTTTTTGTTTTTTTTTTTTTTGCTGAATCATGCCGATTATTTCGAGAAGCTTATGGTGAACATTCTCCATCGCAAGATACGTGTGAATGATGGTTTCGGCGTTTCAAAAATGGTGACTTCGATGTTGCAGGCAAGGAATGTGGAAAACCGCCAAAAAATATGAAGATATGGAACGATTGCTGAACGAAGCTGATTCGCAACACACACAACTCGCAGAGCAATTGGGCGATAGTCAACAAGCTATTTCCAATCGGCAAAAGAGATTTTTACTGGCGTGAGATTCACAAATTGCCCGAAAGATGGAAAAATGTACAATAAGCGATGGAGCATACTTTGAATAAAACACTTTATATCATTCTTCCGAATTTAACGTGTTTTTTTAGAAAAATATCCGCATTTCATACTTGTACACCTGATATAATTAAGGGAAAAAATCATAGTAAATGTCTACATTTGCATCTTCTGTCTTAAGAAAATATAGGTATGTAAGTCAGTCGTTCGTAAGATACGAAACGATTCCGTTCACTGAAACAATAAAAACAGTTCTTATTTTCAAAAAACGTAAATGGCGCAATAAGCATGATTCACGAAAATACTTTTAGTGAATATAGAAGTCGTGTCTTTCACTGCGATTTTCGAAACCAAACAAACCCGTGTGTGACAAGCCCGCACAAGAATTCTGACTCCACGGAGATCCAGGACTACATCGCCTACGATTTCCCCTGAACCGAGGACGGCATCGCCGAAGTTCGATCCCTAGGTTTAAGACACAAGAAAGAAGCAAAGGAAGAAATGAAAATCGTTTTAATTTTAATATAAGTGCTATATTTATTGTTCATTCAAAGCATATTTATATTTGATGTCCGCTAACGATACATTCGTATCAATTATTGCACAACTTACTAGTGTTACTATATCTGACGACAATATGGCGCATCCAACTATTTCTCATTTATTTTAAGTTGCGAATCCCTAATTTAAACACTACATAGACGTAATGACCCAGCGCACAGTAGTTTCCTATTCCGTGTGATTCTTAGTAAATTGACTGGAAAAGGCGCCCGGATTGCATCCATTCGTAATGCAACCTCGTGGGATGAGTTAAAGAAATTAATAATTACCACATTTAGTGATAGACGAAATAAAATAACATTAATTTCGGAATTGCAACGATTAGAACAACAAATGAACGAATCGCCAACCACCTTCGGATAACGTTAAATTTATGTAGCATGCTAGGTGCGAGACTAAATGTTACAGAACGAGATGCGACTTTAAAGGAAAGTAAAATCGCTATATATTGTGGCTTAGCCTTGCAAACTTTCATTAATGGAGTAAGAGAACCAACACGTCTAGTAATGCAATGCCGAGACCCGAAAACTTTTGAAGGTGCGTTGAATTACGCGCAACAACAATAAAATCTATACTACCAACGCCAAAAACACCGTCGGTACTTAACAAGCCGAAAATGCCAAAAATTCCACAAACATTACAACGTCCACATAGTCCCACACATTACGCTATGCATCGACCATAATTCCAAGCACGCCCATCCCAATCATTTTCGTTTAGACGACTTCAATTCCATAAACACAATAGGCAGCAACGACCACAATTTCTCTCACAACAACCACAACTTTTCCCACAAAGAATACCCTTTCAAAATTTTAAACAACCTTCGCAAATTATCCGAAATAGACAATCAAATCTGCCTAAACCGACTCATATGGACTGGTCATCATCATCCGGACCCACCTGACCGAACCACAGCAACAAATCCAAATTATCAGCCAAAGAGTTAACCAAAGTACACTGTTGAAGAATTGTTTTATCAAGAAGATGTCTACGACTCGCAAGTTTACGAAGATCATTTAGACTACGAAAATTAGCAAGATTATTATGATTACCAAGAAAATGAAAACACACCATATGCTACAATGCACGAATATAAAAACTCCGAAACAACTGAAATATAACACCAAGAGCAAGAGGAAAATTTTCGAATACCAGCCTCAAAACCAACAACGAAGAAATAATAGAAATTAACGTTATTATGTACTTCAGCATCTATACTCCCTTATATTATTCTGCCCGAAACGAATTCAAAATTTGTGCTAGACACCGGATCCACAAAATCACTAATTTCCACAAATTTAGCTTCTTGTTACTATCAACATCTTATAAAAGATAATTTCATCATTCTGCCCATAATGCTAGCCAGTACAATTATAATATAATGAAACCGCTTTCACAGATTTTTAAAGAAAATTATGACCATAAATTTCATATATTCGATTTTGATCCAAACTACGACGGTTTAATAGGTCTAGATTTATTACAAAGATTAGACGCCAAAATTGATTTGAAAAATAACAATTTAATCACTAGAAATGCACAGATTCCGATACATACAAGGGAAATTATTGAAAAGAAAATAGCAAAAGTGACAGTTCCCGCACGATCCAAAAAAATAATTAAATTACCCGTAGAAAGAAATTCAGGAGAAAAATATTTGCCATCCATAAAATTAAAACAGTATTTAGAGATACCCGCTTCTGTTGTAAACGTAAATAACGCCGAATGTTATACAATCATTATAATTTCGTCTGATGAAGATCAAGTAATAGATTTCCAAGAACCAATACAAGTCGATGATGTCGACGAAATTTCAGCAATTCTTGAAAATCGTGTCAATAGTAAAAAGTAATTAAATGATATTTTAAACGAAAATATAAGAAAACTCCGTTTAGATCACATGAACGATGAAGAAAGAAAAGCAATAAAAGCGCTCTGTTACGAATATAAATACAGTAGAAGCCGCTTATTATAATCACGGTTAATGTTATCAAACGGTTATTGTTATCGAAAACCGTTGGTCCCAAATCACTCTATTTAAAACTCATTGAAAGAAAGCCGCATATTGTAATCAAAAGCCGCTTAATGTTATTAGTTATGAATAGTATCCTTTGTCGGAAAGTTTCTTCAGGCGACGGTGTCTGCAGCGCAACCCCTTTGAACGAGCCGCTTTTTCTCGCCGATTTCAATTAAAACTCTCATATCGCATATTACAATCTAACGAATTGTTATTTCTATATTATGAAGAGGTCATCTTTTTTTTTTGATGTACTTTATGTATAAAAGGTCCGTTCCTTTAAATGATATTCAGTTTCTCCTATACTCTTCTACGAATCTCACGTTCTACAGTCTTGTGTACGGGTAAATTATTGAAATTTCGCATAAAAACCACCGTGGTCATGGCAGAAGTGAATAAAAAACGTCGCGATCTATCGGACGAAGAAAACGACAAATTCTCGATAACTTCGATAAACTTCCGAAAATGAGTCAAAGGAATGCTGCGGTACAATTAAAAATTTCGCAACCGCTGTTGTGTAAAATTTTAAAAATCGTACAGAAATAGAAACGTGTGCGCGTTCGAATGAAAACATAAAACGAAAAAGGGAAAGATCTAGAAAGGATAATCAAGTTGAATCAGCTTTAAAAATTTGGTTTACAAATGTTCGCGAAAAATGCCTCTGTGAATGGTCCTATCATGCGTCAAAAAGCAGAAGATATAGCCAAAACTATGGGGAAAGAAAATTTCATTGCAACAGACGGATGGTTCAATCGGTGGAAAAAGCGAGAAAACATCGTTTATAGACCTCTGCACGGTGAAGAAAAAGTGCTGATTCGTTAGCAGCCGCTGACTGGATGCGTTCGGAATGGCCAGAAATTATTGCAAAATATCCGCCTCGGGACATCTACAATGCACATGAAACAGGACTCTACTTTCGCGCGATGCCTAATCATACTTATTTGTTCAAAAACGATAAAGTAAGAGGTTGCTTATCTTCGAAAGAACGAGTAACAGTGTTATGTTCTGTTAATATGGAAGGTGAAAAGGAAGAACTTCTAGTGATAGGAAAAAGTAAGCATCCTCGGTGTTTTAAAGGTGTTAAAACTTTGCCCGTGGAGTATTTTGCTAATGCGAATGCTTGGATGACAAGTGTCTTGTTCAGCGAGTGGTTACTCAGGTGGGACAAAAATTGAAACGCCAAATCGTCTTATTAGTAGACAATTGTACTGCGCACAAAGTGAATGCAGTTTTGACGAACATCCAACTTATTTTCTTACCTGCGAACACTACGGCATTGATACAACCATGTGATCAAGGAATCATTCGAACATTCAAAGAATACTATCGAGGGCAAATTCGAGCCCAAATTATACAAGAACTTGATGAGAATCGAGATGCACCTACTGCAGATGCGATAGCAAAAAAATCAGTCTTCTAGATGCGCTGCATTTGCTGGTGAAGTCATGGAGGCAAGTTCAACCAGAAACGATCCGAAATTGTTTTCGAAAAGGAGGTTTTTCCAAAACTGGTGATGAAGAACTTGGATCTCCATGAAACGTGCGCTGACATTTTAGAAGGTATGAAAAAGGAACTTGTTTTGTACATCTAACTAATATTTTTTTAATTTTTTTTGTAGTTCAAGGTCTGTCCAAAAGCGAATTTTCCGATTGGTTGGATATCGACAATGATGTTCAAACAGCTGCCACAATGACTATATCAGACATTTGTCGGGAAGTTGTGGATCAATCGTCCGAAGGAAGTAATCCTGAATTACCCGAAGTAGGAGAAGAAGAAGAAGAGGAAATGTCTGAAGAGCCGCCAACTAATGGCCAGATGCAAGAAGCGTTAAATATTCTCCGACGTGGTGTACAATTCCGAGAAAGTAATTTTGATAGATATTATGATTTTGAAATATACATACAAAATCTTATTAATAAAAATAAACGTCAAACGACGATCGACCAGTTTTTCGAATGAAATCGTAAAGTGTAAATAAATGTACCTACGTATTGTATCGATGATAAAAATAAACAAATTTGGTAAAATATTAAAAATTGTTGATTAATCGTTAATTTTTCCCTTGAATTTTATTTGTAAGTCGTTAAATAATTTGATTACATACATACATATTTATTATTGACTACATCAGCATAGAAAAATACATTTATATTTACCTTTACTGTTATCATTCGGTTAATGTTATCAAAAAGGGTTTGTTCCAAATTGATCACAATAAGCGGCTTCTACTGTATTTTATAATGAATAACTAGCGCTAACATTCAACAACACTATTAAACATAAAATCAATTTAAAAAAGAAACATCCCCTATATTTACAAAATCATATCGATATCCAGTACACAAAGCGGAAGTGCAGAAACAAATTTCATCAGTGCTTGACCAAGGTATCATCTGCCACAGCACATCACCATGGAGCAGCCCATTTAGATAGTTCCGAGAAAAAATGGACGCATCAAACAAACAAAAGTGGCGTCTAGTAATAGATTACAGGAAACTGAATGAGCACACGATAGACAATAAATATCCACTACCTAATATATCAGATGTACTTAACAAACTCGGAAAATCATAATATTTTACAACATTAGACCTCGCCCCTGGATTCTATCAAGTAGAAGTCGCCAAGAAAGATTTGAAAAGACAGCATTTTCGACCGAAAACGGACATTACGAATATTTATGAATGCCGTTTGGACTCAAGAACACGCCTTCAATCTTACACAGAGTTATGGATATCATATTAAGAGGTATCCAACATGAGACTTGCCTTGTACATCTTAACGATATAATTATATTTTCATCATCCCACCTAGAACACATGGAACGCCTAAAATCCGTATTTGACAGATTGAGGAAATATAATTTCGAAATTCAATTAGATAAAAGCGATTTCTTAAAGAAAGAAGTTGTCTATCTCGGACACATAATTACACCCAGTGGAGTTAAACCTAACCCTGAGAAAATAAAGACTATTCAAAATTACCCTATCCCAAAAGCTTCACGTGAAATTAAACATTTTCTAGGTCTCTTAGGCTATTACCGCCGGTTTTATCAAAGACTTCGCTAAAATAACGAAACCTTTAACTAAATGTCTCAAAAATAATGCAAAAAATAGTACACTATAACAACTTTATCACATGTTTTGATTTGTGTAAACAAATTTTAATGAACCATCCAACAGTACAATACCCGGATTTTCACAAACCGTTTATATTAACAACAGACGCAAGAAATTATGCAATTGGATGTTTTATTACAAGGAACAATTGGTAACGATCTACCTATAAACCGAACAGAAATATTCAACAATAGAAAAAGAGCTTTATTCAATTGTTTGGTTAGCCCTTTACAATGGTTATTCTCGTTGAAACACCCGCATTCAAAATTAGCTCGTTGGAGACTAAAATTGGAAGAATTTGACTATGATATCGTCTCTAAAAAAGGAAAATACAACACAAATGCAGACGCATTATCTAGGATAGAAATTCACCCTCTCGACACACAATCTTTAATAGTACATGTCGACGAAGAAGATATTACCGAATTATTAAACGACACCACGGACAGACGACTATCTGCCGAAGAAATTCAATAAATTTTAGAAGACCTAAATCAGGAAAACGACGTCCTAGACACCATAAATTCAAATACAGAAGAAGGACCGCCGATCAGCATTCCAATACAAGAGGAAGCCATTAACAACAAACGATATCAAATACATGTAAAAACGGTACATATAGATCCACAACCGAACAGATTCACAATTAAAAAAGGAAAAATAGTATATCACGTTCAACTAACGAAAGAAAATAACTCCGAACAAATTTAAAATTTTATGAAAGAGTATTTACAGCCGAATCGACAATACTATATATTGTTCGATATCGAAGAAACATACAAACAATTTTGTAAAGAATACTGTAATATATTTGGAGAACAAGGACCTGAAATCATCCGTTGCACCAAAGAATTGCAAACTATCGAAGATATAGAAGAATAAAAAGGATTCATACAAGCCCACCATGAAGGTAAACCACACCACAGAGGTTTACAGGAAACAATATCATAAACTCCGATCTCTAAAACGCCGATATCATTGGAATAACATGGATGTCCAGGTGAAGAAATACATAAATAAATTCCAAATTTGTAGAAAACAAAATATGATAGAAACCCTCCAAAGCTACCGCTAAATCTAACTACAACATATGAGAAACCATTTGAAAAAATCCATATTGATACATTTTCGGTTCAAAACGTTGATTCTCTCACGATAGTGGACGCTTTCACAAAATTAGGAAACAGCTACCACTACAAAGGCAAAAATGCTATAGAAATTTTGGACGAATTATTGAACTTCTTTTGTAACTACGGAATTCCAAAATCTATAACTATGGATAACGGGACTGAATTTGTTGATAGAACAATCACAAGTCTATTACACGACCACAAAATTAAAATCCACACCATTACGCCTCACAATCCTCAATCAAATGGCATAGTGGAACGATTTCATAGTACGCTATTGGAACACTTACGAATCTTAAACTAAGAAAGAAATGAATCAATGACTGATCTAATAAAATACGCAATAATCGAATATAATAACAGCATTCATTCTACAACAAAACATACACCATCCGAATTATTATTTGGACACACAATGATCCTAGATCCGATTGATTTACATTATGAATCCGAGCTTTACGAGTATTATACTGAAATACATGAAGAGCGGATGAAAAATTATATAACGCGATTAAAGAAAAAACAAGAATTCAAAAGAAAATATAATAGACACGAGAAATAAAAATTTACCAATTTTCCCATTTGTTGAGTACAATACTATGATATTTAAAATTGGCGGTAAAATAGGACAGGGATAGGTCACTTAACATCCCCACCACTGGGATCAAAAACTATATAAGCAACGGTAATATTTAGAGGCAGTCAGTTACTCGTCAAAAATTCAATCCGCCACTCCGAGGTCGTAGTGCCGCCGCTGAACTCTCTGGAGGCGGCGGCAGTCATCATCTGGACCGATTTCGATTTCGTGCCAGGATTTCGACCAAATCTTCACCGACCCTAACCCGGTGTTGATGGCGGGCGATCTGAACGCGAAGCACCACCTCTGGGGCAGCCGGATCATAAGAACTGAGGGCAGACAGCTGCTTGATATCATCCAAGTCCTAGGACTTTCGTACCATCCCCTCGACGGCCACACGTTCTTCCGTACTGGCGTCCAATCCGATCCCGGTAAACGTGACCGTGGAAAGTATCGCTGACCTTTCTTCAGATCACAATCCGATTCTAATCACCCTAGGTAGCGAACTGCTTCATCTGGGGGAAAAAGTTCGGCGGCATACGAACTGGAACCTTTTCTCCTCCAAAATTCTCACCAACCTCAGTGTCAACGAAAATCTTCAGGAAGCGGCCCCCTTAGAAGATGCCGCTAACAACTTCACCAAGGCGATCTCTCAGGCCCTCGATGAATCTTCCACCATCAGACCCCGCAGACACTTTCGACAACTCCCACCCGACCTAAGGCAATTAATTAGGGAAAGACGACGAGCCAAGAAAAGGGCTCAGACCACCCTCAACACCGCTGACAGCCTCCGAGCGATTCATCTTGCTCGACAGCTCGGAGAGGCTCACAAAACCTTCGAGCAGGAGAACTGGGACGACAAGGTCAAGTCTCTCACGACGGAGGATTGCTCCCTATGGAAGCTATCCAAAGCTTTGAGAAACCCCTCAAAAAACCCCGAAATCGGCCTCTTCACGGCACCCACGGTTTAGGCTTCTCCCCGATGAGAAAATCGAAATCCACGCCGACCACCTCCAATCAGCGACGACGAAATAATCTTCCGAAGAGAAGTGGAAACGGTGGTGCACGGGATCCCCGAGCTCATCGGAACCCCACTCGATCCCGCCTCCCCGACGAAGTCTGAGTCCTTATCAAAAGGCGCAACAACAAAAAGGCCCCAGGGGCGGATTGTTACCCCCAAAACTACGGAGCATCTTTGCGAAATCATCGACGCAATGCCCCGAATCCAGTACTTCCCTTCCTGCTGGAAGCACGCCGAAGTTTGCAACATCCCCAAGCCCGGGAAAGATCACAATTTCCCACAAAACTTCCGCCCGATCAGCCTTCTCTCCAACGTTTCGAAGATAGCCGAGGCGATCATCCTGTCTCGGCTGAAAGAACTCAGCGACGGTGTCATTCAGGTCCACCGAACTACAACTATTCCGGTTCTCGGAATACATCTGAAACGGACTCGAAAGGCGAGTACCCGTAGGAGCAGTTTTCTTCGACCTAAAGAATGCCTTTGATACAGTCTGTCATAACAGGCTGATCTACAAAATGATCGTTTCAGGAATCAACCCCTCCATGGTCAAACTCATCAGGTTCTATTTGGCTGGCAGACCCTTCTGCGCCAAATCCCATTCCGTGAAGTCCAGCATCAGACAAATACACGCTGGCGTTCCCCAGGGATCACTTCTAGGCCCGCAACTTTTCTCCATTTACATATCGGATCTCCCCTGAGAGCCCAGCGCCGAGATTGCAGTCTATTCAGACGACACTGTCATCTACACAGGCTGCAGGAAGCAGACACTGTTCAGGAAACGCCTCCAGAGCGCTACTGACGGTTTTCTGAGTTGGACCTCCCGCTGGGGTCTGAAGATAAATGAATCTAAGTGCGTGGCAGATAGATTCTCGCACGATGGCGCAAACCCCGGTCAGTCGATTAAGGTAGGAAGCTACGAGCTCCCCTGGAGCTCGGAAGTTGCTCACATTCCAAAAACAGATCGACGAAATCCGAAATCGCTTCATCAAGGCCCGCAACTTGCTTCTGCCACTCGTATGGCGAAGGAGTCTCCTTCACCTAGGGAGCAAGTTGCTCTTATACAAGACGACGCTTCGACCGCTTTTAACCTACGGCGCTATGGCCTGGTTAACAGCGAGTGAGACCAACATCCAAGGTTTGGAAGCACTCCAAAACCGAACTCTCCGCTTCATCGTTGACGGCCCCTACTTCATAAGGAACGTTCAGATTCATCGAGAACTGAACGTTCCGACTCTACGTGAATTTCTGACGAAACTCCTGAAGTCCGCGTGGGAAAGAGCCCGCGCCAGCCAAAACCGCTGCGTCCAGATGGTCGTCGATCTCCAAGATCGACCCCTTCCCAAAAGAAGGTCCGTCGCCTTGCAGATGTCATCGATCTAGACTAATGCAATCCCGCAGGTCCCTCGACGACCATCATCGTCCTCTAAACGACTGACAAACTTCTATTTTTCAGTCTAAAATTTCTTGTATGTGTTACAGGTGAAAAGTCATCTTCCCCCGTTAGCCCTTCGCTAACCAACCTCATCTCTCCCCGGGCTGCGTGATCAAAGCAGCCTACACCTGAAGATCAAAGGGCGTAAGGAACTCCACACCGGCCCTAGTACTGACATGAAGTTCTACGGAGAGGCAGTCAGTCATTCATGTCAATCATATTGTATTAGTACTGTTATGTTAAATATATATTGTAAAACACACAAAAATGGCGACGAGGATGGCTACGATCGACTCAACTGATGGGGGAGCAAGAACTTCGATGGTAGCAGTACCACTATTCGGAGAATACAACGAGAAAGAAGAATTTACGTCATATATAGAAAGGTTCAATGGTTTTACATCCATACATAACCTACCATCAGATTGTAAAGTTAGTTACTTTATTGCATGTATCGAATTTAAAATGTACAACCAATTGAAAACACTAGCCACTCCAAGATTACGCATGTATTACGCATTTGCGCAAATATGTATCTTAATGACAAATCATTTAAATCCTAAACCGCTTGAATGTACCGAAAGACAGAAGCTTAGAGATCTGATTATATTCGGGGTAAAAAATGAAAGTACACAACACTATTTTTTACGAACTCTTGACCTCAGATTAGATGATGTAATTAAAAAGCCGCTTGCTGACGAACAAGCAGCTCGAGGCGTGAGTCAGTTTAAAAATATAGATGGTGTAAAAGTGAATAAGGTAAATCACAACGATTACAAAAGGGTAATTTACGTTTTAATAACAAAACAAGATGAAATATCACGAAATTTAGTGAAAATAGCTATACAAAAGGTAACTCTAAATTTAATACATTAAGAAATAGCTATTGCAGATGTGGGAAGTCAAATCATTTTGCTTCTAAATGCTGGTTTAATAAAACGATCTGTAACTATTGCCATAAAATGGGGCATTTAGCGAAAGTTTACACACGGAAAAATAGCAACACTGCGACTGCTAAATCTGTTGTACGTTCGGAAGAGAGTAGCAATTACAGAGAAACAAAAAATGATAACACGATTGCTCAAATTCTATCAGTGAATCATAAAGACCCTAAAGATAGATTGTTCATTAAAGTTGAAATCGAAAATAAACCTATCCAGATGGAAGTAGATACAGGCGCTACATATGCACAAATATCAAGAAAGAATTTCGATCAGTTAGGTATAAATATCGTTATTCAATCGTCAAATATTACTTTACAAACATATAGTAAAGATGTCATTCCATTGCAAGGGTACGTAAACGTAAATATTAATTACGAAGGTCGAGCAGTACAGGCCAGGTATATTGTGGACACGATATTTGGAAAAGATTGGTTATATAAAACAAAAGTGAATTTCGCTAAAATATGTTCAATAACTACAAACGAGGTAGATATAAACAAGGAATTAAATTCATTAATAAATGTCTATGCCGATATTTTTAAAGACGAAATAGGATGTTTAAAAGACTTCGAAGCAGAAGTTTTTATGAAAGAAAATTTCATGCCAGTATTTTGCAAAGCCAGACCGGTTCCATACGGGATTAAACCTCTGGTAGAAGCTGAGATTGATCGCTTAGAATCAGTTGGTATACTAACTAAAACTACATTCTCAAAATGGGCAACGCCTATTGTACCAATAATAAAACCAGGTGGTACGATTATGCGGAGACTACAAGGTCACACTTAACAAGTTTATAAAAACAAACGAACACCCAATTCCAAACATCGAAGAAATTTTGGTTAAAATTGCATTACTATTCACTCAAAAATAGATATTAAGGAAGCGTATATACACATTAAAGTGACGGAAGAAACTTCAAAATTGCTGACAATAAACACTCCGAAAGGATTGTATAGAGTCAATCGTTTAATGTACGGGATTTCAAACGCACCAGCAATTTGGCAAAGATGCATGGAGTCAATCTTTAGTAAAATTCCGAACATAAAAATATTTTACGACGATATAAAAATTTCATCTTTCGGAGCGAATAACCATTCAGAGCAATTAAAAGCATTTTTCAATATCTCTAAAGAAAACAATATTCACTTAAAAAGAGAGAAATTCAATTTTTTCAATTTTCAAATTTCATACCTAGGATTCGATATTAAACCAGAAGGATTATATAAGACGGATGCAAAAATAAATGCAATCGTAAAGGCAAAAAGCCCAACCAACGTAACGGAGCTGAAATCATTTGGTAATCAAGATTGGTAACCTATTATTCCCGTTTTATACCAAATATGGCAGACCGCGCACATCCATTATATGAACTACTTCGGAAAGATACAAAATTCAACTGGACCAAGGGTTGCAACGAGTCGTTTAACCAAATAAAGAAATAAATTGCTTCTACACGAGTTTTAACTTTGTACGATCCAAATAAACCACTAGTACTAGCAACAGATGCTTCCAGCTATGGACTGGGTGCTGTTTTATGGCATACCTTTCCAGACGGGTCCGAAAGACCTATAGCGTTTGTTTCGAGAGCGGAAACAAAATACGACAGATATATAAGGAAGCACTATCAATTTACTGAGGAGTAAAGAAATTTGTTGATTACTTATATGGACAAGAATTCACCTTACCCACAGACCATAAACCACTAGAAAGTATCCTAGCTTCAGTTCCTCATTGGCTCACTGTTAACAAGTTTAACAAGTGAGTTCGAGAATGCAGCGCTCCCGAGGTACCCGAGCTAAAACCCAAGCTAAGGTGTAGGGTAACGTGCCAAGAGTTGCGTGGCCACAGGGGAGTGCGGTATTAACGTTCCCCGGGGGCACCAGGCGAAACCTCCTTATAATTAGCCTTACCCGATTAAGCGGGGCTCTGATCGGGCGGACAGATACTTCCCTAGCTACGCTATCTAGAATTTCCAAGGCTAAAGTGCAAAAGCTTGTGAAGCAGGGCCAAGGTTACATACAGGCTAAAAGAGCCATAATCAAGGCCAACTTCATTAGGCATGCACAAAGGGGCCAGGTTTAGTCTAGATAAGGAAGTTGGGCCTCAACAGACGGCGGAGGCTACTAAACGTAAAGAAAGGACGAAGTCCAAAAAGGCAAGGTCGGAGGGCAGTACCCCGCAGGTCTTCCGAAGGGCAAGGGGCCAGAAGATTTAACCTTCAAAGAGGCTGCTTCGGAGAGGATCGCGGTAGTATGCAACGAATATCTAGCCACCCACATGGAGCCGGCAAAGCTTAAGGCAGGCCAGGACTCTATTACGGAGGCATATAATAGCATTACGGAGCAAGGGCTTCAAGTCCGCTTTAAAAATACACGTATATGCGGAAGATCCGCTCTTAAAGCTATTAAGTCTAATTAAAGGAATAAAGCTGGAGAACGTACTCTAAGGAGGCATAAAAATCCCTAGCTACTCTTCGTACAGCTACGTTATCTGGAATTTCCAAGGCTAAAGCGCAAAAGCTTGAGAAACATGGTCAAGATTATATACAGGCTAAAAGAGCCATAATCAAGGCCAACTTCACTAGGCATGCACAAGGGGCCAGGTTTAGTCTAGATAAGGAAGTTAGGCCTCAACATACGGCGGAGGCTACTAATCGTAAAGATAGGGCAGAACTCCAAAAAGGCGAGGTCGGAGGGCAGTACTCCCGGAGGTCTTCCGAAGGGCAAGGGGCTAAAAAGTTCAATCTTCAAAGAGACTGCTTTGGAGAGGATCGCGGTAATATGCAACTACTATCTAGCCACCCAGATGGAGATGGCAAAGCTTAAGGCAGGCCAGGACTCTACTACAGAGGCATATAACAGCATTACGGAGCAAGGGCTTCAAGTCCGCTTTAAAAATACATGTATATGCGGAAGAACCTCTCAAAGCTCTCAAAGCATGCTTAGTCTAGCTAGCTAAACGAATAAAGCTGAAGAACGTACTCTAAGGAGGCATGAGGGTCACAATAGATCTGGAAAGGTCGTAGTGAAACAGGCATCAGTGTCACCTCAAGTAATCTAATCTAATCTAATCTAATCCTAGCTTCAGACGCTAGTGCACCATGTCTCAGCGCGACTCGCCTATTACACTATTCTATATTTTTGCAAGGATTCACATACAAAATAAAATATAGAAACACAAAAAATCACAGTAATGCGGACTTCTGTTCTAGATTTCCAGTAGAGAAAGCGGAAGAAATGATCGACGAACCAAAAGTTTTTCAGTTGCAGCCTATTCATACAATTCTTAACCCACGTATAATAGCAAAATAAACCCTGAAGGACCCCGAAACAAGTTCACTACTTAGAAGTTTAATCGGAACAGGGAAACCAAAAGAATGACAAGAGGAGTTTTCGATCGAAGAAGGGTGCATATTAAGAGGAATTGGAGTAGTTATTCCAACAAACCTACGAGTACGAGTGCTAGAAGAACTCCACCAGGACACTTAGGAGTAGTAAAAATGAAGGGATTAGCACGAAGCTACGTATATTGGTCAGGTATAGATTCCGACATACAAAACCTAGCCAGAAATTGCGAAAGTTGTTCTCAACAATTGAAACAAATAACAAACGTACCAATACATCCGTGGGAATATCCTCAAGGAGTATGGCAAAGAATTCATATTGATTTTGCAGGACCTCTATTTGGAAAATATTTTTGGTCATAGTTGATGCATTTTCAAAATGGGTAGAAGTCTATATAATGAATTCAATCACGAGCAGCAACACTATTGAAAATTTAAGAGATTGTTTTGCACGATTCGGATTACCAGTAACTTTAGTGTCAGACAACGGAACTCCATTCACATCAACAGAATTTTAAGAATTCATGAAAAGGAATGGTATAACATATTACAAGTTCTCCTTATTATGCCGCGTCTAACGGACAAGCTGAACGCTATGTTCAAACCATAAAATATGCCTTAAAGTCATTAAACAATTATCCAGGAGAAAGTATTCAAACAAAACTAAATAACTTTCTTTTACACTACAGAAAAGTACCTTATGCTACAACAAACATTTCACCAGCTATGTAAATGTTCAAAAGAAATATAAGAATCAGATTAGACTGAATGTTACCAAATATTCAAAACCACATAGCGGAAAGACAACTACGGATGAACAAAGGAAGGAAGAATCAGGAATTTATAAAAGAAATTACTGAGAACGACAGGGTACTATTTAGAATGTATGATGGAAAAGAGAAATGGAATTCAGAACACGTCACAATATTCCTTAGACGATATCCATCCTATTGTTCCAAATCCGAGTCACGTAGAAGTAGAAAAGTCACATGTTACCGTTGAAAACGAAACGAACCAAAATAAAGCTAAAACCGAAGATAACACGATACATGCAGAACAGCCTATGGAACAGCCAGGAGAGTCCCAACCGTCAAACCAACTTACTACAAGCTGTGACGAAGATCAGCAGGAGACTATATGAGTCCCAAGTTCAAGAACGCCCAGAAGGAAAATACGACCACCGGATAGATTTTCACCTACCACATACTGTTAACTAAGGGGAGCGTGTTTAGTACATACTGTGATATTTAAAATTGGCGGTAAAATAGGACAGAGATAAGTCACTCGACATCCTCAGCACTGGGATCAAAATCTATAAAAGCAACGGTAATATTAAGAGGCAGTCAGTCATTCATGTAAATTATATTGTATCAGTACTCTAAAGCATTCTGTTAAATATATATTGTAAAATACACAAAACCATTTAAAATAGGCCAACATGTCTATGTAAAACAAAAGAAAATGAGTATCGGAGTAGTCCGAAATATTAGTACATACAAATAGATTAAAACAACCACCTGTTGTAGGTGCTGCATCCACCTCGGATTATCAAAAAAGGCAGAAATAAAATATTATCCAATATCAGATCATCACTAGTATTTGCTAGATTTAATACAATGCATCCTATTATCCAACCACATCTCCTACTTCAAGATCTCTTATCAATAACTGATCATTAATCCACCCTTCTGATCGAACCATCAATGGAAAATATAATGATACTAGAATCACTAATCAATATAAAAGCCTATCAACAAGGTAAAAATATTATATTCATTTTTGAAATACCTCTAACTGACAAAGATATTTATGATTTCTATCACATACATATACTTACTCCCGACGAAAAACGGAAATGTAACAAAAACCATAATACCGTCAACTCATCATACGTAATGAACAATATTATAGTAAATTAGACACAAATTGTAAAGAGATACAACCACATGAATTTTTATATAATGCTGTACCCATAAATGACAAAAGTCCATGTGAAGTACAAATTGTAACATTAACAAATAATTATGAACATTACGACCAAATTCCATTAATTTTAGATGAGATTAAGATACAAAAAATCGAAGACAATCATTGGATTATTATTTTCGTTAACCAAACCAAAATATCCATTTCACAATATGTCAAACAAATAAAGAATACAAATATCGTGTACATTCCACCAAATTGTATTGTAAGAATTAATGGTATTATCATTAAGAATTCACACAAAACTGAATATAGTAAATATAATGCACTTAATTTAGAATACGATATTAAATTAAGCAATGATGATATTGTATTAGAGCCTTTAAGCCTCAAAACTGTAGAACTTTCAAAACTTAAAGATATTGTAAATCGTTTCAACATTTTGCAAGAAAATATCAAAGACGAAACAAACATTGTTAGTAATACACCCGGTGTTTGGACAATAATTTTGTATGATACATATATTAATAATAGCCTGTTTGTATATTATGGCAAAATTTATCAAAAAGACCAAAATTGTAAATTTAAATTGTCTAAAGAAAAAATCTGAGAATAATGTAAATCCACAAAATTTAACTGATTTACAGTGTAAATTTTGATCTTGCCGGGAAGGTGTTACGTTGTATAGTATGCTACACAAGTATAATCTTATCATTGTAAATGTCTACGTTTCCATCTTCTATCTTAAGATAAATTTTATGTATGGGTGTAGGTACGTAATTACAACACATACTTAACTATGTAAAACCCCTCAGTGGCTGAGTGGTAAAACTCGCGCTTCACAGTGCGAAGGGCCGGCGTTCGAGACCCGGTAGCGGCAGAGCGTAGCAGTTTAAAATCCTAAAAAGGGATCTGGACCTCTAATAAGCTGCGAAAATGAAGGAAATGCCATTGGGTGGGCCAGGAGCGGTACGGTATATGCGTGTACATATACGGCTCGGTGGCTCCTAACCCTTACACCGAAAGGTAAAAAGGGTAAAAGATTAAGAAGAAGAAGAAGACTTAACTATGTAACTGTTTTAATAATAAGTTTGAATGCACTGAAATATGTACATGACAAAGACAATGACGCTAATGTGGATATATTGTTTTTGGGGTTCCTATGGAGAGTGCATACATATATAACATTATCCCTTTTGCGAATTATAGGTCAAGCCTCGAAGGGGGTCTTCTAATTCGGGTGGAACGCCTCGTAATAGGTGTCGTAGGTTGAGGCTCATCCAGTCTTGCAGTATTCGTAACAGACTCACGCGAAGTATTAAGGTCATTAGCTGTCCCTACGTTCGAAGTGTAAACTTCCGTTTGATTTGGACTTGGTTCTTCACGAATAATTGTTGGATCAACCCCGATCCCGGATACAGGTTCCTTAACCGTAGGTATGATACCCTTGTAGGGTAAAAGTTGATCGATGTGTTTCTTTTGCACGCGTCTACCAACCAATGCATTGCAATGTAAGCGCCCTGTTCTTGCAACAATCGTTCCCAATTCCCACTTAGTATCCGTGTTGTTATAGCATCTTGCTTGGACTTGCTCATTGATCTTGAAGTGTTTAACAGTCTCTTGCGGTAGTGCTCTCTCCTCCTGACATTCGATACTTATATCTCTTCTCACCCAGTCAAGTCTGGTTCTTATATTCCGATTAAACATTAATTCCGCTGGACTGACATCAGTAGTTATATTCGGTGTTTCTCTGTATTGAATCAAGAATGTACTCAAGCTCAATTTTAGATAATTTGGAATAACTCTATGCTGTCGTGACTATCTGGTGTTACAGGTAGGGGTATGCGTGATAAATAATCTACATTTGCGTGTAGCTGCGTTTTCCTATGCTTAATATCGTAGTTGAATCCAGACATATAATTAGCGTAATGTATAATCTTACGATGTAAGTGGTAGATCCTTATGGGGATGAAAAATTCTCATGCAGGGTTGATTGTCTGTAATTAAAGTAAATTTTCGTCCATAACAATACGGAAAGAATTTCTTCAAACCACATACAATTGCTGTAGCTTCTCTATCCAGTTGACTATAAGTTTTGTTCAGCTTTAATCAACGATCGAGAAGCGAAAGCTATTGGTCGCTCGATTCCCTAAGGAAAAATGTGTGAGATAACTGCTCCTATTCCTGTAGGCGAAGCGTCACTTGCCAAGGTTAGGGGTAGTTTGTCGTCAAACGGTGTAAGGACTTTTGTACTTGTAATTTCGGATTTTAGGTTCTTGAATGATTTTTCGCATTCTTTTGTCCTCTTAAACGGAGTATTTTTTTGTAACAACCTATAAAGCGGATGTAGTTTCATCGACAAGTTGGGTATAAATCGTTGATAGTAATGTAGCAATCTCCGAAATGTTCTCAATTGTGAAACATCGTGAGGTCTTCTACTTTCTAATATGGCCTTTATCTTGTCTGGTAGTGTAGGTAATCCTTTTCGGTCAATTTTGTGCCCTAGGTATGTAATACTTTCCTTGAAAAATTGACATTTCTTCTTATTGAGATGTAAATTATGTTTTCGCAGTCGTTCGAGTATTTTCTGCAGTCTTGTAAATAATTCTTCAGGCATTCTTTCCTGTACTGCTATATCATCAAAGAAACAAACAACGCCTTCCAGATCCTGTAATATTTGGTCCATGAATCGTTGCCATGCACTTGGAGCTATTTTCACTCCAAACATGAGTCACTTTACTTTAAAAACTCCCTTATGTGTTGATATCGCTTGCATGTTGGCACTTGAATCGTCAACTTTCATATGTAAATAAGGATTTCGTATATCTAAGTTGCAGAAATATCTTCCACCACTCATTTTGTTGAATATGTCTTCAATTCTTGGCATTGGATAGCAATCATCTTCAATAACCTTATTAATAGTAGTATTGTATGCTGCACATAAGCCAATTGTACCATCCCTTTTCATTATGGGTACCACTGGTGTTCCCCATGACGAATGTGCTGTTTGTTCTAAAACACCTATTCTCAGTAGTCTTGCTATTTCATCTTCTATTTTGTTTTGTAATGCGTAAGGTACTGGTTGAGGTTTGATAAAGATTGGTCGTACGTTTTCATCCGTCAATCGAAATGAATAAGTATAATCCGGAATTTCGCCCAATTCTTCCGATAACACATCCTTGTATTCCTGTAATAAATTTCCTAATTTTTTCTTCATAATTATAGGATAAAGCTTCTACTTGATGCATCCCTTGCCAGTCGATTTTAATTAAATTCAGCCAATCTCTTCCGAAAATAGCATCAATATTTCAGTTTATGACAAATAGGTTGCTGTTTACAGATTGTTCCTTGTAATTTATTGCAACTATCGCTATACCTATCGGATGTATAATTTCACCAGTGCATGTTTTCAATTTTACTGATGTTTGCATTGACCGGGAAACTACTAACTTGCATTTGACTTGATTCCTTTTTTAATATTTCGACCGATTGAGCAATGTGAACTATTTCCTCAAAATTCACTGTAGCTTTCTGTTGTAGTAAACGTTCTCGAATATCGTTATCCCTAATTCCACGAATAAACTGTGCCCGTAAATGTGTATCAAATGTGGCTACTTGACAATTCGTACATTTAAAATCGCAATTGATGGTCATATTTTTTAATTCTGCTACATAGCCTTGTATGGGTTCTCCTTCGTGTAGTACACGCATTTCAAATTTATGTTGCTCAGTGATTACACTCGCTTGCGGTGATAAATATTCTTTTAAATATTTCACTAGTTGTTTGTAAGTTGTAGTGCTAGGTAAAGGTCAGAGTTTGATATACTTTTGGACTTTGGCATCCGATAAGAATTTGTACACAGAGTTTGTCCTTTTCTGCGGTCGAATCATCCACTCCTCGTAATTTCAAATGATTATCAAGGCTTTGTAAATATGTATCAAAACTTTTATTAGTTTCATCGTAAGATTGTAAATGATCTTTCTCAATGTAAGTTGTGTCCTTATTTTGTCGTATAATTTCCGCCTGCGTGACCTGTATAGCGTTCAACGCATCCGCAATTTTATTTAATACTTCATTTAATTGCGCCATTTTAACAAATAAAAGGAAAAATATTTTAATGGACAATATCTCGGGTTGGCAAGTGTACAGCGCTAGCAATGTAATTGATGCTATATAGTATACTGTCACTAACCTAAACAACGTGTCTTCCTTCTAATGCTTTCTTTTCATTCTTCTCTCCCCATCCCATTCTCGTCGCCAGTTTTATGTATGGGTGTAGGTACGTAATTACAACACAACACTTAACTATGTAACTGTTTTAATAATAAGTTTGAATACACTGAAATATGTACGTGACAAAGACAATGACGCTATTGTGGATATATTGTTTTTAGGGTTCTCATGGAGAGTGCATACATATATAACAAAAATATATTTATGTAAGTCAGTCGTTCGTAAGATACGAAACGATTCCGTTCGCTGAAATAAAAAATATGTTTTAAAAAGCAGTTTTATTTTCAAAAAACGTAATTCGAGTTTATTCGGTCTAGCTCGTAGATAAAATATAAAAACATAAATTATAACAATTTATATTTATAACTTTTTCGAAATATTGAACATAAAATCAAAAAATTTACGTATTTTAGTGTGTGTGAAAGTATAAGTGTATTTTCCGTTGACGGTGCTTCCTGTATCTCCTGTTTATCTGTATGGTGAGGTTTCTTTTCTTACTAATACTTCTCCCTCTTACAAATATTTCTTCTTAAAACCCTTTTTCTTTTGGAAATATATTTCAGACTTCTTTATTGACTTTTCTCAATTTGTCAATTTCAATCGTCGTTAACCAAACAACTTTTTATTTTCTTTTTAGAAACCAGGACCACACTCGTCCACCTTACCGTTGTCCCCGAAACGAAACTTTAATTCACCCTGACTTCAGTACATCCAAAAATACTGCTGTTATAGAAACCTGTACTGTACGTCGATGCATCCTTGGCTATTTCCACCAAATGTATGTGAATTCTTGTAATGCATATTTGTTGCAGGAAATGTGTGTCAAATGTTAACAAAGGTCCTTTTACATTAAATCATGCTTTTATAAAATATTTAACCTTCCTATACTCACGCATACGGTCTGTGAGACCGACTTGTATAGTATAGTATACGTCTTTCATTTTGACGTGAGTATAGGAAGGTTAATAAATTTTAATTTCTGGTGACTTGTTTCTCTCATTAAACGTCTCTGGCTGGAGTTAAATTTAATGAGACAACACCCGTAGGAGATTAAAATGCTTAAAAGGTGGTGGGCGTGGCGTCGAAAAGGTATAAATAGAACCCCAACACTAGGCTAAATGTGAAATGAAAAGCATAACCCCAAACTTAACTATGATTTTGATAACTTGAATTATAATAAATGAATTTCTAATGATAATTAACCATTTGTGTATTATTATACTACTTTATACAGTTTTTAACATTGATTAAAGGTTTAAAAAATGTAATGAACCGCAATACCCGAGGGAATCGGCAATAGTCCACGAACTTTATATTGAAAATATCTTGATTCCTTGTACACAGAACAATTCTCATCTCCAATGTTTAAAGAATTATAACTACATAAATTTTTTCTTGAAATTAAGTTATACTTCACAATGTTAGCTATAAATACACGTTTTTGCTTTTTCTTTCCAATTCTCTTGGCGCTGTTTTTGTATTTATTTTCTTCATTCTGCAATCTTCTTTCTTCTTCCTTTCGGGCCTTCTCTTCTTCTTCCTTGCGTAAAATCTCAGTACGTTTCTCGTGCTTCAGCCGTTTTTCTTTCTCTTTTTGAATCTTTTTAGAAGCGATCTTGCCGTTTAATTCTTTTTAAGCATTTTTCTTCTTTCGATTTTTCTGCTTCTTCCTTTTTCTTTCTTCGAATTTTTCCAGCATTAAGGTCGACAGTTATCACTTCCGAATATTGTTTACGGTTTAGATTTACCTCGAAAATCAAGTTTTCAATTTTCGGAATGGAAATCACTTGTTCCAAAGCCGCATTGAAATTTTAAAACCTGGCAGTTTGTGGTCATCGAAGATGTTCGGTTCTGCAAATGCTCTGACTCCTGAACTATATCTTCAAGCGTTTCCCCAAGAATCTTGAGTTCAACGTCGTTCACTAATTGGCAAGTTGCAGGAATCTCCTGTACACGATCGATTGGGATGATGGCATCGTTGGAATCATCAAAAATGGCAGAAGTTTGTATTGAAACATTTATATCCGTGTAACGATGGTTTTTAGGGCGAATCAAAGTTGGATCGTTGTCGAATATGTATCGCTTCAACGGATAGATGTCAGCGCTCATAAATCCATTTACTCCCTTGTCCACTGATGCGACCTACGAGTATGCAAACGAAAAAATCCCAAGGACGTCGTACGGTGTTTACGTGTGTACGTGTGATGTGAGCCACATTAGCCGATACTTCGAATATACAAACGAGCCACAATACCCACCAGTACTATTTCATATTTTTTAAATTGTTAAAAATAAATAATAGTCATTCTAAGGTCCAGGTCATGATTTTTTTAGGAAGCCTATACGAATTGTTGGATTGGATGTTTTTCTAAATGTAAGTACTCACTTCCGAGAACACGTTAAATTTTTAATTTAATTTACAATATTAGCTGAGTATACGCGTCCTTTTTCAACTGCCGCAAAAAAGAAGTCCTTCGCGGTGATCACTCTCATTTCATCTGTAGTCATCAGAATGAAACAAAAAACAAAAAGATTAAAATCGAGACTACGAGGGTTGCCTTTTATATTTCTGGATTAGAGAACAAAAACAAATATTTATCATCGAAAATCACTTTATTGTTTTTCAAAATATTCCCCATGAAGATCTATACACTTTTGCATGCGTTTGAACCAATTTTCGAAGCACTTTTGCCACTCTGATTGAGGTATCTCCAAAACATGCATTCTGAATGCAGCAACCGCTTCTTCAGGAGTCGAAAAAGTTGACCTCTCAGTTTGTTTTTTACGTACGGGAATAAAAAGAAGTCATTCGGTGCCAAGTCAGGACTATACGGCGGATGATTCATCAAATCGATGTTTTGGGTGCTCAAAAATGCAGTTGTTTGAGCCGATGTGTGAGAGCTCGCATTGTCGTGGTGAAGAGTGATCCGTCTTCGGCGGTTGGTTTTCCTGATTTCTTGGAAGACAACTGGCAAACAAATGGTTGTGTACCACTCAGAATTGACTGTTCTCCGTTGTTCTAGTGGTACGGTTGCGACATGTCCAGTTTTTCCGAAAAAACAGGCGACCATTTGGTTGGAAGTGATTCGTGCGCGAACAACTCTTGTTGGATTTGGCTCATCTTGAAACACCCATACAGTCGACTGCTGTTTACTTTCGGGCTCATACACGTAAATCCACGATTCATCACCTGTCACGATGTCATGGAGGTGTTTCGAAGCACCGCGATCGTATTTTTGAGCATTTCCTTCGACCAATCGACACGAGCCTTTTCTTTGAGCGATTGACAAATTGTGTGGGATCCAATGCGAACAATTTTTTTTGACAGTCAAATGTTTATGCAATATTGAATGTATGCTGGTCCCACTAATGCCTAAGGTTGTCTCAATCTCACGATAGGTCACATAACGATCTTGCAATATCAGTTCGCGCACAGCATCAATGGTTTTCGGAACAACAACTGATTTTGGACTACCTTCACGAAATTCGTCTTGGAGTGAACTACGACCACGATTGAATTCACCATACCATCGATAAACACTCCTTGATGGAGCTTCATCGCCAAAAATTGAATTAAGTTCATCCATGCACTGTTGCTGAGTTAATCCACGTCGAAAGTTGTAAAAATAATCGCACGAAAATGTTCACGATTTAATTCCATTTTTGTGCCGAGATGAATCTTTTAAGTTACTGTAAACAACACAAATAGCGCTCGTATGTCAAAACGTTCTGAGTACGTATAACCTCAAAAATGTCCAACTTTACAATAGAGCAGTCAGTTGCCAGATTGCAACACTAGGGTTGCCAAATCCCGAAACATAAAAGGCAACCCTCGTATAATCTACTCTTTGTCGTAGGGGTTTTCGAAAATATCTATATTTGACAAAATGGCGGACGTTTGAACTCAAAGTAGCGATTTTTAGGCAAAAATTTGTTCTTATTTTGTCGATAAAACAAAATCTAAGCTGCTAAAAATCCTACGACAAAGACTAGATAATTATGTATATAATAAACACAAAAATATCAAGTTGATCGGTACAGTGGTTGTCGAGTTATTGTGGTCACCGATTTGGAAAACATGGTTTTGGGAAAAACGCGATTCAAAGTTGAGCAAAGAGAAAATATCAAAATTCTCTCACTTAGAAGGTCCATAATATATGTCCTCGACGTTGCTTGGAACACCCATATCTCCTAAATTTTGGTGACGACGCCGTACTTGTCCTTCTTTTGATGTTTCCAGTGCCCATAACTCGGCTTGCGCTATGCGACAGTCATATTCAGCTCCTGCGTACAAGTGCGCATTCAGTCCTAGTGAAATTCCCATGAGATTCATTACTTGTAGCAGTGACATGACTCTATTGTTGAATGTACAAGTTGCTAATAATGCTGTAATCTCGTCAATTGTAGCCCCGATGTGTATTATTTTTGGAACAATCATCCGAATTAGTTGATTATAGTTCTCGTTCTGAGTATAACCACCAACACAGTGCTCCAATAACGAGTCCTTACTTATTGTTAGATCTAGATATATCGGTTTGAAGACATCAATACGATTTTTGGTAACGCTGAATAGTCATGTGTGAAATCACTCAGTGTCTCTGCAGCTTTTACTTTTGCCACTTGCACCACGATTAGACGCCTTCATGACAATATTCGTGTTCAGAATTGTCATCTATTGATCCGTAATATTAAAAAAGTTGCCCATATTGCTTTTTTAATATAGTCTTACAATCACTATGTCTTCAAATAGCTAAGCCATAGCAGATGCTTAGTTGTGTCTATTAACTTAGCAGTCAATTTGCTTTTTCCACCGATAACAGGATTTTTTTTTCGAAGGCGTGTTTTTATGATCTCACAGTCACCTCCGTACGGTTTCGAACTTATTATTCCACTATATGTTTTCGAATCCCCATCACCGATGTAATTAACTTATTTTACTCCATATTTTCGATAGATCTTGAAAATATTTAACTTGCAATTTTGCATTCATTGTACTGCTCGGTATTAATGTGCTTACTCCAGTATGCACATGAAGTGCAAAAACTAGACTTCACAATAAAATCTACAACTTTTCCTGTGAAGTGGTCAATCAGAGGCGGAAGTCCGAATAATGATGTGAAACCACGTTTTTGCCAGGTGTCGTCACGTGAAACAGTCAGTTCTTTATCACTCCTACTGGGATTGTTTATGTATTTCTTCTTCTTCTTCTTCTTCTTCTTCTTCTTCTTCTTCGGTAGCTTGTTTTAATAATACATCACAAACACTTGAAGCGGCAGCATGAATGTTTTTCCCTATTATATTGTTGAACCGGAGGCAGCAAATCCATGATTCCACCAAATTTCATTGCTTCAATGAAACCAATCCCCAATAAACGCATTGTAAAATAGAATCGTGTATTTATTTCGTAAGCTGTTTTCACGTAAGGACACGAAGGTACTGCAGTCGAGCTAGCGAAACACGTGTCACCGATTTTATTATAAACAATTGCGTGGTGAGGAGTTTGCCGATGTGATATTGTCAGTGAATTGAAAACTTGCTGAAGTGCCTAGTATTGTCACTGAAGCATACACTGGTGAATAGTTGTCAAGTATGCGAAGAATCTATCATAACAACGCGTTTCAGTGTATAAAATGTTTAAAATAGATACATAGATGTCGTGTGTAGCAACCTCAACACAAAGTTTATGTGTATGTTTATAAAAGGTAAGGCACCTAATAGAAGCAGAAAATATGTTACAACTATGGCATGGTAATCTTGCCATTAACAAAAATACATATGCAGCAAAACTTTCCATATTTGAACTTCGGATATTCGAAATTCCCTGTAATCGAAAGAGCTGACCGGTGTTTTTTTACGATTGCGCTTTTGGTTAAACAAGTCCGGACGCCAGATAAACCGCCCACTTTCCTATCCAACAAACAGCACAAAGTTTCGTTAAATACTATGTATATATATACTTATTTATTTATATATATAATATAAATATTATATCTACATCTAAATATATATTTATCATGTCTACTTGTCCAAAATACCCTCGACCCCCTTTATTTCAGACACGAAAAGTTTTCCAACAAACAGCTCTCTATACAAACACACGTTTATATAAGACATTCATAATTTATTTAATAATAAGCTGATCAGATATGTAATTTGTGATCAACTAGGTTTGATAAAAGAGTGGATGATGTGTTATCATTAAGTAGTGTACACCGGACTGACTTCTACGAATTTTAATGTCACGCCTTGTACGTAAGTGGAGACAACAACACTTATTCTTACTTATAAAAAACTTCTCCGAGCTAACAATATTAAATACTTACACACTATTTTATAAAAATATTAAGTAATTTTGTTTACACATGTATCGGATAAGTTTATTGTTAAATAAATGATGAATGATCTAAATTAGTTTTATATGGTATCAAGGGAAACCATTTTTCAATAGCTTTCCAATGATGTGCAATCTAAGATTTAAAAGTTGCGCAGAGTGGCGGGTAGTGCGATATTTGTGGAGTTACTTTGGTTTCCCCGGCATACAACCGAAAAGGTTTTCGAACATTTTTTTATATCTCTTAAAACGAAAACGAAAAATACTGTACATTTAAACTTTTCAAAATGTCACCCTGAATAGTTAATGCTGTTCTGAAACTCTTACAATTAGTTCTAGGTATAACTTAGTCACTCATACACATTCCGCTTAAAGTATGTTATTGACAATTACTTTTAGTCCTTTTTTTTGTAACATTGTGTTCTTATTATCAAAATGATAACAAATAATATAAGCTTCAAACATAGATTCAAGGGTATCAAAGATAATTTAAAGAAAAATTGTATTTTTTTCCATAAATTTGTTAGTAAAACTAATTAATGTACAAACAGGCATGCAATAACCTAGCCACTACATATCGATACAGTTTCATACATCACAGTTCACCTAGTATTTAGTAGAAAAACAATGATATTATACATATGCGACTTTGTACCAAAGATATTAAATTATATAACGTACCAAATGTTCTCTTAGTTAGATATTAAAAAGGTCTGGCACCCTAAATTACAGTAGCAAAGGCAAAACGGAAACATTAAGATATGAAATAAACCAGTGTACATACGACAGTAAACAAAGGATATAGTTACTTACCTTAAATTATGGTGAATTGGCTTCCTGTAGAGTTCAAAAGCTGAACCTCTCTGCTCTCTGGATCCTTGTAGATCAACAATGTTGGGTCTTTCTGGCGGTCTCGAATCAATCATTTCATTATTATCAATATTGTATATGTTATCATGCTGAGACATAGGTGGGATATCATTTCTAGGTGCATAAGAAATACTAGGATGCCTTCGTGAATCATATGGTGGTGTCATATCATAGTGACCATGAATGTTGGAATTATAGCGGACAGCTGTTTCTGTGTGCCAGTTGTTTGACATATTTTGGGGCATGTTGTAGTAATAATCGTGCATATTCGGAGATCTCTGATCCTAAATTAAAAACAGTTAAAATTATTACGTTAAGCCTTCCAATTTTATTTAGATATTTTGTAATATCTGAATTAAATGATTTTATTATCCTGATCTGTTAAATCTAGTTAACATATTCTTTTTAATTATGTTTTGATGTTTCTCAATTCTAAGAAAAATACAATCGAACTTCCATATGATGAAAATATGTTTTTAAGTCTTTGTGATATGAACCTTAACAGATCATTATAAACAAGAAATACTGTCCACCACTAAAATATGCGTCCAGACAAGCACTATGAAATAAAAGATAGATCAATTTATATCAAAGGCAACCGATTTTTTCAAAAATTCTTCTAACAATTCACTCTTATACGGGGAATGGTATTCTATCCAAAAATTTTAAATAGCATTATCCCCATCTAAGTTAGTTTTCTATTTCTGACACAACTCTTTTATTTCTTTCAAAATCAAATGAATTATTACCGATCCTTTCTTATACAATAATAAAATGATAAATACGTTGGAACCATCGAATGTATTGTTTGAATTCATTCCCGCCGATTTATATTTATAAATAATCCATATGTCAACAGTTGGGATTGGAAATTCTTTGTTGTAATTTTTTCATTTTTCCAAAAACCTATCAAAATGGGGTTCAGTCAATCCACCGTTAGGAGCAGGTTAAGTTAAAAACTTAATATATTGTATACTAGAATATTGTTTTATAAAAATTTATAGAAGCAAACATTGCTATATAGTTAACATTTCTTTACTTTTATTGGTCTTTTAGATTTCGCTACACTTTGCTTTTTCTGCCACTATGTGACGGGCGCGTTTTTAAGTTGTGTACAAAAACTAGGAAACACACTATTTTATTACTTTACAAAATATTTGATTTCGTGCTTTATACACTTTTGCATGCGTTCAAACCAATTCTTGGAATATTTTTCCAGTTGGTATCTCAGAAACATGGTGTTTGAAGGCTTCGGCGACTTCCTGAGGTGCTGAAAATCGCTGCCCAGAGATTCATTGGTTAATATTTGGGAATAGAAAGAAATCGTTAGCCCATAAATCGGGTAAATACGAGCAATGAAATATTAATTCGGTGTTTTCCTCCTCAAAATAATCAATTATTTGACGTGCTGTCGGACAACTGGCTGGCATTGTCATGATGTAGAATGTTGCGAAATTTTCGGTGTTGAAAATCACTATGCACGCATTTTTGTTTGACATTCGGGAATTCAAATAATCAATCATTTGACGTGCCGTGTAGTAGCTGACATTGTCATGATGCAGAATGGGAAAGTTTTTGCCAGCGATACCTGAATGCCCAAAATGAACACCGCACACCGAACACTGCAAAACAACTTTGCACAGTAAACATCACACTGGCACAATGTCAGTATTGCTTTCAGTGAAGTGCATGCAGGTGTTTAGTGTAATTGATTGTGCAGGCCTTAAAAGTTGTGCAGCTTGCTATACGCCAGGTTCGTTGTAGGCGTTGACCAGGTATCGCCGGCGACACTTACAGCCGGTACGATATTTGTTGAGTCAGAATTCCTAAAAATTTTAGGGTACGGCACTGCTTTCTAATATCTAATCACCGTCAATGTGAATATGAATTATCCCGGGAATGTACACAATTAAGTTCAAATATGGATATATGCTACATAAATCGGGCATTCTCCTACATAATTCAGTAACTCTGGGATTGATCAAACTGGGCTTTTCATAGAGAACTTGTAACGCACTTCTAACGTTCGAAGTTATTCGTAGGCGATCGGAAATTGCGAGGATGTCGCATAAACGTATATATACACACTCGGTCCGTCCCGATTAAATTCGATGATCCATCACCATCGTAGATCTGTTTACCTTATCGAGTTATCGAACTTACTACGATTTTACGTTATCAAGCGTGTAATCGTATACTACGAATTTTGTGTTCGCATTAGTGCAATGTTTCCAATATCGGGTATTTACCTTATCGAGCGTCTGTTGTACGTATCTGGAATTATTTTGGAAAATTGTGATACGGATTATGGTGTTTTTATTTATTTTATATACTATATGACCTACGTATATAATATATTGCGATATTCTAGCGCTGTCTTATAGCTTCCTTTCACTTCTAAAGCAGTATGGCGAAATATCGGGTTGTCTCATTTATTTTAAATATTTTATCTGTTTATTCTTTATCTGATTTTAATTATTTACTTCTTAAAAACGCAAATATAATCATTCTAAGTACATACACACTACCGTCTATATTAATTTGGACACAAATTTCGTAAAGTATATTGATAAAAAAAACTATTTATGAAGTTTCTAATTCGCAATGGACAAATACGTTCAAAATTTCTGGGCAATAATATCATGGAATAATAATGAAAATTTACATTTTAATGGCACTCGTAGAACAAATTTACGATCCCTTTATTATGTTTATTATCGAGATAGAGGGATATATATTCATGCATGACAACGACCCCAAATATATGGCGTTGGTATGCACAAAGTACTGAAATAACCAACATAATAATATTCTTGAAATAACGTAAATTTAAAGACGGAAAAATTATTGGGGATTGCGGCCAAGGGTGAGTTGAAATAAACGGCTCTCTTTCGTTAACTCTCAGCTTTCGAATTATTTTAATTCTTCATCGAAGAGTTTTCCATGAGAGGTGAGGAAACAGCTTGTCAGCAACTGAACAGAATGCCAAGATCACACTACATCGCAATATATTTAACAGATTGAAATAAGTTAAAATTTAGATTTTAAAAATTTTTACATGTAATTAAATAAACTTGAATAAAAAAACTTGTTCATTACACATACTACACATACACTAAGTTAACTTCTACGTTATACCGAAGTTTTGGACATGTTGACCATGTGGATGCCGAGGAACATCTTGATGTTCTAGAAGTTAACTTAGTGGTTCCCGAGTAGTATGTGTAATGAGCAAGTTTTTGTATGCAATTTTATTGAATTACATGTAAAAATTTTAACTTATTTCAATCTTTTAAATATATTGCGATGTAGTGTGATCTTGACATCATGTATGTATCCTACCTCCACGACACATTTATGGAACATTATACAGGACCAGTCGGTCAATATGCCAAATACAATGCTTGAAAAATTGTGGAACGGATGCCTAGAATTGTTAGTGCCATCCTTCGTGCAAAAGGAGGGTTTTCAAACGAAAAAACATTTAATAAATTTTATATTATATGTTGAGAATTGTCCTTATTTTTGTCGAATGTTATAAATATGTGTTAACAACAATAATATTATTATACAAATTTCATTTTGTAGTTTAATTTAATGTCAATATTTTACAATTTTGTAAATCTACTTCAGTGTCCGAACTAGTATGAAAGATAGTGTGCACAGATTTCATTTGTCATTATTAATACAAAGCTAATCAACTGCAGCAGAAAAATACTTTCAAATACATTTGACATAAACATTACCAAAATAGTTGGAACTCAATTTCAGTACTTTCTGTGACCGCAGATTTGAATTAACTAAAATGAATCTGGATAGTATGACGCGAGTAACTATAGTAAATGTAAGCTATAATCATCAATTTAATCATTACATTTTTGTACTAAAGTGCATTTTGTACTCACTCCACATTACACTTAATCAAGGTTAATTAAGAATGTTCTTCACAATCAAGTATTAAATCAATTACAAGCGTCTTAGAAGACCGTTACTTATTTTTAGAAAAAGAAACCGAAGATAAACGAAATCTATCCACTATTGGCTTATTTTGAAATATCAAACAAAATGCGCAAACAGATGGTCTAACATTATTTCTTTATGATAACCAAAGATTTAAAAAGTTTTTACCACTGGATTACTATGACTTTTGCCGTGCTGAAAAGCTACTGGAGGCTGCACCATTCCGTCACCAGAGCCATAACCACTTTGTCCCTTATAAGGTGGCTTGTAATTTTTGGGTTTTGGAGGTGGTATGGGCTTATAAATATTTGGAGAAGCATTCTGCGGAGGTAAATGATTCATTTGGCCATTATCTAAGCCATTGGTCTTCACTGATGGATGGTGATGAAGCGGAACCTGATGTATGCTGAGATGGCTTTGAGACAGGTCTTGGTGTGAGCTACCAGCGAAATCTTGGGTAGAACTATTATTTCGACTAAATTAAGTTTACAAACACATACAAATTATATATATATATATATATAGATATATATATATAGATATATATATATATAGATATATATATATATGTATATACATATGAATATATATAAATAGACATAAATAAATTTACAATTATTACCTGTATTTCCCATAATCGGTTTTTGTCTCCACATGAGAAACTTTTGCCATGTTGTTGTGCTTGGCCGGAGATCTGTTATATCTAAAATCGCATCTTTTGTTTTCACTTCGTACTAAAATTGGAATTGCAAATTCTTTTATACTCCATACCTGTACATGTCCAGTCTGTCATGTTCAGTTATTCTCTGATGCATTTGTTCCATGCTGCTCCCTACTTCTTTGTCCATTTCTCTTGAATTTCTCGGGCTGTGATCAGTTGATAAATCGTTATTGCTTGTTACGGTATACTTCAAATCCAGTTTAGAACCTAATCTATCATGCCTGTGATTTTGTTCCCATCTTGCTGGGGCATATTTGGTGGGAGTATTTTGAATATTCGGACTTCCCGGTTCAATTTTAGACAATGTAGTCTTGAGATCATCGTGCGCATTGGGTATTATACGCGAATTAGATATGGGCTTTGGATTTTGATTATTAAATGAATCGTAAGACGATAAAGAATCCTGAAAGAAGCAATTCGGCAATACAAATGATATACATTCACGTGTAGAAATTATAAGAATATAATTAGCAAAATAAAACTAATAATTAAATCGTTCTAAAAAATAATCACTTTAGTTACCACATTAATCCAATACCGTACTTTGACAAATCCAATTCATGGTAATTTCAAACCAAACATGATCATTAGTCATATTTTTCGGCACCGATGGTTGGACACAAAACCGTTTTAACGCAAACAAATATTGAACGTTTTTAAATGATAAAATACTTTACGCACAGCAAATAATACGTTTATACTTGCTTACTATGTGAAAGAGCAGACATATATCAAACTCGTATAGGTCTATTGCCTTCTTTCGTGTCTTGTTCGCTGTATATAGACTGTTCGTTCAACGAAGAAGACGCGTGTTTGTCGAAACTTAGTAATAACTAAGGTTTGATAAAAGAGTGGATGACGTGTAAACCGGTCTTTGTCTCCACTTACAAATCCTCTTGCAAGGCACGACATTAAAATTCGGAGAAGTAAGGGCGTCAGTCCGGTGTACACTACTTAATGATAACACGTCACCCACTCTTTTATCAAACCTTAGTAATAACTCTACGACTAATTATATCAAATCGAATAATTGCTCAGGTGAAAATATGTGGAAAAATGTATGTGTATGGACAATTGCAGTCAATTTACAAATATTTTTTCCTTTCCACACATCCTTTCTTCGTATTTTATCGTACGCTTTTTCGAAATCCACAATACATATATGTATTCCTTTGTTTTTAATTGCGCTCTTTTCTATTACTTGCCTTATTATAAAAACTGGATCTTGGGTACTTCTGTCTTTTCTAAAGCCATATTGCGCTTCTTCCGGTGATCTTTCAATATCATCTTTTATTCTCCCTTCTATTATTCTAGCTAAAGTTTTGCTGGGACACTCATTAAGGTTATGTCTCAAAGGTCGAACATTCCCTCACATCCCCTTTTTATGTAGGGATAAGATGATTCCCATATTCCATTCTTTGAGTATATTCAAATTTTTATCTCGAGTCTCTTCATCTTATATTGTATAAGCAAACACACTGACAAAGTCAATGCACAAATTTTCACTATCACCTTGGAACCTTTGGTGTAACAAAGCAAACACACTGACAAAGTCAATGCACAAATTTCCACTATCACCAAACAAATATTGCATGTCTCTCGACGCGCGTTTCGCTAACCAAGTTAGCAAATGTGACTTTTGATCATCTCCTGATGATGCTAACTTGGTTAGCGAAACGCGCGTCGAGAGACATGCAATATTTGTTTGGTGATAGTGGAAATTTGTGCATTGACTTTGTCAGTGTGTTTGCTTTGTTACACCAAAGGTTCCAAACCAATTTTCTGAAGTTATATTGTATAAGGTTGCTCAATATCCACTAGCTCATAAAAATACTGTCTTCATCTCTCCAGTATATTAGTTCCATAGATGATTATACCTCCGTTTTTGTTTCTTATGCTTTTCATGTTATATTGTTTTCTGCCTCAGCTGTTTTAAAGTGCCGTAAAATATTTTTATAATTTTATTCGCTTTCTTATATTGTAAAGATCCATGTAAGAGTTCTATCTTTTAATCAGCGACATGCAGCTTCATGTTTTGTTTTGTTTATTTCCGGCGTTATATTTTCGGCTTTATTAACTTGTTAATTTGAACGAGAATTTACTTTCGTACGTTTGTTAATATTGTCTATTTTCATCACTGACTTTAAATTTAATATCGTTCAAGTCCGTAACTTCCTTTGTGTTTTACTTTCAATTTATTTAACTTGCAAATTTACTAAGTTTAATAAACTTGTATCGCCCTTTCAACCGTTTCTTTACAAGCCAAATGTTTTAAAGTAACATCGTTTAAGAGAGAGGAAACGTAAGTACCTTTTTCGTTCGGTAACTTGATGGAACATACTGTTTGTTTGACGTACCATCGTGTTCTCAATCTGGTTCTTGTACGTGTAGTAGAACGCTTAAATCCCCATTACGAAACAATGGCCGTTTTTAAACTTTTGTACAATCAGCCAACGTTTTAACATCTTTTATCGTTAAAGTAAACCTTAACCCCCGCGACTCTACGCTCTAGCTTCCGTCTCTGCGTGTCATCAGATCTCTCTGAGATAATCTGAACGCTGTGTTTCTGCCTTTGTATCACCTTCAGGAGTCTTTGTTTCTACGTATTTCAACCGGTAGAACAGACGGTACTCAAGGAATCACGTAGCGTGTGTGATATAAAAAATAAAAACGGATTATCTCGTTTGAATCCGGATGAAAGACAACAATACATAAAAGTCTATGATTACGAAGTTTTTCAGCTCATACAGCATTGCAAAAAATGGAAAACCATTTGCAAATGGGGAATTTCCCAAAGAAAACCTATTTCGAATGAATACCTTTTTTGTATTTTTCAAGTTCATTTAACAAAAATATAAATAAACAACTTCAAAATGATCATGTCATTAGTAGATCTTTGGACGAAAGTACTAACAGAAATAATATTGCGCAGTTAACATTAATTGCTAATTTAACTCGGTTTCTAAAAAATCTATAATTGAAGAAGGATCGGCCGTTTAACCAACTTATTTTTAACTGTTTTCTAACAAAGATAAATAAAAATAAATATGATGATGTAAAAAATAAGATGTTTTCTATAACGACAGATGGATTAGCTGCAATGACAACAGAGGTTTCAACTTTTTTCGACGAGGTCTGATAATAGGTTGATGTAATAACTAAACCGTGGAATTAACTTCCCGAAAGATTTTCCTTGTATAAAAAGAGGTCCATTTGTTCGTTTAAGTGCTTTAGGCCCAACATATTTCTGTCAGCAAACATCCTGAATCATAAGATATATTGTAAATCCGCAGAGAAGCACAGATAACTGAAGAAAATACGGAAATATTATAAATTATATAGCAAAAGAAGGACCCGTACACATATCCGTTGCTGACCACTGACCCAAACTATACAGAAAAATGATAGCGAATATCCCAAGTCTTACTTAATAATATTCAAATGATATGTGTTGCCCGATCATTACCATTTTTATAATCACAAACCTACATTAAATATAAAAATTGGTTTGCAATATAATCTTCTACGTTAGATCGGTCAAATTAAATCCGCAATTTTAAAGTTTTGGTTTTTTAAACTTGTATATGTATATTTGTACTTTTCACACCTATAAATGAGAGATAAAATAAATTTCTCTACTTCACTAGTATGCTGGTCAGTTCCGTCTTCAGAAGTTTAAGGAGTTTTACCTGAACAATTATTCACTGCAATATACACTGATATGGTAACTACCTACGACCATGTCAAAAGGTCGTGGTTGAAGTGGTTTTGGGTCAAAACGGTCAGGTTGAGTTCACCGCGTCTAAGGGTGCCAATCTATATATTGACAAAAATTAGGCCTGCGTTAATGCTAGGGACTTGGTATTAACAGTGATAGTAATATTAGATATCTATTATGTCTTTAAGGTAGGTAACAGTTTTCGATTTGTTGCCAATTTGACCCAAATTTTGCAGACGTATTTGCACGCCAAGAAAAATAAATGTTAGTTCACAATAAAAGAAAAAAATTACCGATTTAGAATTTTGACTTCTTTCGAGAGAACTTAACTTATTAGTGTTACTATTAAAATTCTGATTCTCAAGATTATTTGATTCTTGCTCGTTATGTAGGCCGGCTTTGGTACCAAATAATCTCTCATGCGCTGATCTCCTAGAAATTGAATACAAAGGCTCAGTATAAATTCAAAAGAAAATTGACATAACTTACCCATTGGACTTTGTGGGCGTTGTCAATAAACCTAAAGGCTTAACAGCTCTATCTACTCTTGGTGGTAAATCGGGAGCAGTTCCATAAATACCTTCTCTACTAGAAGTTTGCTCATTACTAGCTAAACTCTTTATATGATTCATATGTAAACTGCTTATTTGGCGCTTATGAGATATATTTTTTCCGTATTCATCATTCCGTTGATCATTAGGAAGATTAAAATCAGACGGTTGATTGGAATGAGAATATATTGGGCTTTTGCTATAATTAGGTGGATCTCCATTACTATTAGGTACTTCCTGAGAATCACTTTGAGATAAATAATTCACATCTTTGTTTGGACAAATAGGTGTCTGTGGTTCGCTCGAATTTTGACCATTGAATCCATATCTCGTGTCATACGTCGCCTATATCAAAACAATTATATTATATGTACCATATATGTATATCGGTATTAATAAGTAAAACATGATTTATTTTGCATCCCTGTGAGTGACTAATAAAGTAATAAAGCAGCCCTGATTTTAGTTTTAGTAGATCTTAGTTAGTGGAGAAAGTACAAATAACTGAGTTAAGCTATGCGGACGATATGGTGATATTAGGAAACACGGAGAGACATCTGCAAGAAAATGTTAATATAATAAATGAACAATTAAAAGAAATAAACATGAAAGTTAATATAGACAAAACAAAAACAATGGCAATAAGCAAAGAAAGTATAACACATAATATAAAAATAGAAGGACATAGAATAGAACAAACTAGCGCGTTTAAATACGTGGGAGGGATTATTAACAGCGAGGGGTCCTTAGAAGATGAAATAAATGAAAGGATATAAAAACTGCAAAACTTTACAACATGATAAAAACACCATTCTTAAACAAAAAGAAATACCAGAGATAGTAAAGGCAGAAGTGATCCGCACACTGGCATGAGTGACACACTCATGCCAGTCATGGACTACAAACGAGAAATAAAGAAGCAAGATGAACAGCGTAGAAATGAGGTTCCTAAGACGAATAAAAAATAAAACTAAGTTGGATAGGATAAAGAACGCAGAATACAGAGAGGAGCTCAATATAGAGCCAATCAAAATAACAATACAGCAAGGGCAATTAAGATGGCTTGGCCATGTTATAAGAATGGGCGAAGAAAGGTTGGGAAGACAAATATACGAATCAAAAGAAATGGGAAAAAGGAGAAGAGGAAGACCGAGGAAGATATGGGAGCAAGAAGTACGAAGTGCATACGAGGCAAGGGAAGAGAAATGGGAGGACATGAGAGCAAGATGCAGGGAGAGAGAAGAGTGGAGACAAATATGGAAGAGGGAGCCAGAAAACTTAACTCCACACAACCCGACACATCACGGTCAAACGAGTTTCAGGATTAAGTAAGTAAGTAAGGTCTTAGTTAGTTAGGCATTTAGCGTTGAAATGCTATGAATTTGACCCCAGTAACCTTATCTAATCTGCATGTAGTATCGCGCGATTGAGAAAACGGCCACCGCTTAATCCTAATGATGATTAATGATACTTTGTAGTTTCATCCTCGCTCTGACCGATAGAGTCTGTTACCAAATCGATGGTATTAATTTTGCAGTCTGTAATATCCAGCAAGTCAGACTGTTAGAGCGCGTGGATCATTCCTGCCCAAATTCAATAATTCCTACACCGTGTATCCATACCTTGCTAAATATGCATAAATGCTTATATATATACTCCTTAAAACTCTATTTTCGCTCAAGCTTAATATATTCTATGTAGCAATAGAACCAAGCGGGGATACAGTGTTAGTGTTAGTTGCAAGTTCAATGAGTTGGGTGCGAAGTTATTGCTTTAATTGCTGCCTGATTGTTCGTCTAAATTTTAATTTTCCTCATTTTTAATTTTTATTTTTATTCAAGTAGCTTCTTCACATCTAGTTACATCAGCAGTATGCACCTCTGTTTGCAAAAGAGTCCAACGTACTCACATATGTACATACATATATAAATACAATACGAGGACTACTCCTATTCGACTCCCCTTCAATTCCGGATAGAATAAAGACGTTTAAACGTTTTTCTTTTTATCAATTAGGTACATATTGCTTTAAAATATGGATTAACGATTTTATCTATAGGTTCATAACTTTCGAAGAAGTTCATAGGTATTAATCTGTATGTTCCTGGCGATCAACCTTTATTTAATAATTTAATAGAACAAAGTTCCTTTTTTACTTGTTGTAGTACTATACTAAATGCATCTTGAAAAGGAAAAATTTGCTTCCATAACTTGCCGGCTGTTTGTCCAACACGAAAGACGTGGTGTATTCATTGAGTGCAAACGAGATTTTTAATCAAAACAGACCGTGTTGAAAATATATTAGGCCAGGGCACGAGTAATTTAGCAAAACCATTGAATTAGAGAAGATAGTGGAAGGCGCACCTAATGCGCTTATCAACGAAAACCGTGCCCTTCTATTGGAAGAGTATAGGTATATACACAGAGGGGATTTGTACCTTTCCCTTGCTCGTTGGCTCTTATGAGTCTGTCAAACCACGCGTTGGTTTTTAACAACATTAATTGTTTAATAGTGAAATCTTCCTATCAGAAATGGTACAAATATCCATTATATTTGAACAATATAGATTATTAGGTAGCCATATATGAAAACAGATAACAACATAATAGAAATACATTTGCTATAGATTTCTTGATGAACCTATACAGTTAAAAATTTGGCACTTGAATTTTTAACGCGGGTCGAAAATCCAGGTATTTTTTAATATATAAGTGCTCACAAGACCATTTGAAATTATTTTTTTGTGTATTAGAGCTTGCGGAGGATGGAATAATAATCGGAATGGTTTACTGTTGGGCCCTCAGAAAATTATTATTCAACAACATTGTGCCGCCAAGTATAAATGCTAACTGCACCAATAATGACTATGATGCAATACCGATTTTTGACCTTCGACTTTCAGAATGAGATATTGCAGAGTTTCCACATTTCAAAAGTCACATTGCTAATGACATAACAGGTTTAATTGAAGTAGATAATTTGTACTTTCTCCAATTAAAGGAATTAAGGAAACTATTACAGATCGACATAATTATTCATTATTAGATATTAATTATTATAGAAATTTGACTAAATTTGTTTGTAATGCAAAATTATATTTTCTGCCTAGAGTTATTTTTGAAATCGTCATATTTTCAGAGAAATCCTTCAGAACGGAAGTTATTTTGAGACACATGCAAAGATCCTTATTTAAAAAAGGATTATGAATTTAGTTCAACAGCAATTCATAACTGAAATAAAAACATTATTTTAACCTTCACATCCAGTTGTCGATATTTCATATTATATATTTCATAGTATTTACTTATACTTATGCTTATATCTTATGTCTACAGTAGGTAGAAATGGCCTATTGTTTTATATCTTGCAAATAGTTAATATTTCTATTTGCCTTGTATTCCCTTTCAATGTAATTTTACCTGATGCGGCGTTATCTCAGATTATCACGCAAGCTAAGATTACCTTGCATATTTTTAAATGAGTCAAACACGGATAGCCATCCCGTCCACTATGTTTATCCTTTTCTAGCAAGAACGTCTCGTTTCCTCATACTGTAGCGTTATTGAAATTATCACTCTCCATGCACAATAGCAATTTTGACCTTAAGCATTGTTTCCAATCGGTATATACAGTCTATTTCATTCTACCCTTAAGGCTGTAGGGATATATATTGCCATAAATAGCAATATTTCGTCGGCTATTGAATTACAGGTAGTGCGTCGGTGGTCTAAATAGTAGGTAACACTGTGCTAAACGAAATGTTATTTGTTTCACAACAAACAACCACAAACAGATTTCATCTTTATTATAGCCCATCGGCGTAATAAAGTTGCTCGAAGAAATACTAAATACTGATGAGCTACAGTATATGAAATGGTGAGTACAGTCTGGCACATAGCAAATAACAGTAGTGAGTCACTGTCCGCATTGTATACATGAGTGGGGAGAGCGTATACGATGGCCGCTATACATAGTAGTACCAAAGTAAGTGTTTGTAACAGCTTAACCCCGACTCTTTTGCCAATGCCCAATTTTTACAAGATATTTGCCAGACTGTAAGTAAGAAACCCTCTCATATTAAATTCACGTTGTGCTAATTACAATAACTAACAGATCTATATATGTAGGTGTATTGCCTTATTTTACTAACCTGGTATGGTGGTAAGACATCATTCGTACAGCTATCTGGCATTACGACACTAGGATCAGAACTAGCTTTTGTAAGACGAATGCCGGTATTGCTTCCAGTGCCTGAATGTCCAGGAGTTATTGGAGGGCCCGGACTATGTTCCAGATCGCTTTCAGGTGAGCTGGCGTATGATAAACGCAATGACGACATAGGAAATAGGAAATCGTCGGATAATGATTCCTCAGGCTAAAATAGCACATATTGATTGAAGGTTATGATCTGTATTAAGTTGAAAATAATAAAACTACATAAAAAGCAAAACAAAGGAGTACATTCTAAAACTACTAAAGTAATGTGAGCAACAAAATGAACAAAAATAGTGTGATCCCAAGCAGTGACAAGCATCGCAATGCAATAGGAAATGAATCGTAAAACTACTGGTTAGAATGGAACGATGATTGCTTCTGCATTGCTTCAATTTTACCGAAGCATTATGCCAAACGTGCACAGTCCTGAGGATAATATAAAACCCAATGTTTCTGAAATGTGTAATTATTTCAAAAGTTAAAAAGTTAAAGTCTATAAGTTATAATAACCAAAAATATGTTTATTACAGCTAGCTATTATTTCTATTTGTACTACGCTGAAAGGAAGAAATCTCAACCTGTTTCTCAATTTTACAATTGCTTATTTGTACACACAACATTCGTATAACAAATACTTTTGAATATACAAAATAAAACCTTAACTTTCTGACCATTATTGAATGTGATTAAATTTTTTCAACGTAGTCATTCATAAAAACAATATATATATATATATATATATAATAAATTGGGTATTCGATTACAACTAAATGTACTATAAAAATGATATCAATAATTCTTATATACTTCCATAATTTTCTTCTTTTACAGCATTTGTGAGGGCATCGAATTTAATAAGAACAGGATGCAAATCCTTACTTGTATTATCGGCACCCCTAACAAATTTATCTGCTTTATTCAAAGAAAATTCCTTAGTATTATTATTAATTTCATTTATCTCATTTTTTTTAGAATCAAGAATATTAGCAAATTTTAAGTAATCGGGGGTATTTTCATACCTAGGATAGTAAAAATGTGTATTACATTTTTCTGAACAGTGTATATTGTACTTAGATGGTGTTATTTTGTTAATGTTGTTAGTAGGGTTCAAGCAACACACTCGCATGTTACAATAATTTTGATTTAAGCAAAAATGATAATTTGGAATACTACTTGCATATGATTGATTTTGATATATACTTGGGTTGATTGAACGTGCTCTGTTCAAGCTACTCTGACTTTGAGAATAATATGAATTTATAAAGGCTGGAATATATGGCCTAGGTGCTACTTGAGGAGTGGCATACATGGAAATGGAACCATTTCTAAAGCGATTATGAGATGATCGGTAATGGTTTGGGAGCGATCGGTATCTGGATTTGGTAATAAAATACTTTGGAAGATAGACGTCGGTAAACATGTCAATATCCGGCTGTAAAGAAAAGCGCTTATGAAAACCACCACCAAGTTGTTATTAAATAAAGATAGTGTAAATAGGAATTCTAACTCAATTTAGTACTCTAATGTGCACTCAAATTTACCGTATTAAATGTACGTTCGTTCAAGTATCGTTGAAACTTTTTACATTTAAAATATTTGAAACAAAATAATATCAACAAACTTAAATATGTTGTAAACGAAAAATTGTCACTCAATACTAAGAACTCTTTCTACATATTCTTTAGAATCCGCACAAAATAAAACCAAGCAATAGCTTGGCGATTGTTTAAGAGAAGACAGATATATGCGCTATGACGGACGGCGCACACTGTAACCCCGTTATAAGGCTAGTGCTCAAAATTGTAAAAGATATAAATTTTTTTAATATCCTCTCTACCACTAGCAGTTCAATCAAACAACAATACTGGAGTTAATGGCTATATTTTTAGCACATTAAAATAACGTTTGCCAATATGTAAAAGGATAAACACAAGGTCATGAAACATATATATATATATATATATATTTAAAACTATAAATATATAAATGACCTGGGGACGATTACATTTTGAAGGTGTTTAGCATATCGTAACATATTAGCAACAAGTAACAAAATTGTAAAGACACTGAACATTCAGTTAGAAGCATATCGATAACTTCTGGATCAAACGCTTTTCTATCTAGTGCTGGGAGAGAACGCATATATATTATTAATGGGAAAATACTATGAGCATATTAAAGATGTCTTCCATTATTTCATCCCCATGAAATGAATTTTGTGTATTATTGTCGTCATATGGTACCAAGGATTTTTCTGCAGTTGTTAAACAATCTTAAATCAGCTAGTAATAAATTGCAGAATTATATATTTTTTTAACAAGTTATCAATCCTACTAATAGTTGCCGATATGTCACTGTTTTGAAAAAATTGGCGTGCTATATTTCCGTTATTTGCATCACCATAGCCTAGCTTCGATTTATATGTTATTAGACATTTTTAACTTTAAACTCTTTCTGAATCCTGTTCCTATTAGCTACTATCTAGTGTTTTGTTTCTTTGCCCACGCACTATAATTTGACTGGTAATTTGAATGCAATGTAAACGAGGCACTCAAACATTTCTATCCAAGTATGAAGTACCGAAATTCCAAAGACAAATTTATTTTTCATAAGCCTTTTATTTTCTTCCAATATTTTTGTATAGATTTGATATCCGACCATCCAATCTACTATTGTGAAGGTGAATATAAATTTTGGTTTAGTGCCACGGTACTATATACCATTAAGTTACTTATAATAGTGTTCTATTGCGATTCAGTATGCCCCATTGTTCTTTTTTTTTTTCTATACCGTAATTTTATGACACTACAGATGTTCTGGAAGGTTTTTGCTAGATGTGGTGCTGCCATTAATGTGCGACTGGCGCCCCATTGTATGTAGTTGTTTTCCAGTCCTTCATAGATGCTGTCCTGTTTCCCATGTAATGAGACAAATATTATAAACCCCATAGAAACAATGTGTACTAAGGCCCGTGCGCAGAAGGAATTGTAAAGATTTTAGTGTGCAACGATATTATTATTAGTGGCCGACCGAACATTCGGTTTCGGCCAGTTTCGGACAAAACTTCGGCCGCGCCGAAACTCGGTGTTCATGAATTGTCGTGCTTCGTTCGGGCGAATTCGTGTCTCGTAGTTGTCAGAGTCAGCAAGTTAATACCTAAATAAATATCTCCTTTTCCTACATACCGTAATTGTTTTTTTATTTCATTTAACACAAATGAACTATATAACATGTTAAACATACACTAGATATGAGCATAGAATTGAAATTTTAATATGTTTCAATAAGTTTCGGTTTCGGCTGCAAATCCTGCTTCGGTCGGACATTAATTATTATTATTGAGATAGAAAAACAGCATGTAAGAGGTTTAAAATAGACTCGTTAGAATAAAAAGTGTTTTTATCTCCCCGCACTGCAATACCTTTACGTTTTCAAGTAAACCCGTGGCCATATCTGCATTCAAGACCTCAGGTATAGCATCCCCGTTTCGTTATTAAGTTCTTCCGCTGTAAATCTGTCAGTACCGAGAACTTTCTACATTCATATACTTTCACAAACACAGAAATTATGACCACTTATCGGTTCTTCAGATTTAGACAGACACCTTCATTGTGAGACCTGTTACATGTAACATTTCTTTTCGTTTCGTTTCTTTTTTTCTTTGTTAGCGAGACCATTTAAAAGAAATTATCACCCATAAATTTAAAATCCCTTCTCCTTTGTACACCAGCCCTCTGTATCCCTTTTGTCCTTGTTACGAAATTTTTCGTGCAACAAATTTTAAGTGGTACTATCGGTTGATCGTTCTTCCCGTCCGGTGTGTTCGCTACGAAATCGGTAAACTCGTGTTCTTTTATGTAATTGTTTCGGTAACGCGTGGCTTCGAAAAATTAATACTCCTTATTTTTGGTTATTTGGTATTGCAAGCATTAGTGTCGATATTGATCCGATTGTATCTTCCAGAGGGATACACACCGTTTGTCGTTTAAGACCGCTAAATTAAAGTAAACTCTGGTGGCGCCCTTTCTTTTTTAACAATTTATTAGCGTCTGACCATCACTCATTTAACCGCACGACCGTCCTCGCTGAGCTACGTCAGGCCCGGCTTCGACTTTTTCTGTGTTTGCACCTTCCGTATCGACACTATTGTTTTAATCCACTTTTACTACAAGCCGGTTTAGTGCCTTTCCTTTGCTACCATCTTACAAGGTCAAACGATGCCAGCCAGTTGGCAATTTTGAAGGAAAGAAGGTAGCAACTTTTGTAAATCATAAAACATATTTATTCGTTGCGAAGTACAAGGAGATTCCAAATATTCGAGAAACAGAAAATCGTCATTGCAATTATCAGTGCGAGAAGTATTATCCATAAAAAGCAGCTCAATCATCCTCGTCATTCCATCGCAGCCGCGAAAGACGAATTCATCGACCAAGGTCGCAGCATACCTAGTGGTTATTTATTGCTATAACCTACTCTCGCGGCCTTACAACCCGAGATTTGGTAGAAGTGTCAAACTCCAGCGCGTAGATTCCTACAACAGAACCGTGGTGAAGAGGATTGGGAATTTTGTCAAACGAGCTTTCTCCTGCTTTCTTTCTTAATAAATGTCACCAAAGACGTTAAAAACATGTATTTGTCAGTACTTTGTTCTGATGAGAATTTCAGCGTATATTCAGTGTAACTGGACGATCCATCAAAACCCCATTTCGAAATCAATGTGAAATTATTTGTTAGTTCAAGTGCAGTAATAATTCCTTCTTGTGCTTCAAACAAACGGAGAAACGGTATGATCTAGTAATGACTGTAATGGTACTTCTGCTTCTACTTCTGTATATATTATGCCTTTGAGAAAATATAATAATAATTTTTCTTTTCTTTTTACAGCCTTATAAGAGGGAAAAATATCTTTGGTGTAATGTTTATTATGTTAGACAATTAATTAATCTTAGACAATTTAGTTACTATCAATAAAGACACAGCTTGTACAGGAGTTAATCTAGAGCTTTCCACGTTTGATGAAAATTCATTCCGAACATGCATTGCTTCTAGCAGCTTCTCAGTAGATCTGTTATTGTTAATTTCATTTGAGCAGCATAAAGCCCAGCGCGCACTAGAGCGACACACTGAGCAGCGCAGAGCAGCGACCAGAATCAAATCCATGTATTCAAATGGGCTAACGCGCAGTTGAGAGCAGCGCAGCGCGGAGCAGTGTCGCGACCAGCAGCGACTTCTCGGCAGGGAATACTGGTCGCGGCGCTGCGCTGCTCTGCCCGTTGCCGCGCTCGAGTGCGCGTTAGTTTGCGGCAGCGAGTGATGATTTTTGTTTTTTTTTAATAATCATCTCGATCAGTTCACATACGAATATTCTAAGCCGCGCTATCAAGCAATTAATCCGTCGCAAAATCACGCAGAAAGTACATTGATGGTTACTACGGAGAACCATGATACAACGATGTACAGTCTTGAATAACCTACATACTTTTTTTTTCATTTTTGTGATATCGAGCCATTTTAGTCCGCATGATTCAATTGAATTAGTGTATCATATTTTTATATGTGTATTGTTTCGTGAAAATAGTTAACAACTTTTATAAAATTGAGTTACCAAATTGTAGCGGTTATTATAATTACCGACTTCAGGTTTAAGACTGACGTCAAATGTTCTCTACGCATCCCAAACGGTCGCTACAGTGCGCGTTACCTTGGCCGTTGGGCTGCCACGCAAATCGGCTGTTTTTCTACGTTTCGTTTGCTCACTACTTTCACTAAAATCTTTAGGTGATCGTCTACTTTTTGTGACTTCATATAATTCAAAATGAGATTGACCTTCTTGCCAGGTATTCTCAGTATTAGAAACCTATATTTGAGCCCGTAAAAGGTCAACTCGGCGATGTAAAGTCCACGACGGTCAACTCGGCGATGCTGAGTCGGCGATGGGCATCTCGGCGATGGTAAACTCGGCGACGGTCAACTCGGCGAAAAGGAATACAATAATACGTACGATGCAGACTATGAACGAGCAATTGCCGGGCGCAATGGTGCATCAAAAAGGAGACGTTATGAGGAAACCGACGAGAGGATTTTTAATAAAGTTGCCAATTATAATAGGCAAAATTTGATCGAATATCTCAGAGGGATATCACACAATTACAATATGAACTAGTTTTTTTAATAGATTATATATTATATTTTATTATAATAAATAATTGTATTGTAATAAATAATTACATAATATATTATTGTATTCCTTTTCGCCGAGTTGATCGTCGCCGAGTTTACCATCGTCGAGTTGACCATCGCCGACTCAGCATCGCCGAGTTGACCGTCGCCGACTTTACATCGCCGAGTTGTCGCGTACTGATTTGAGCCTACCAGTCGCCCGCCGATTCATTAGGACAATTGGTTTTCTTGATAAGAAGCTTTACCAAATCATCAATCGCTATTGTATGTATTTCCCTAATTGTTCAACTAGGAACAACAAAAATTGTAAAGTTCATACAATTCATTTTATTAATTACTACCACTAAAACAACTTAGACAACATTTATTTGTTATCAAGATACCAATTATTATATTTTTGTACCGCCTGAGACAGATAATAGAGCCGTTTCTCATAAATTCAATTCCATCAGCTATGTCAGTGAAATACATCCGTATTATCGGGAAAACACAGCTTTAACTCCTCTCAATAGTTTTATTATACCAAAGATAACTTATATTTTAACTAACAATAAAGGGGTTCAAACGCGTGTTGCACAATTCAAATAAAGGTATTATATATTATTCAAAAAGGCCTGTTGTTAGGTTGTTAGTTTGTAAAAAATAGTCGATAAATAATATCACATTGGATATAATATACTCCGCGCAATGTCATACATTATCAATTTTTGCGAAATATGAAGTCTCTCGCCAAATAAAAACAACTGAAAACACAAACTTTCAAAGGTATATAAAGATTATACAGCGCACTGTTACCTTTTTCACAACGTAACTCAGTATTGCTTACTGACAACAGCCTCGTTCTGATATTTAACAATCACTGCATTGTTGACATTAGTATGACACATATTTGTGCTCCTGATATATCGATTTGAAAAATCTAATTTTAAGCACTATTTTGTATAACGGGGTTCCAGGGTGCGACGGCCGGATAATAAAGTGCAACACTCTATGTAAATTTATTCGAACAGCTTACAAGGGGGCCACAATACGGATTCTCTTCAAACTTTGTACACATTTAGCAGTCCACTAGGACAACATAATGTGCAAATAGTAAGGCGTACTATTCGAGCGTTATCAAGAAATTTCATCGTCGTATATGTACCGCTGCGTTGCAATCCTTAGCAAGAAGCGACGGTAGCCGAGGGGTTAGCGTTCAAGCCCCGTATACGCTGGATCGAGTTCCGCTGGTCTTTTTATTTTTTATTTTTTTCAACACTCGTCATATTTTTTCACATTTATTACAATTCAAGGGTAACATAAAGAGAAAAATACGTGTATTCGCAAGAACCTTTATTGAATTTCCAATCGACTGTCTACTAACTTTCATCATTACACAAGGAATCGACTAAACGGATAAAGTTATTCTGAAAATGTATACCTGTTCGTAATTTGCTATAATTTGGTATAAGGGATTTATTGTTAGCAAATTACGGAGTTATACATTTTCAGGAAACCCGCTAGTGGCTCAGTGGTGAAAATCACGTTTCACAACGAGAAGGTCTGGGTTCGAAACCCGGCCGCGGCGGAGCGTTGTAGTTTAAAATCCTAAAATGGATCTGATGGACAGTTCAACAGATTCAAATTTTGGGACCGTGTTGAGGAAACTACTGGACCTCCCGTACCAATCCATCTATTTAAGAAGTGTTGATTCAATTAATCAATTACTTAAATTACTTAGAAACATATTCTGAATAAAATTCCATAGTATGTCATCGATTAGATTGAAAGCATAATATTCTAGAAAACCTCCGTAAGCATCTGCATTTAATTCGTTGATTAAATTGGTAAACAAAATTTCGTTTTATGCGTGTTTCTTTGATCAAATTGTAGTTTTTCCCCACTGATTCTGAATCTGCTTTGCAAATTTATGTGTCAGACCTACTTTTTGAGTAACACCGCATTCGCTTACAATTTAAAGTAGCTTAAATTCTTATATTAATGGCAGTTCAAAGGTAGTTTTACATGATCTGTATTTTGCAGCAGGAATATTCCTTTTGAATGCTCAACAGTAATCGACCTGCATATTTCGGCCAACTGGCCTTGATAACGAGGTTCCATGATGGATATGTCCTGGTAAAAACTACCCAGCGTGCTCGTCGCTGACGTCACCTAAGTTTTCCAAGAAAAATCAAAATGTGAATCTAGAAAATGTATCTTCAGTGACATATTGCAACCAACAGCTTTATAATTCTGAAGTAATTCCACCACAAGTTCCTTATAGTTGTAGCCTTGATATTTCCAAGAAAGTGCTGGACTACTTTCTCGAATAACTACCATGCTTGCCAACGAATATGCTTTCTTTGATTTTTGCGTCACTGACTCGTGGATATTCGCTTTTTAGAAAGCTAAAACCGTCGGCATTTCTATTCTTTAACAAAAATTTTTATCGATCCAACGCGTACAGGTGGAAGGTATACTTTCTAGGGATTTATTAGGAGCTGATTGACTTGTTTTGTTCCCGGAACGATCTGCCTTCTTGGTGACTATTGTTTTTTTACATAGTGGTTTTGCCTATCTCTGCTGTCTCACAAGAAATTGAGAATTGGGTACAGTAAAACTTCGTTATAACGCTCCCGTTTATAACGATTTCCTAGCTATAACGCCTTTTTTGCTTGGTCCCGGTCCCAGCGACTAATTTTCTGCAGTACTTTTATTCGTTAAAACGCTCCCATTTCCCGCTTGCAACACCCCATTGAAGGATATTTTTTTAATGTACATACATACTTCAATTATTAATTTCTTAACTTTATTTTGCGAACACTAGAAAGGGATTTGATTAAATTAAAATAAATGTTTAAAAAGCAGACGGAAATGGTCTATATATTTCTGGAAAGCGAACATCATTACGATTTCTATGAAATATTAGTATCAACAAATCCCACCAAGATGTTCCACGAATCATGGCTAGACAATTTTCCGAGAATCTGATTTATTCGTTTGGTGGTTGCATAATCAAGGCTTGTTTTCAGTCTTTTACTTTTTACGCTGTTGGCTAGATGTCGCGAAAATCGTTTTCGTTAAAAGAATCTGTTGAGTGCAGTTTGAACTTGGCCCTTCGACTGCCCGACTACAACCGAACGAAATCGGCGACCAAGGACGAAGACTCGAAAAATTGACAGAATAAAAAGATCGAAATCGAACATGGAGTGATAGTTTTATGTTATGTATTTTAAGATTAAAATATATGTATTAGTATAGCGCACTTTGCTTAAACAAACCCTCGAAACGAACGCATCATTTTGACGAAATGAACGTATCAGAATCTTATAGTGATCTTATAAAAGACTTTGATAAATCCAATTTAAATCAAAAAGTTTTTGCGGCGTCATAAACATCAATGCTTCAACTTTACGTACAATTTTAAACAAGCGGAGTGAATTTGTTTCGGTGCATGGGGGAACCACTCGTAAAAAATACGATCCGGGAAATATGACGAGCTAGAAGCGATTCTTAAAAATTCGTCCAGGCCAGGAGCTCCAACATCCCGGCAAGTGACCCAATTTTACAAGAAAAGACTCTCCAAGTGGCCTACGGTCTTGGAATAACATACTTTACCGCTGCAACTGGATGGCTCAATAGACTTAAAAACAGACATTCTATCGTGTACAAACAAATTTCTGGTGACTCAAATTCAGTAGATCCTAATGTAACATTCGACTGGAAAAGTCAAATGTCGACCCTCGCCCCTGGCTACAATTCTTCAGAAATTTATAATGCAGATGAATTTGGGTTGTTTTTTAAAGTGATGCCTGATAAATCTTTAGTTTTAGAAAATTAAAAATGCCACGGATGAAAATTAAGCAAAGAACGCCTAACGGTCCTCGTATGCGCGAATTGCACAGGCACAGACAAGAAAAAACCGCTCGTAATTGGAAAATACGCTAAGACACGTTGCTTTAAGAATGTGAAACCCTTCCCTGCATTTATTCTTCTCAATCTTGTGCATGGACGACTGGAGATAGATTTGTACAATGGCTTAATGAGTTGACAATTGCGCTGCGCATCCGAAACAGGTAAATCTCAAACACATCAACTTGATTTTCCTACCACCTAACACCACAAGTGAGCTTCAACCACTTGATCAAGGCATCATAAAAATTCTGAAGCAAGGTTACAGGAAAAGGATGGCCAACGATATCTATCGATTATAAACAGCTCAAATTCGACTTCTCCAACAATTTCTGTTTTTGATACTATCCACTTTTTATACGCTGCATGGATGGACATTGCGAAAGAAACCATTTTTAATTGCTTCTAAAAGCCTGTGTTCGTAACTTTACAAGGGAAGATGAAACCGAAGGGGTAGAAACTGATGAAGGCGGGCGAGACCTTTTACAAATGGAAGAAAGATTGACTGAATTGGAAAGTTTTGATGACTTCAACAATGTGCTAGTGACCAATGAAGTTTTAAGCCTCGAGACACTAATCGCCGATTACAACGCACCATCTGAAGTGGAAAATGAGGAGGATGAAGATTCATCAGAAATAATTACGCCAAAAATTAACCACGTTTTGGAAGCCTTGAAAACAATCAGAGCATTTTTTTCTTGTACGGAGGTAGAAGAGGAAACCTTCAAAAATATCAATAAAGTAGAAAACGCAGTGTTTAAAAAAACCATCTCTCACTATAAACAAACACAAATTAATGATTTTTTAAATAAAATTTGTAGGAATCTATACATAGTTTGTTTTATATTTCTTTTTAACGTAAGTTTTATATAAAATAGATTTTGATAACTTTTACTTTATTTAAAAGAAGGAAAATAAATGTGGTAGTACATATATAGTAGTAGTATTTATTGAAACTTGGCCTTCCGGCCTTGAATTGGAAGTGTACGTATATATAAAGACGTTTTAAAATCAATTTTGTTAATTTTTAGCCGTTTTTAAGATTTCCCGGTAATAGCGCTTTCCCGGTTATAGCGCTCTTTTTCTATGGCCCTAGAAGAGCGTTATAACGAAGTTTTACTGAATATCTTACAAGGGGAACACCAGACGACTCCGCTTTCGAATTTGACGGGTCTTACATATGTATGTTATAGGAGGACCCCTCCTGAGTATCTGCTTAACGGCTTAAATCGCACTTCGCCCTGATTCTGCTGGTTCTCCAGAAGATATAGCTACGACTTCCCTGCGTTGTTCATATACCAGTAACGTTACTTAACACCAAACATAGCAGCGTAGCCGGGCGGATCAAGCACTTTTTCAATTATATTTCACACGATGTTTAGAAATATATTCCGTTTCATACAAAATTGTTCAACAAAAAAATTTTTTTGCACAATTGTATAAACATACATATCTATTCCTTAAAAGTTATACACAAGGCAATATGAAAAATACAATTCTCAGCGCTGAGAGTACAGATTAAAATTAAAAATTCAAAAATTAGGTGACAGCAAAATACGGAATACGCAAAAAGAATTTATCCAAAAGATTTTATTTATATCACTTGTGAAGGGTAAGTTTGCAATAGTTGAGGGAGAGAATCGAAAAATATATTGCACTTGGCACCGAGACCGCTACACACATTACACATAAAATTAACCGGCGAGTTTACTAACACATTCGTTCGAGCTGGAATGGTATAAAATGTAGGTGCATTTCGTGAGGAATGCTTCGAAACCAAGAAGTTCAGCTTTTCCAATAGTTCAGGTAAATCAATCTTGCTGTGCAACAGTCTGTAGAGAAACGATAGCCCAATCTTTTCGCATCCATGCTCCAGGAATGATATACAAATGTTGTTAATAAAGTCTCGTATGTCGAGTATATAGGAATAATGCACAGAATTTCTCAATTTACTTGAAATTCAAGTGATTTTATTGATGCAGAAATACCAGTCGGACAAATGATCCTTTGGCTTTCTTCACACCATGAGAATGGCAAAGGCCATATGACCAGGCTTCTTTCTTAACCAGATTACAAGTAAAGTAACACAGAACGTATAACATATATGTGGAACCCAAGACTTGTCCTAGTCTCCGATCTTCTAACCAGAATATAGTCCATATTTCTTGCAAATCGATTATCCTTCTACACAACCATCTAAATAAAATAGCACGACCAACAGCAGTAGCGTCCTAAGGTTTCTTTTTTTTTCATTTCTCTCTTTACCTCACCGCTCAGGCCTGCCGTGCTGCGTGCTGCGATGCGCTTTGGTTGAAGAGCAAAGGCTAACCCGCAACATAGGACAATGCAATTGCGAAAAACTGGTGCCTGATGGACGATTTCTTACGGCGGAAAATACATAAGAAACAATACTCAACGTCATTCAGTGAAACCAATTGCAGAATGCTAATCGATGCTGAGTCTCTTGGATTTAAAGCTTGTACATTTTGACGATGAGACGGATGCAACATTTCTTGATTTATTGTACGCCACACAAAATTTTAAGACAATTTAATTAGCTTGCTATACGGCGAGTACTAATTGAAGAGACATCATCAATAAAGTTTTGTACGTCTCATACAGTAACTTCTAGGAGCGAAGAGTTTTCTAAATTTCCTAAATAATGGACTAAGTATGGACAGGATGGAGTTTATTCGCTCTATTAGTGCGACATTAACAACTGAATGGGTTGCATTTTTCATTCTTCATATATCAAACACGTGAATAAATTCGAAATGGCGCTTTGGATACAAAAATGCAACCCATTCTGCATTTGATGTCATCCCTAATGGAGCGAATTGAGTTGATATTCTCTCGCTGCTTGTCGAAAATTTACATTACAAAATCCATCTGTAACATTTTAATTAGCACAAGCACAAGCTGTTCATATAACATTTTCTGCCTACAATTGCTACGATATTTAAGTTGGCAATGAAATTGAATAAATATATATATTGTCTACAGGAACTTTAAAAGCAACCATAAGTTGAGGCGTCGTGTGTGGAGTTTGTGATGAATTATATATTTATTAATCGTTTCGATACAAAAATCAGTTTTCCTCAAAAGCAATTGTAGTGTACCACCAGTACATGCAATGCCGCCAACTTAAATTCGTCACACTTGAGATAAATCACTCATTATTAAGGTCCGACAAACGAGTGCATGATAAGTAACCATTAAGTAATGTAAACCGGACTGATGCTGTCACTACACCCCTTTATCCCCACATGTGCAAGGCGCGACATTAAAATTCAGGAGGAGTGACAGCGTCAGTCCGGTTAACACAACTTATCATGCACTCGTTTGTCGAACCTTACTCATCATATAATACAACCAGCTCGATATATTTTACATTTGTGCTTACACTGTCGTCCATATATATGGGGACGGCAATAGACAGTAGAGAAAATCATAGAAATAGTAATACTAATATCTTCAAAGTTTATATTATACATTAAAATTGTAATTCGTAAATTTATAGCGCAGTTTAATCAAACAATCCCCTAATATGGTACAATCTATAAGTAATTTGCATTTTACGACCATTGCCTTATTTTACATTTTACGATATCTGGAACTGTATTAATCCCTACAGTAATAACATTAAAATAAATTTTAGGAAACATTGTTCGCACTGTAAAACGAATAGATTCCAACAAAGAAATTATAAAAATATCGGAAAATGTATGGAAGTATTTCAAATAAAGCGACAGTTTAAAATTTGCTATCTTCCATGTCAGATCGTCGTTAAAAAGCCAAAACAACAAGAAATATTAATTGAAAAACGTGCGGCTATTATAAAATTATATGGCGAAGGACATTCAATAGCACAAATTGCTATAAAAGTAAAGCTATCAAAAAACGGAGTATTCAGTATTCTTAAGAGAATGCGGGAAACAGGTTAACTTCGGAATAGAAAACGGTCAGGGCGAAAAAGAGCAACGACAGCCGCTGAAGATCAATTTATAATAGTAACTTCGAAACGAAATAGGTTTCTCACCGCCCTAGAAATCACTCAGCATCTGAATATATCGAGAAATCTACCAATATCTGTCACACAGTTAAACGGAGACGTTTGCAGCAAGGCCAAGGGGAAGAATAACTAAAAAGCCATTGCTGAAACGGCAAAATAAGAAAAAGTGATTGGAATGAGCCATTCAACATACGGATGGAACGCCTGAGCAATGGCATAAAGTGTTATGGACCGACGAATTCCAATTCCAAATCTTTGGTTCAAAACGTCGATCGTTTATGAGGCGGCAGACTGGAGTAAGAGCAAGTGAACAATATCTGGTTCCTACAGTGAAACACGGTGGAAATAGTGTGATGGTTTGCGGTTGTTTTGGTGGTACAGCTGTAGGCGATTTGAAAAACATAGACGGGATCCTGCGTAAGGAGGGTTATCTGAATATCTTACAGGAAAATGCTGTGCTAAGTGGGGAAAGATTATGTAGCCAAGGTTTCGTTTTCCAAGAAGATAACGACCCCAAATATTCGTCTTATTTATGTAGACCTTATTTGATGTCTCTTGAGAAAGAAGGTAAGTTGATACGAATGATATGGCCACCTCAATCTCCAGATCTGTCGCCAATATAGCTAGTGTGGGATGAAGTATTCGAAAAAGGAGTTAGCATCATACGAAAATTTGGGAGAAGCTCCAGGTAGCTTGAACCAAAATTTCAGGCGATTATTTGGAGTCTCTGATTAGAAGAATGCCAAGAATATGTGCCGCAATTATTAAATCTCGAGGTGGCCATATTGACGAAAAATCAGTTTAAATATTATTTCGTAATATTGTGTGCTTCTTTCTTGCAATCATTATGCACTCAATGTGAAGTATTGCGACAATATGATCTATTTTTCCAATAAACTTTTGTTTAGATAGTGATTTTCTGTTTTGAGGTTATTACCCAAGAGCTATCGCACGCCCTGAAAGGGCATTATGCTGATAGACATGGTTGTAATCAACCAAACAAATAATTAGTACGCCGGGAAGTTCAACCTCTCAATTATTAAAACTCACTATGTATACATCTAACCCGCTTAGTAGCTGATTGGTAATGCATGCGCCTCACGATGAGATGGTCCCGAAATCACGGAATCGCGGCAGACTGTAACATTGAAAGTCCTAAATGGGCCTGTTACTTCTAATAAGTTGCAAAAAAGGAAAAGCCACTGAGCAGACCAGGAGTGACACGATATACGCAGGTGTGGCTCGTTGGCCCTGGGGCCCTGTTGTTCTCTTATATATATATATATATATATATATATATATATATGTATATATATATGTATGTATATATATATATATATGTATATGTCCACGGACTGACTTCACTATAGGTATAATTGTTCAAAATGATTTAATTTCATTTTAACGTTTTGGGATACCGCCCTACATGGTCTGAAAAGAATTTCAAGCATATTTTTAAGTAAAGTACAATGTTGGTCTATAATATTTTAACGATAATAATAATAAACTCTCAACGCACACTCAGTATGAAATATAGTATATATATTCATTTCCTTTACAAGGAATACAAGTTATGCCGGGAATATACACAATTAAGTTCAAACATGGATATCTGCTACATAAATCGGGGACTCCCCTACGTAATTGGGCTTTTCATAGGCAACTTGTAACGCTAGAAGTTATTCACAGGCGATCGGAATTGCGAAAACGTGGCATAAGCGTACATATACCCACTCGATCCGTCCCGATTAAATTCGATCTTCGTTGATCACCGTCTTCGTAGATCTGTTTACGGTATCGAGTTATCGAACTTACAACGATTTTATACTACGAATCTTGTGTTCACATTAATGCAATGTTCTCTATATCGAATATTTACGTTATCGAGCGTCTGCTGTATATACACCGTAATTGCAAAAATAAATATATACATTGCATCCAAATATCCACTTGACCCTACTTAACACATAGACCTTATTTTACTAGTGTTCACATCCCTCTGTCTAAATAGTAAACATACGACTTTGTTTTACTCTTTGTGCATGTCAAAGAATTTCCTTCCAAATCTTAAAAAATTCTTTTCGGCTTTGCTGCGATAGTAGCAATTTTTGTATTACAAATTTTATTTTATTTGTTATTAACTTTCTTCTGTTTTAATTTGACGTATAAGTTGTGAAGGATTTTTAACAACTTATGCGTCAAATTAATGTAGGAGATTGTACGAGGTCAAAATAATTCAATAAGAGAAACAAAATTGATTACAAAAATTTGACATTAACAGATGTTCGAAGTGATTACCGCCTGTCTCGGTTCACACTTCTACTCGACGTAATAATGAATCATCGCATGTCTGAGTAGGGACTGGCATTGTGACCGACGAAAGATTTTGAATTTGGTGAAGAAAATTAATGCATAATCACGTTCCGTACCACTTTCAAAAGGTTAAATAGTTTTACTACATTGTTAACGCTGTCGTTTTCTACCTGGATACTATAAATAACAAAAGTAGGAATAAATGAACGCATTTATTGGAAAAAAGAATTAAGAAATGAATTAAGATAAATAGAATTTATTTTAATAGGAGAGTTATAACAAAACTTCAGTGAAATCCAATATCCACTTGGCCATGCTAAGTATATATCATAGTAAACGCATTTTACTAGCGTTTACATTTATCTGCCTTTATCCGGCTTTAATTCTATGCATAAGTTGTGAAAAGTACGGTATGTAAATTGCTAACTAATACGTTTCTTATTAGTTCCATATAGGACTTTTACCCTTCAGAATAGTTTATCTTTTATGGATTAGTTCAATTGTTGCACCTTATTTTTGCTTTCCTTTATTTCCTTTATTTTAAATTTGTTTTCTATAATAATCCTGTACTGTGTTTAATTATAAGCTCTATGTTATTTACATTCAATAAGTGCCAGTCTCCTACAGATGGCGCTACGTTAAAATTGCCTACTTACCTATTGTCTTTCTATTCGTATTAAAAACAACTGCATGAAGTGTTCATAAAGTACTTAAAGTAATAGTTTATAATAGATTTAAAGCGGTCACTTTGTTTGGTTTATCGATTAAGGTTAAAAGTTGTAGACTTACTAAGTGAAGTTGGGAACCATGATAGAAAAGGGGAAAAGTGTGACGTGCGGAGAAGCAAGAGGGATTCGGGGACTAAGTGTTGGGAAGGCGGTGAAATAGGGGAGAACGACATCGGCATCAAGAAAAGTAGTAGTGATAGCGAGGTGGGTCCGACAAAAATTCAAGTAATTTCTCGATTGTCGAAGATTGGCGGTCTATCTCGCGTGTCATCCCCCTCCCCCCACCCCCTCAGTTGTTTAGCCCATTTGGGATTTTGGATAATGTATCCATGAAGGAAAAGGGGAGTGATAACACGGAAGCTCCGACACCAGGCACCACCATCACCCGGTCATTACACCGGCGCCGGTCAAGGACACGTTCAGATAAATACTTTCTTTTATACCTTAACTTCCAAGCCTTCAGCATTACCTTTAGTAACGTAGTGGTAATTCAGTAATTATCGTTTAGTAGTAAGATTCTTTTGTTTTCTTTTTATATATATATATATATACATATATATTGTTGTGGTTTATGTGAGCAACTTGTCGCCAATTCTACTTTCCATCAATAGCCTGTCAGGTTTCAATATTTCCCTGACAGGGATAACATCTAAAGGCCGCCTGTTCATGCTGAAAATATTGTGGCCCCCTGAGAAAGAGTCGAGCATTTAGCTGAGGCACGGCGTGGTCTTTGTACAGGATGATCAAACAAGGTGCTCACATAGGCATCGGGTATTCAATTGTATATTTTGATCCGTTTCATTTGTATCGTTTGATCGACGTTGTAGTTGGATATATAGATTCATACACAGATATACCTATATCAGTGATTCTTCTTTTGTACCCCCCTCTTTTTTTTCTTCTTCCTCCGTAATGGAACAATGTCGCTCATGTTTCATAAATTAGATAACACAATATATACCATATATAAATTACTTTAATATATACCATAGTAATTGAATTTACATTTTTTTGTTTTCTTGACTTGTTTCAGGCATGCTTTGCTGTTTTGTACACATGTTCCGAAATAAACGTAAGTATATTATTATTATTATTATTATTATTATTATTATAGTACAATTATTTTAGTCTGTCTTAACTTTATACCTATACCTTCATATTTGATACATTAGCAATGGATGGAATTGAAAACTACTTAGTTTTGTAATTTAGAAAGTCGAGAAAGAACTAATTACGAATGCACGTATACCACTTAAACGCTATAATTCAAACATTACATAAAATAACAGTAATATTGTAACGAGATGAATACAGAAAATACCTTGCTTTCGCTCATCCACAGGGCACCACTCTGTTGTTTTTCTATAACTTCACGTACTTTTCTATACCAACTATCACTATTATCGTTCAAAGTTATCGTGGCCGAAAAATATGACCCCAAACCTTATCCAATTTTTGGCATTGTTCTAAAAGTTTTTAGAACTTTTATGAGCAGATCTTGAAAAGAAAACAAAGATAAACAGATAATAATAAAGAGATAATCTTTAGGTAGAATGCAGTATAACTAAAAACAGATCTGAAAATACATTTTAACCCTCCGTTTGGCACATGTTCGGATTGTTAAATTCGTACCTCATAGGGTCTGGCCAGGCCCTTATGTATTTTCACGTATTCGTATGGAAATATTCAGTTATTAGAATTGCATCGTATTTATATCCATGCAGATATATATTTTCGCGCTTTTTTGTTCTGGGAGATTTTCATAAACGTTGAACTACCTGTTCAGGTGATATTGAAAAAAGAATTTCTTTAAAGGTAGCAAGTAGTTTTTTCCCCGTTAATTTTGTCTTATAACAAAAGTTTATCAATTCTATAATGGAGTGCCATAGAAATTGTTATTAATTTTTATTTATACAACTAAAACAAATATAATAAACTTTTGAATGTTGTTGGCCTACTGGGTCTGAACATTTTGCACAAAAAGGTTTTACGGCGCGTCTTATCAGTTCTCTGTGAACAAAGTCCGATTTCTGCATGTGTGAAACACCAGCGGCTAGAACTATTCCGATAAATGCATCTAATTCAATACTAGTTAGATATTGCTAAAATCTTGTGTGGTGAGTCAGTAGAAAATATTGAGTTGACAATAGAGGATATTTCTAATTTAAAATATGCTCCTATAACAAGCGTGAACGTAGAACGAACCTTTTCAATATATAAATACATGTTATCAGACAAGCGCCACAATTTTTCTATTGAAAACTTTGAGAAATATGTAATTGTAAATTGTTTTCATAGTTAATTATGTTGTAATATGTGATAAATAAACTTGTAGTAAACATAATAGAATATTTTTTTCTATAGTATTATATTTTCTAGCATTACTCCTATTTTTTATCTGCATATTTGTTCATAAGAAAGTGCATATTTAGGCCAAAACATCTGCATATTTATTGGGCATATTTCCACTTTTTTGCATATAATCCGGCCTCTAGTCATCAGGCACATAATCCATATCATGATCGTTGTGATCGTCAATGGATAAATCGATTTCAGCAAGCTCTTCTTCAGTCCTTCCACGCTCTGTCTTTGGCTAAAGCCGCTGCCAATAGTGTACGAAAATCAATATCCGCACTCTGTTTTCGTGATCGCGTATTATAAACGATTTCCACTTCATCACTCATTGTGAAGAGAACGAACAATTAGAAAAAATCGTGTGGAATGTATCTCATTAGCATCGATATTATACGTTCAATAAAATATGCAAAGAACAATGCGATAAAACACGAATGAACATGTTATTTGCAAGTTCATACGAGCGAATACTTACGCTTATGTGTGCGCACAATGCTCAAAAATATGACATATAGTTCGAATTGAAAATTATCAATAAGGAGTAAAACGAAGCGAGGTGAATTGTACGAATCGCATCATGTTTCATACATTTCTATGTAGAATACCTAGGGGTCTGGGCATATGAGGTACGAATGTGACGTGTATCCTGAGATATCATTGCAATCATCCTTGTATGCAAGGTATCCTCCTAATTTTTCTAAGGAATGATAGCTAATTCAATTTTAGGAAAAGTTACAAAACTCCAGGTGGCTAGTTCAATCGGAAATATTTTAAAATTACGATTGAAATCGAAAAAGGTCTGGCTGGATCTGTCTGCCAAACGGAGGGTTAATGTGTTATCTCTTGAAGTATAATCTACATACGACAGGGAAGTAGAAATTTACTGCATCTTAATTTAAAAACGAAACCCAGGTAACCTCCTTTGAGTAGCCAACCAATATTACAAATTGGTAATGTTAACCATTAAAGTCACTATTATTTATTTGAAAAGTTGTACCTTTTACACTGCAAAAATTTGTCTACAATAAATCTGTCATATTGTAGTTTTATTTTTAACTTTATTCATTTAAATTTACAGAACGTGCTGAAAATCGTTTCTATTATTTTGTAAGCAAACATTTACTCATTCTTTCGAATTTTCAAAAACATGTTGATATTCTTCTGCGCTAATGTTATTTTTCATTACATTTCATATTGAATTGCTGCTTGCAGTTCTTATAGATTATGGGATCTGGTTCTGCGTATTTTATTTTTTAAATTCCCAAAAATAAAAATCGAGAGGAGTAAGATCGTGGGAACCATAAATGTGTAGTAATTACTATGTTATTAAATAATTGTTCTAAATGTTGCTGTAGCAGTGTGCGGCAGGATACTGTATCATTGAAAGGAACAGTGCTGCAGTTCATTATCTTCTAGTTGTTCTATAAACTCATGTAATTTGATGATATCGCTGAGCAGTGCAGAATCATGCATCATCATTAAAAAGAGTCGCATCCAGTGTGGCATTATTATTTATATGGTCATTAAACCAGTAGCTATCTGCTAATTTTTTCACGAACTTGTGGAGACTACGGTCCATACGAATTTCATCGAGTAAATCCTGTTACCTTAATAGGTTCACCCTTAGGCTTTAATAACAATATGTCTTCGATATTTGAAGGCATCATAATCAAGATTGAAATCAGGAAATCTTTGTATAAATTGATCGACACAGCTTTGAACTGAATAAATCCAATTCCCTTTATGATCCAGACCTTCACTTCGATATTGCATATTAACATCATTGTTAAAGACCTCACAAACTAAAACTTAATTTTTGTGTATGATTGACATTTATTAGTGGCAGTAATGACTTACAATAGAGAAAAATTAATACCGGCCCGTTAGTACTCACAAGAACTTGTATTGAAATTCAATGAATAAGAAAGTAATGAAAATAGAAATAACAAGAAAAATAAACTGTCAATTTTACTCAGCCTATTATATATGGTTGTCAAAAAAATTAGCGAGCAATTCTAAAAGCAGGTAAGTAATATTACAATGGTCACGTGGGTTTCGTTTTTACTGAATTCTCTGTATATGTATATATTTATCACTCAAAGTTCTAAATATTAATTAGTTTCAGCAACATTTGAAATTAAAAAAGCAAATTCATCGTAATTATCATAATACCTGGATATTGTTATCAACAAGAAATTGCGATGTACCCTATTTTGATCAAATAATATATATATATATATATATATACTAATATTCTGGATTTCTAAACAATAAATGGCAACAAAAATTTTCAACCGTACATGTGGAACCTTTACTTTTTTGACCAATGATTGTCCTATTTTTCTTGTTAACCAAAAGCTGAACTATGTATACAGCCACGTAAAGGGAACATGACGGAAACGACACGAACGTAAAACAATGGACTACGATCCGTCAGAATCGTCGCTGTATAAACACTTCGAAACTCAATGGAGACAAAACATCTTTCATATTATGAAGATATAGCGGGTGGAAACAGCGAGTCAGGTCAAAATTGCTTTTACGCATGCAGAACAAAACGTCACGCATACACTTCAGTATCAAGCATACAAGCGTATACGCATACGAAATAGCGATTTTGACATTACGTGCTGTTTTCAAGCAGTATGTTCTACTTCAACCAATTGAAAATGAAACAATGTATCTAAGGAAACTAGTCCAAATGTTCCAGCATATTTGGAAATTTTTTTCCAGCATATTTGGAAATTATTTAACCCGTTGGATTACCCAACCCTTAGATAGTATGGTATTCTAGTATTCAAAGCATCTTTCTACTAGAAGTACTGTAACCTAGTTTGAAGATAGTAAGCGAACTCGGGAAAATTAAGAATACAAACAAATGTTTACACTCTATCGTAATAAATACACTATCACGATAGAAATGATTTGTACTCTAAAATAGAAAGCAGACGTTCTGAAAAATAAACGAAAATATTTCGCGTGTTTTGTTTAATAGTTTAAAAAGGTCCAAGAATAAAAATTCCGATATAGTAAATATACAGACATTCCAATTTGTTATTGGCAGTGATGCAAACTGCTAAAGGTTGACAATCATTTACGAGATTTCTGTATTTAAAAATGGGAGGTATATTTACTTAGGTAATCCTTGCCGAACTTGTTTTATTATCATTTTTGTTTCGGTTTTAAAGAAAACAACTATTGGATATAGTTGAGCATAATTTAGTCTTTCAACTGCATTTGGTGTTATATCCAGCAAAGCATGTTTTCCAGTTGATATAACCTCCCTTATTGAAGATAATCTTATAATATTTGATGATGCCTTTGATTTGGTATCTTCATTGCTATCCAGTTCTACGAAATGCGATTGTTATCAGACAACTATAAGGAGTTATATCGCAAAATTCTTACGAGGGGATATAAATTTATCAGGAAAATCTTTAAGCAACTTTTCCCTTGATACATCTGCAATTGGCCCAAACAATATAACGGGCCTAGTAAATCCTGCATGTTTAAGAACAACTCTCTCATAAGCAGGGAATTTTGAAACTGTATCAGAAAACAAAATATCATCCCAGTGTTCCTATAAATAACAATTAGAAGCTTCTCTAAATAGATGCAATTGTAATATAGAATACTTTTCCCAAACTTTTAGATCTCCTATTTGAACTCCTCCTTCTTCTGAAAAAGCTTCCTCTGGATTCGTTTGCAGACATTTCTTTTTAGTAGCGTTAAACTGAGCAGTTGCAAGCTCTTCTGCTCTTGCTTTATTTGGTATTATACCTTTTTGAACCTCCTGATTGTTCCTTCCTATCATAAAATTGATAAAAGACGAGTAGCTTAATAATCTGAAAAACTTACCGATCCTATACACCTGCCAACAACCTACCACACCATTATACAATGTATCGATGACATGGAAAATATCCCCAGACTTAAATGACATTTCTCCCTTAGCCGGGTTTTCATAGTGAAAATGTGTTTTTATGTAAAAACTGTCTCCTTTTTGTGATGCTACGATATTATCATATTCTTCTTTACAGTATTGCACTATCAGTTCAATTCTGTCCTGTAAGCTAAGCAAAAAAGAACTGCTTCCTCGCGTGTAACACCCGTCATATCCATGTCGTTAACCTAAAAATACACATACATACATATATAAATTATAAATTATTTTCTTTAAGTGTACCTTTAAGATTTTGTCACCAGGTTGTAATCCTTGCAAGGATGCTGGGCTACCAGGTTGCACAGCAGTTACAAAAATTCCAACAAAATTTCCACCTGTAAGTCTTATACCAACGGATCCTTCCTTATGAAATGTTATGAATCTAGCATCAGGTCTATAGAGAGAAATTGAGAAATAAACTTTATTTCTCGTATATTATAACAATATATATAATATAGATCAGTTACTGTGGGTTGGATATATCAATAAACGAAAATTGAAAATAACCCTTAATGTTTGAATATATTAATAGAATTAGATTTCACGTATTTCGCATTTTAGACGAACATCACGCATAGAGCACCGCGTAGTAACAACGAATCTGTTCAAATAATACAACGTATTGCACATGAACATGGTCAATCAGATTGCTCTGTCTAGATCTTAGAAAAATAATACAGCTGTAATAGGTCATGCTTGAACGAGCATGTCGAAAATAGCAGAACCCAATGCTTAATCGAGTTTCTATTGTGATGGACATAAAGGCTTCCAAAGCTGTTTAATTCGCTATAATAATTCGATAACAAATTGAACCGTGTATTCTTTCACTACGGCAGCGGGGTAATGGTGGTTTGTTACAATCTCTCCATTGGATCCCACAAACTGTCCTCAGGTGAGATCCAAATCTGTAAAAACATATACACATAGTTACCTATTGGCAGCAGGGTGCCGTGCAGACTTTTATTTGGTTGATACGGACGTCGCGTCCGCTGGTAGACAGTATTTTAGCGTCAAAAGAGTCCGCTTCCGTCTTCCGTCCGTCAAACTTTGACTACTATAGCTTCGCAGCTTGCTTAAAGCGTGGTCGTCAACCCAAATCTTATAATATTATAATTTCAGCGACAAAATTCTCGTTGTCCGACGGCGCGAAAGAAACATTTGCCGGGGTCCGTAACTCATAACCAAAACATAGATAAGCAGGAGAAAACCCGGTCGTGGTGTAGTTTCGTTCAGATGGTGTCAGAAGACGACAAGGCGTATTCAACGAGCCTCTCATTTTTCGCTTCCTCCGCAAGAAACACGCACCAACGGCATAAGAGCTGGCATCCGTCTTCAAAATATGAAGCACTAATGCATTGCCCTGTCAAAGGGTTGGAGCAGTACTTAAAACCCGTTTAAACTCTTGTAAAGCATTTTTCTGCGTGTTCCCCAAAATCCGCTGCGGTTTCTTCTTCGTTAGTTCTCTTAGTGGCACCGCGATTTTCGAGAACGTAAGAATGAATCTCCATAACCAGCTCCAAGTTTTGTCAGAATTTGTCAAAAGACCACAGTCTTTTATTATGTGTCCTAGATCTAAACCTTAGGCATGCCAACAGGCACTTTCCTATGACTGGTCAACTGAAATAGTCTTGAGCATGCGAAAACTCGTATAATCACGTCATCCATGTAAGCCCGAACGTATACACTACGTAAACCAATCTTGAACTGGTCGATGAGAAGTTGAAACGTTGCCCTAATTTCCGAAGCCCGAATGGCATCCGCGGAAAACGATATAAACCTAACGGTGTCACGAACGCTGTTTTGTCACGATCTTGTAGACGAACAGGAACCTGCCAAGAGCCGCTTCAAAGATGGATGATGCTGATGTAACGTTTTTGTAGTGCTGCATGAACACGTCATCAATCCAAGGTTCTGGGCAACGATTTGGAACGGTGACGCTATGAGTTTTCTATACTCGACACATTTCCGACAGTGGCCATCCTTTTTGGGCATCATAACTACAGAAACACACCCCAAAACTAACTGGCGTAGAGGAGATACACGGTATGATAGAACTGCGGCATATGTTGTTGCTTTCAAACTGTTGTTGAAGATGTCTTGGTTTATACCCAGAAGTACGGATATTTAAGTCTTCTTCCGCAGTGAGATTTATGCCTTCATTGTCATGAAGTGGTTCCAATTCTATTGCGTTCAGAATCAGCCCAGCGGCATTGACTTCCGTCACTAGTGAGCATCAAGTCGTTGAATCATTGATGGAGGACCATATTATTCATGGAAGATCTAGACCATCTAAACCTTAATAAAATCCCTAGCCAAAAGTGACCTGCTGGGCCCCTGTTAGGAATGGCAATGAATTTTGATCGCAGATGCGTCCGTCGAGGATCACATCTACCTCAAACATCGTTGTGACCACTTGCCTTACTTCACAATTGGCCATTGTCACGACCTGCTCACTTTTCACTGGTGGTACATTGTTCTGTATAAAATGAAGGTACAGGACATATCCAGCAACAATCTCCTTGGTTCCGTAATCAAGAAACACCAGGTATTCTTTCCCGCGATGTTTACTTGTGCAAAAACCCTGTGTTCGCCACTTCCTAAACTCGCAGAAAACATTTCTAATAAGTTTAGTTGTAACAGCCCCACTTATTTACACGTTGAAACACTGCAACCTGATGTGGCTAGATTTGCGGCATCCATACTTTCTTTGTATATCTTACACCACTGGTTGGGGTTTGGGTCTTGCCGTGAACTTCGGATAGTCCAGTTCTATGTGTCGAAGAGTTCTACAAAAGTCACACTTTAGGCGTGTCTTCTATGTTCTTTATGTTTTTATGTATATGGCGCTGTATAGAGAGAACATGGAGAATATCACTACTATTTTCACTATTGTTTTGGGTAATTTAGAGTGCGAAAAAATTAAAAAGTACAGGGGTAATATGTACTGTGATATACTGTAATAAAGTTTAAATAAGTGATTTTAAGAAAAGGAGTAAGGTAAGATCTAACCTAAAAATACATCGAGTATTAAAGATGAACCTGTGTATATAAACACTGTGATTCAGACTTTAGTAAAGAAAATAAGGTAGTATGCTGTATAATATGCATGGACAAATATCATATAAAATGCATTAACTTGAAAGAAGCATTATATAAAAGTGTAATCAATGATGATAATATTGCATTTATATGTAACAGTTGTAGTATTTTTAAAACTAAAGGTATCTTCAACATCCTAAAAAGTATACAGGAAACAGTGGTAAAATGTGAAACGAAAACACGGTAACAAAATATTATTATTCGAAGTAATCAGAAATTATTGCAGCAATTGACCGAAAGGAATAACACAAGCAGAAATGAACATACCAAATCATATGCCGAAGCGATCATAAAGAATAATAGCGAATGTATTATGGTAAAATTAAGTAAAGAGCAAGACTCAAAAATATGTTTATAGATATTAAGGGGAAAATAAATCCAACTGAACTTGCGGTTGGTATAGAAAATGTTAAACATAAAAAAAAATTGATTAGCTGTTCAACAAATGATTCAAAAGGAAAATTAGTGGACAAAATACAAAAAGAATTTGGAAAAAAATATGATATACAAGATGTAAATTTTAAGAAACCAAAGCTAATAATTGTAGGAGTCGAAGAATATATTATAGACAAAGAAAATTGTGAAATAATTAAGATCATAGAGGAGCAAAGTCGACTGATCAGAATGCAAAACACTTATCATAACATGAACCATGCTCCTGCCTAATATATTCATGGTCATATCTGTGCTAATCCAAAAATAGTTGTCTCTCGCATTGGCATATATTTTTGGAAGATAATTTTTACGTAAAGTTGATTCATCTGGAATATGTTTACCTGTATATTTTGCAAGAAATTGTCTATAAATTGGATTATTAAGCTTCTGAAATGAAATATACGCAGCCACATATATAGTTCGCAAGAATCGCTAAACATCTTTTTTACACATTTCAAAGTAACCCAACATAGATTACAGTCAATCTCCGTATTATTAACAATTGTGAAGCAGTCATGATTCTTAATTCAAGAAGTCATGATTTTTTGACAAGGACGTTTGTGAGAGCCTAATATGTCTTGCTATTTTCAACAAATAAAATTAAAACAATCCTCTTAATATGATAGAAAGAGATCTAGCGAGGTCTCCTCAAAAAAAAAAAAATAAAAATAAAATAATAGAAGAAAACAAAATCTTGTTAATCCTAAACCACATAGATTAAAAAATAGCGACCGTGTTTTCGAAAGCCAAAATTTAATAAAATATAATAGAATACAATATAATATAATATAATATATTAAATGTAGAAGACTCTCTATAAACGACCTAATAATAAAATTAGGTTCGTTAATGGGCAGTTAACAAGACATAGTCAACATTTCCTACAGGATTATTGGCATATGCAAATTGTGCTTACTTTGTAGGCTTTTGCACGGTTATTTGTTAACTGCCCATTAACGAACCTAATTTTATTATTAGGTCGTTTATAGAGAGTCTTCTACATTTAATATATTATATTATATTATATTGTATTATATTATATTTTATTAAATTTTGGCTCTCGAAAACACGGTCGCTATTTTTCATTCGTCGCTGAACGCGATGTTACCGGGTATGCCAATACATCTCCTGCTCGGAAGATGGGGTCATTATTTTGACCGTATCCATCTCGCCGAGATTTCGACGCATCACCTGGAAATGTTCACTGTGTCACTCGCAGAACGATATACTGTACTGACGAGTCCTAATGAGGACGAAACTAATTAGTCTGCAGTTGCGTTTTGCGATTGACATAGTCAACATTTCCTACAGGATTATTGGCATATGCAAATTGTGCTTACTTTGTAGGCTTTTGCACGGTTACTTCTTAACTGCCCATTAACGAACCTAATTTTATTATTAGGTCGTTTATAGAGAGTCTTCTACATTTAATATATTATATTATATTATATTGTATTGCATTATATTTTATCACATAGATTAAGTATATTTATTAAAAGTTGTATTAAAAAGATCTAAAAGATGTAAAAATGATAACCTGATAATCAAAGCACGACTACTGTCATCTTATTCTTAAGAACGCACTGTTCGTCGACCGAATAATCGCCAGTGCAGGTGTTCGGCACCATGTTCGGCACGACTCTGATCGTGCATCGCTGTGATGCAATAAGGGGAGTCGTCGGTCCGGTCTATAGTTATAATCAATAACAAATATCTAAAACATACAGTATATTTAACTCCTAGAGTAGCTAATCATTTAATCATAACAATTGAATGTGACGATCGTATCAATTATAAATGTAGTAACATAAAGATTACAAAAAGGAACTATGAGAAATATGACAGACAGTTTTCAAAATATGCTATTAGAAACTAACTGAAGCAACGATAATAATGCTAATACATTATGCAACTCATTAATAAGTACAGTTTCGTCTGCCGTAGATATAATTTGTCCAATCTTAACGTAAAATACCACAGAAACACTACAAAACAAAAAAAAAAAAGTAATAGTGGCTAATGAGTCAGTTTTCAGAAAAAGTCACTCATGTGAATCTGTTATCATAAACATTAATAACAATTGGTTAAATCTATTAGATGACAATAATATCATTCTGGCAGTGCTTCTAGGCTTTAAGAAAGCATTCGAAACAATAAGCAAACCCTTTTTGTTAATGAAATTAGAGAAAATAGGAATTTCTGATAAAGCCCTTAAATGATTTTAATCTTACTTATCAAAAAGAACACAAAAAGTGACGTACAATAATCGTTTATCAGCACAAATCGAAACTGAACATAGCGTTCCGCAGGGAACGGTGTTTGGGCCATTATTGTTTATATTGTATATTAATGATATTGTTAAACATGTGGAATATTGTAATATTGAACTATTTGCTGATGACACAATGCTATATACCAGGTCTAGTAGTATGAAACCGGAATTTCCCTATAGTTGGTGCCAGCGTTCAGTTTAATCACCATAAGACCCCTGTTACATAGACATCGTCTTCTTCTAACAGCTGACGAAGAGTGTCAACAAACATTAACCCACGTTCCGTACACTATTATATTTTTTTATAACCTCAAACATGTCAAGTTTCGAGCCTAATAACTACGATTTGCGGACAGCATTAATTTTTTCAACTGCTGCAGAGTCGCATAGAATGCTTGTCGAAGCATACGGTAAACCTGCTCTCGGTAAAACACAGTGCTTCGAGTGGTTCAAAAGATTCGAAAGTGGTGATTTTGAGGTTAGTAACAAAGAACGTGGGAAACCATCAAAAAGTTTGAAGACAAAGAGTTACAAGCCTTATTGGATGAAGACGATGCTCAAACTCAACAAGAACTCGCGGATCAATTAAATGTATCGCAGAAAGCTATCTGCAATCGTTTAAAAGCTATGGGAGAAATTCAAAAAGTGGGAAAATGGGTTCCGCATGAATTGAACGAAAGACAGCAAGAAAACCGAAGAACCACCTGTGAAATGCTGCTTAACCGGTTCAATAGAAAATCATTTCTCCATCGAATCGTGACAGGTGATGAAAAATGAATTTATTATGAAAATCCTAAGCGTCGTAGATCATGGCTGAATCCAACCGAACCATCGACATCAACTGCAAGACCGAATCGCTTTGGAAAGAAGACGATGCTCTGTATTTGGTGGAACCAAAAGGGTGTTATTTATTATGAGCTGCTGAAACCTGGTCAAACCGTCAACACTCAACGCTACCAACAGCAAATGATAAATTTAAGCCGAGCAATAATTGAAAAACGACCGGAATATGCAAAAAGGCAGCACAAAGTGATTTTGCTGCATGATAACGCCCCATCTCATACAGCAAAATCGGTCAGGGAAACAATTGAATCGTTCAATTGGGAATTACTACCGCATGCGGCTTATTCCCCAGACTTGGCTCCATCCGACTATCACTTATTCGCATCGATGGGTCACGCACTCGCTAATCAACGCTTCAATTCGTACGAAAATGAACAAAAATGGCTTGATAATTGGTTTGCTTCGAAAGAAGAAAAGTTTTTGGCAAGGCATCGATAAATTGCCGGAGAGGTGGGAAAAGTGTGTTCAATCCACTTTTGAATAAAATATTTTGTATCACTTTTGAATAACAATCGTTTTATTTTTACAAAAAATTCCGGTTTCATACTACTAGACCTGGTATATCCGGTATTAACACTCAAGAAATTACTAGGTTAATAAATATACATTTAGATAACATGTACAAATGGTTATGTGATAATAAGTTGTGTATAAACTTAAGTAAATCTAAGTACACGATATTAGGCAATAAGTATATGTTAAGTAAACTAGAACATTTAAATATAGATATAAAAATTGACAACTTCCATTTAGAAAGAGTAAAACAAATAAAGTACCTAGGAATTATTATAGATGATCAATTAAGTTTCATTGAACATGCCAACTACATATATATGTAATAAAATGTAACAAAAATTATACTTATTGAATAGGAATAATGACTTTTTAAACATGGAAAATAGAATAAGAATCTATAAAACTTTAATTGAACCCCATATAGAATTTTGTGCGATTATATTATATACCCTCCACGAAAACCAGATACAAAACTTACAAATTATACAAAATTAATGTATGAGACTAATACTCAAATGTACCAAATACACTCCTGTACGAACCATGTTGAATGTATTAGAGTTTTTAAATGTTAAACAAAGGATAATATTTAGAACTGTCGACTTCGTTGTAAAAACTAAACTTGGTATGATGCCGGATTGTTTGACTCATAACCTCCAATGTGTTTCAGATGTGCATAATTATCCTACAAGAGTAAATATATGTAATAAGTTTTATGTAAGAAAATGTAAAACAACACCATCAATGAATAGTGTATTCAAGAACGGACTGATTCTTTTTAATTCGTTACTAATGGATCTAAAGCAGTGTGGTAATTATAAGAAAAATTAAAAGTTATTATTTATATACTTTTGTTCAACACCACATAAAAATATAAATTTTGTTACGCTAAGTACACCTTATAATATGTAAAAAGAAATAGCTTTGCTAAATAAAATTTTATTATTATTATTATTACTTTCTAAACTAGGGTTATCAATTCCTCCTCTTTGTATGTATTCTTAATTACATTTCGTAATTAGTTTATTAAAGCTGGTTGGCTGTTCTCTGGGTAACACTCCTCTGATCTTCGCCTTCAATAGCTCATAGATCATGTCGATCTTGATGTTTGTACATATGAGAATTCAATTCCCCCAATATGTACTTAAATGCGTATTTACTTCTACAGAAGTGGACAACTAAGTTAGCACAAACTCCTGCAGTAGTTGCAGTCGCACTTTTCAGCTAACCCACTGTGGGAAAATTCAATTAGAATACTACTTATATCATTCACAGACGCGTTTCGCGGTTATACCGCTCGTCAGTGCGACTTTGTGAGAAGTAGTTTTCATTTCCAGATAAGTGCTATATATGCTAGCACGTTTGGTGTTTGTACATATGAGAATTCAATTAAGAAATTCCCTTCAATATGTACTTAAATGCTACTTAATAGCTGCAAAAATGCGCATTCGCTTGATGGTAAAAAGATCGGTAGCTTCTGTGTCACCCTACTTCCTACAAAATAAGTCTTTATTTGGTTTGCTCTCACCAACACTGTGTGGAAGTGATGGTAATGCTTCGTCCCACGATTTAATGATGGTGGATTTTGGGCCAAACGTCCATACCACGGCGACGTTATCTTGTAGCATGGACAAACCCTTTGCTACATTCTTATCAGAAACATTTACACAATTTTTATATGTGCTTATGGCATGAACGAATACATCAACGCATCCCCCTTTCGCTTCCGAAAATCGACCTGCAGTTTACAAAGTGCCTACACTTCTCAGAAATTATAGTGGGCCTCAATGATCCAGGTGTAACCCGTATTTTCTTTATTTCTTGTAACAACTACTGCAGGTGATCTTGTATCATAGCCAATGAGTCTGGCATTGATTCTACGGTGCTATTCCCGCTCAACGAACGAAGATAATAAGCAGATTTATCTGTTGTGTTCCGATTGAACATTTTTTCCGATTTGTTTCGAGTATTTCGTTGCAATTCTAATTAACAATTTTTTCTGACAACAAAACAAAACGCCAGATATCAAAACACGTCGAAATCCTAGTTCGAAACACTTCAGCACAACCGCGAGGAAGTCCGTTTCTTGTTTTCACTTAACCACACAGACAATATTTCGTAATTTCCAAAACGACTGACTCTTCAGTGCAATGGGAAACTTAATTGTTCTCTGGTATTTTATCGCGTCGACAAATTGGCGTTGATTTCGTAATTTTCAACGACTGATGCGATTTTTTCCTCTCAAATTTGTAAAATTTTCGATAAATTCGGTCCCACACTTCAATCGCCAATCAAGCAAGATGTACATATATGTCTTTATCGTAAAATGACAAAAATTTGTTTCTACCATCATGAAACAAAACCCGGCACGCATACTCCCAAAAACTAGTAACTACACCCTAGATACTTGACAAAAATACTTGGAACTAATTAACAGAGGATTTGAAATTAAGTTTGTGTGGATCCCAGGCCACAGAGGAATTAATGGTAATGAAATGGCCGATAGGTTCTCAAAGGAAGTAGCAGCGGAAAAGACGCTCTACAGGGATGCACAGACTGTTCACAACAGACTTACTACCTGCTATTAATAACAATGTTCATAAATTATGGCAACGAGAATGGAAAGCATTCTGCGGTATCAAGGCCAAAAGATACTTTCAGATTTCTGAGGAAGTTTCAAAGAAACCATCGTTTTACCACCTGCCCCCTTTACCAAGATCTTAAGTGACTACAATGTGCAGATTGCGGCTAAATCACTCCTTGTCACCAGCGCATCCCTATAAAATAAATATAAAAAATAACCATAATAATTGCGAATACGGTGAATATGGCGATATTCAACACATTTTATTTTCTTGCCCGCTAACGGGAAGCGCTTCCAATACTTTATACAGACGATTAATAGCCAATTTGGATGCAGTTATTATTCTTAATGATAATTTACGACTACCTATTGAAAAATCCATTAAGAATATAATAATTTTTTGAAAGAGACCAATATAAAGCTGTAAATTTTGTATAGAAAAGCATATTTTCCCTTCCCATTTCCCCGGCTGTTTTGTTTTGAAATTCCTTCGCTTGCGTTTTGCTCCCTTTTTTCTTTTAAACTCTACTATTAAATATTTTCCGTTGCCTATATATGTGTTACCTTCGTTTTCGTATTACAATATAAATCTTCAGTTTATCCTCTTGATCCGAGCAACCAATAAGCTATAAAGACTTAAGCACTACTTACAACCAATTGATCAGTACCAGAAACTATTTATACTCAAGTGACTGGCTGGCATGGTATATACCAGACACCAAAACAAATAAGAAGAGAAAAAGAAGAAAACTCAACACGCTTGCCACGATAATAAACCGAATCGTACTATGGCGGCGCGATAGTGGTGGTTTGTTAGGGCCATAGTTAGGCAAACATGCCTATTCAATACTATCCATCATAATTTTGGAAGCCCTCAAAATTTTATTGTCAAAATCCTTTTATTTCTATTAATTTATGTTATTCCCAAAACTATTCTGACAAACTATTACAGAAAGTGGTCATGATCTCCCAGCTGCTGTCAGATAACAGCGAAAACCTTACTATCTTCTATCTGCTTCAATAGTTTGTTGACATGCTCAATGTGTTTTTCTTATTTTTATTTTCGACGTACAATTAGACACATTTTTATTGTTTTCGGTATAGTCAATCTACCATGACGTACGTAGAGAGGTACATTTTATTGTTAGTTTGTTCCTCTATGTTTTAGTATTAAATGTAATTCTGTAATAATGAGTTCGAGTACGGTGCGCGATGGCATTTATACATCATAGGTTTCCATTGTATTGTATTGTATGTGCTCTATGCGTTGTATTCAATTTAGTTTTTCGGCCAAAGTACATGAACACCCGTGAGTCCCGTAAATTTGTTCAATGAAGATGATAACATACTTATCGAAACACATATCTCATTTTCTCTTAAGAGTGCTAAGAAATCTTTTTATTGTGTAGGATTATTAACAATTCTCCCGTTCTTAAAAGATTTATTTTTTTATATCTTAATTATATTTTAACTACAGGTATAACATACTCTTTTCAAACAAGATAATTATTTTGTATTCACACGGATAATGACACCTAGTCAACCTTTTTTAAAATATACAGGTTGCTGAAATGTACGTAAATGAAAATGAACGTATCTAACAACCTATTAGTTCAAATTCGAACATACCTAAGTAATTCATGCATAATTGTGTATGTTTTCAAGTGTATCTCATTTTCTTTGTCGGTTTCATTCTTTTTAATGGACGCCATCTTGTTTTTTTGTTTAATGGCAACATAGTATAAATTCTATATCCTCGAAAAATTTGTTTTCCTGTTTTCAAACATGACAATATTAAGCAAATTAGGACAATCGAAAGTAGGCACACCGTTACTGTATTGATATTTAATTTTTGTAAGCAAATCTAGGTATTGTCGAATTTGTTATTTTGACAGTACATAATTGTAATTAGGTTTAATAAAAGAGTAGATGACGTGTTATCATTAAGTAGTGTAAACCGGTTTTTGTTTCCACTTAAGTCCTCTTGCAAGGCGCAACATTAAAATTCGGAGAAGTAAAGGCGTCGGTCCGGTTTACACTACGTAATGATAACACGTCATCCACTATTTTATCAAACATTAAATCACAAAATCAAGTTCAATCGAAATTTTTAAATAATTTTCCAATTTTGATTTATGTGTTCGAATGAAAAGATTTGATTCTATCCGTATACTAACATGAACGTTTAATTAGTTTAAAATTAGTTAAAACTAAAAAAAGGAGAAAAGGAGAAAAAATAACATTGTGAACATACAATCATCTGAATTTGATTGATCATGCGATTCTGACCAGTACTATCATACTTACAATATAATTAACATTAAATTACTGGAATGTGGAAATTATACTTACATTGGTTGTTGTTTATTTTTTAATATTATAGGATCCTCTTCATACAGTCTGCTTCTGCTGTAGTAATCTGTAAATTATAAAACTATTATAAGAAAAATAAATAAACTGACAGTTACCTTCCGGTCGTGGTGGTGGTGGCCTCGGTGGTTCCTCTCTGGTTTTTGACCTTCCATAACTATTTCTTGCATCTAATTGACTTAAATTAGCTTCGGACAATGGAGCCCGCAGTCTTCCCCTTGGTGCTAAATTACTTTTATCATCTGTTAAAGAATTTGGACCACTGTTAGGATCAATTTTCTCTTCAAACCCGTTTGTATTTAAATTTGGATTTCGCGTTGGTGGTTGCACATATAAATTCTGATTAGAATAACTTTGTCCGGAAGTAAGAAAGTCATCTCCTAACACAAATGTTTTCATTATGAGCTACTTATGTATACTTTTCCAAATTTCTTACCTTTGTAAAAATTATTTACCGCACCCGTAGTACTTATGGAACTTTGAGTTTGGTGCATTATACTGTTTGATGAATCTCTGTTAACAGTTATATGGAGCTTATCCTTGCTACTATCAACAATTTTCTTTGCTTCTTTTAAAGACATGAGATCATTGCAGTTGGTATTGTTTAGTTTCACTATAAAATCACCTTCCGTGAGAACCTGATTTGTATTGAGCAGTTGTTCTCTAGCTTTGACGGATATTTCTTTTATAAATAACTTACACCCCAACACTATTCCAAAGTCTATTAAAATAAGAAATTAATTACTCATAGAACTCTCTTAATAACATTAAAATAACATCTATATTCTTCATGACAGCCTCTAACTACATAAATACGGCGAAAAAGAATAATTCATTATGTTAACGTAATTCTAACTGAAAGGTATAATTAACAATGTAATGAAGAATATTCACCTTGTTAAAAATGATAAATATGGAAATGTCTGTGGTTTCAAATAAACTTAAATAAATGAATTCGTCATTTGAGAAATCCCCGTAACTCGGCATAGGACATATTGCAAATTATTACATTAACCAAAGTAGATGTATCTACCGTAAAACTATAGAATTTTGACCTAATGTATTATTTGGACCGAAAGAAAAAGAAACGTTTCTTCCCTAATTATTTAAACAAGGATCGCCCGATGGTCGAAATTCGACCACAACATCTATATATTAATACACAGTCAAATACAAACAATCACACCTGATTTACATTAAATCTTTATTGCATTTTCGAGTAAAATAAAATAAAAATCGCGTTCTACTTTTTGAAAAAATCGTTGAAAAAGAAATGGAAGTTTCCTATTTGTTTCTTATATCGTTAATTTTAAGTGCTGTTCAACGATCGAGATCGTAGCCCGGTGGATAGGATCTAGGTTTTACACCCCTGGGAATGTGTTTTCAAGTCCTGCCTGTGTGCTTTTTTATCGATCTCTTCCTGCACAATATCAACAAATATATTTCATTTTATGCAAAATAATTCAAAAATAATATTTTTCGCCATGGTAATTTTCCAAATAAATTACCACGGCGAAATATATTATTTTTTAATAATTTTCCATGAAATGAAATATATGTGTTAATATTGTGCACGAAGAGATTGAAAAAAAGGACATGAGGAGGATTTGAACACATATCCCCACGGGCGTAAACCCTAGACCATATCCACTGCACTACGATCGCTTCGTTAAACAACACTTAAAATTAACTATATAAGTGACAAATAGGAAACTTCAATTCCTTTTTCAACGATTTTCTCAAAAAATAAAGCACGTTAGGACAAAAACTGGCTAAGTATGAGGACAAGACACCTTCGATTTTCGCAAAAAATTATAGCACCGTAAAGCTGACCTAAAGGATGAGAAATTATCTAAATAAAAGTTTTGTGAGAGATGCTTCCCAGAGTCACAATTTAAGTTATTTATATAAGAAATTTTTTTACAAAAATACTTTTATTTTCTATTATAAAAATTTTTCAAACTACACTTTTAATCGTAAGATATTTCCAGAGCGTATTTTTGTATTCATTTTAAATTTTAATTATATTTAACTGTTCAAAGAAACACAGCAATTAGTAAGTAAGCAACTAAACGAAACAAAAATATATGTAGTGCAATAAATATGTGGTGTGAATCAGTGAAATACCAAGTAAATTAAAGCAAATTACACATTGAAGTTTTTTGTAGCAACGACTAGCAAATACAAAAAAATCGTAAGAATACGCAAGTTCGTGCATCAATCAATTTTTCCGTATATGGCAATTTAACCAACGCCAACGTTTAACTTAAATAATAGACCGCTTCGAACAAGAATAAGAAGAATTATATAAATATACATCTATTAAAGTTGGTACTGGTCGCTACCAGTCAAATGTCATTTAGAAAGTCATACATTTTAACATCTCAGAAAAAGTGAAAATGTTGGTAAGTTACTAGAAATTATATTAATACTAGAATGTTCCGGAGAAAAGAAGTGGCGTATCGTAATAGATTATCGTAAATTGAACGAGAAAACAATTGGTGATGCGTATCCTCTACCAAATATCGAGGATATAGATCAGTTAGGTCACGCTCAATATTTTACCACATTAGATCTAGCTAATGGTTTTCACCAGATTCCAATGAATTCCGCAGACTCTCCAAAAACAGCGTTTACAACACCAAACGTCATTACGAATACACACGAATGCCTTTCGGATTGCGTAACGCTCCAGCGTGTTTTCAAAGACTGATGAATAATGTTCTCACGGGGTTAATTCACAACCAATGCTTCGTGTATTTAGATGACATTGTCATTTACGGAAGTTTACTAGAAGATCATAATCGAAAATTGAGAAACGTCTTTCTTAGACTCCGAGAAAATACCTTAAAATTGCAACCGGACAAGTGTGAATTCCTAAACAAATCCTGCGAATATCTCGGTCATGTCATAACCGACAAAGGTCTTATGCCAAACCCTAATAAAATAGAAGCTATCAAGTCTATGAAACGACCAATGAATCAAAAGGAAATCAAAATTTTCTTAGGAATGACGGGTTACTATAGGAAATTCATACAAAACTTCTCTACTATAGCAAAACCACTAACCAAACTATTGAAAAAGGATGTAGAATTCAATTGGTTACATGAACAAGAAACCGCTTTTGAAACCCTAAAAAGAAATTAGTCCAAAAACCCTTATTGCAATATCCTAATTTCTCTCAAAAATTTATTCTTACTACTGACGCCTCTAATGTAGGTATAGGTGCCTTAATTTCTCAACTAAAAGATGGCAAAGATTTGCCTGTAGCCTACTATTCTCGAACTCTGAATGAAGCCGAATGTAATTATTCCACGACCGAGAAGGAACTAATCGCGATACTTAGCTCTGTTGGACATTCTAGACCGTATCTGTATGGAAAGAAATTTTCTATTTTTACTGATCACAGACCACTACAATGGTTGTTTAATTGCAAAAACCCTTCTTCCAGATTAGTCCGATGGAGACTTAGACTAAGTGAATATGAATTCTACATCTACTATAAACCCGGTCGAATCAATTCAAATGCAGACGGACTATCGTGATTGTTACCCACAAATCCCGAAATGCCCGTGTATTTCGCTGAATCTAACGATTCCTATCAACATTTCATTAAGTTCCATTACGTAAATCAGGACGTAATTGTTTATGAAAAGGAGAACAAACCGTTGTCAAAATTAAAACAACCTGTTGTCGCGTTTTGGTCACAAGATGTAGACGATCAAACCAATACTCTGATTATATCGAAACACACTTCGAAACCGATAAAATAAATACCTCCATTAACGGTTGTGTCAAGCTAAATATTCCGACCAGACCGTCTACCTATTGTTTGGAACTAATCATCATTTCGACAAATTAGAATATAAATATGTATACAACTGTTTTAAAAACCTCAGGACCGTGATTAAAAGTAATCACTTTATCTTAATACCCCTGATAAACACAAGAATATTAAAATACACCAGTTGTACGAAATGTTAAAATTCATTTTTAAAAACAATCAGATTAAGATATTCGATACCACTAAACTAACTCCCAAAAATCAGCATGAGATAAAAACAATATTGCAAGAAAATCACGACAGTAAACTTTCCGGACATTACGGATTCAACAAAACATATTCTACAGTGAAAGAATCATATTATTGGCCCTCTATGAAAAACGATATCCGTAAATACATAAAGAATTGTAATTCCTGCCAAATTAGTAAGACAAATTTTAAACCGACTAAACAGCCGATGGAGATAACATCCACTGCTGAAAACCCCTTTGAAAGATTGGCATTAGACATCGTAGGTCCACTCCCTACGACAGAAAACGGCAATAGATTCGTATTAACAACGCAAGATGATCTTACCAAATTCAGCTTTGCCGAACCTATACCGAATCACGAATCACGAACAATCGCCAACGTATTAACAAAATTAATTACATATTTTGGTATTCGAAAAATATCCTAACGGATTAAAGTCCAGATTTTATGTCTTCGCTTATCAAAGATCTAACTAACTTATTTAAAACAAGACATATATCAACAACACCTTATCACCCTCAAACTAATGGTGCTTTGGAACGATCTCATCTGACATTAAAGGATTATCTGAAACATTATATTAAACCGAATCAAACCGACTGAGATGACTATATACATTTTGCCATGTTCAGTTATAATACATATACACATAAATCTACCGGTTATACCCCATACGAATTATTATTTGGACATAAGGCGTATTTATCCTCTTCAATAATACAAGAGGCAAAGTTTTATTACACGTACGACGATTATGTAAAATCACTTCAAATTAAACTCAACGTATCTTTCAAACTAACACGAGAAAACATTTTCGATTCTAAATCGGCAAGTAAGAGATATTACCACTCTAAAGTAAATCCACACGAATTCAAAATCGGTGATTCCGTTCAAAACCGAGGAAAACTTTTTAAGAAACTATGCCCAAATTTCAAAGGCTCCTACAAAATTAGCAAAATATTTCAGAATCAAACGGTAGAAATTGAAATTGGTAAAAAGAAATTAAAGTACCATAAAAATTTACTGAAGCCTGCTCTTTCAGATGACACAACAGCTGATCTTGCTATTCCTTCTACTTCTAAAGCAAACAATTGCTACAAACCTTTACTTTACCAACCACATCCTCAATACCACTAGTGGAATTTTCTGTAATAAATTAGGTGTCGCACGAATCTCAAATACAAAATTAACTTTACTTGCACACGTTAATATTACACATTTAAGTAATTCTCATTCAATCTTAGAGAATAACTATAAAAAATCCGTCTCCTCGTGAGCTATTTCTTCAAAAAAACAGGAAAGAAACAAACAACGTAACTTTATATTGTAACAACTCGTTACTTGAAATTAGTGAACAACTCAAAACCATCTCACAAAAAACGCGAAATAATAGAAAATCTCTTAGGTCAACCATCAACTCGCAAACGCCGTGGATTAATCAATGGAATCTCTACAGGCTTAAACTGGTTAATAGGTACGCCAGACGCAGACGACACTAAATACTAAACCGACAGTATAAATTCATTATTAGCTGGTAATAAACAAACGCAAACGCTAATTCGAAATTAAATGAACTATCCGTTGATACGATTGTAACACAGCATATTTCGATGTTAAATTCGCTGGTTACTAAGATCTCTTCGGAATATGATAACTATATCAATTGCATTAATTTAGCAAAACACGGAATTCTATCTCCAGAAATGATCACGCCTAAAGCTTTACGAGAAGAACTCACACTTTACAAAGGCCGTTATGACTTACCATTACCAATTGATTATAAAAACTTACTGTTATATTACAAACTAATGATAATAGATGTTCTATTTAGCGAAGATTTGGTCATCATCGCGATAAAGATTCCCCTACTAGATAAATTACGCTATAATCGGTACCAATTAATTCCCTTAGCTATGATGCATAATAACATTTCGATATACTCCTTTATCCAACCAAATCATGAGTATTTATTGATCTCCCAACCAAAGACTTTACCCTAATGTGAGATCTAGCGAAATGCATCGAGTTTGAAAAAGGCAACTACATCTGCGATGCAGTCCAAACCGCCAAACGAACGAAGAATCCCAGCTGCAAAGTTCTACTACTATCACCTCATCTATCAGGTCTACCCGCCGACTGTTCAACTGGAAACGTCAAGGCTAGCATAGAAACTTGGAAATATATAGGATCAAATCAATGGATATACGTCTTATCCAAACCAACAACTTTCACACTACTATTTGAAAATGACCACATGGAGGATATCACCCTCCAGAAGCTTGGAGTCATGCAATTAAATCAAAAATGCAAGGGCTACTCTGACACCATAGTCCTTGACACCACGAACGAAATCGTAAGCAGCGCACTCATTTTCTACGTCCCTGGTATCGACATACTCGAAGACGATTGCTGCGTGGAAAACAAGATCAACACCACAATCCCCATCCAGTTGGAGCCAATCAAGTTGACCAACGTCGATCTATCAGAACTCAAGTACGCTAGCAAGAAGCTCAACGAATTCGATGAGATCCTGGCAACCCAGATGAATAAGCCTTATATTGTGCAGCATTTGAACTGGTTTACTATAACTCTTTCCGTGATCGGTTCAGTGCTAATGGTCATTATATGCTTAAATTTGTGTCGATGGTGCGGTTGTTACAAACTTCTAAAGAGACTATGCTGCTACACGTGACCCTCGTAATGGTGAAATAGTGTAGCCAATGATTAAAAACTTCGTCAACTGTTCCTTCGGTTCCGAACATCGTTCCGAGTATCGGACTGCGGAGTTAGTAGCCTATAATCCGGACGAAGAAATGGCTCATCTGAATCCACCAATATATACCACCGCCATATGCCCACTACCATCTGCCCCAAAAGGATTCGGCAAAACTCAACTGAAATCACGACGCAGTACTACCCCGCTGTAAACCAACGAAGGTCACAGGAGGAAACCCCTTCGACTTCGTTCTAAACGGGGAGGTGTTGGATAACTAGATTTAAACTTGAGACATTTTAGAAGGACTAATTGAATAACTTTCCACAGTGTATTTTTATGTATCTTTTTTGTGCCTGATTTTAAGGAACCCTAGATAAGATTTTCTATATCGTGAGAAACCTACCCAAAACCTTCTCTTATGTTTTTGCTGTTACTTAATTGCTTTTTTTTTTTGTTATTAGGATCTTACTTGGGATGTACTTATGTCCATCTTTAGTAGTGACATTTATTACGATTTATGTAACGCTCTACATCTTGCGATGTTAGAAACACACTAATGGATGTGGCTCCACCACCCTTAATTGACTATAATCCCGATAGCGCCCGACTAATTAAGCGAGCGCGGGAATAAGGGTGATCTCGCCACCATATAAAAACCTCGAATTCTCTTTTACATTCAGTAAGTCTTGTTTAGACGGAACCGCGTACGATACCATTGTAATAGTAACACCTAAGATCTACTGGTTATTAAATATACATAGTTATGTTACAAGTTGTGTTCTTTGTAAGAAGTTGTGCAATCTCCCAACTTCCGAAGAATCCAACACTGTGATCTTATAGTCGCCAATAGCAAGGAAATCAAAAATGTTTTCCCAGTGCCTCCTGGAGCGTCCAAAAATACACTCCTCCGCTTTGATTCCGTACAACTTCCATAATGGTATCATATGCATGTCTTTGTTCTCGATTCAATTTCGGCGAATTCGAATTTATAAATGTGTTCAATTCATTTAAATCGTATCCGAAAATCGCCTCCCTTTTATATATATAGAAGTCACAACAATAAATTTATGGTATCTTGAAATTTATTTATCGCACACATGCGACTTCTGATTTCAACCAAACTTAACATAAACCCTATAGGTCCCAATCCCTACCCTGTGTATAAGTTTGGTTGAAATCGGTCGACGCGTTTGAGCGTGATGCGGCGACATACGTAAGCCCAAAATCGCCTCCTTTATATATATATATATATATATATATATATAGAAGATTTGAACGTACATTTGTAGAAAAAGGATGAAAGTTATTATAAATGTATTACAAATTGTATTTATGTAATTAAATAGATAAGAAAACTCCATGTAACGTAAACACTTCAAGGTAAGACCGTTTTTCTTAAATTGTGACTCTGGGAAGCATCTCTCACAAAACTTTTATTTAGATAATTTATCACCCTCTTGGGTTAGCTTTACGGTGCTATAATTTTTTTGCGAAAATCGAAGGTGTCTTGTCCTCATATTACTCCCAAAAGCTCATACCTAGATATATAAGACCCATGAAAATCCTGGTGTGAATACACAAATGTAAATGCTTGGCACAAACGGAGCAGCTGAACATGCAATTATTTTACTTATTCGCAATGTATTGACACGCCAACTTAATCCACTTAATCTGATTTTGTGCAATCAATATTATGCCACACAATTTTTATCCGTTTCTCGAACGTATTTACTATAATAATATGTCATTACTTGACGTGGTTGGCGTACATATATCACGTTGCGTGTGTCATTCTGACACTTAATTAATTTACAATATGTAATATATGCAATATGTTAGACTCTCACCTGCGTTCAACTGCACGTATCGCGATGAAACATACATTCGACAAATCTGCATTGTAATACGAAAACAACGATATATGTACCATCGCGATACATGGAGGGAACACTCTAAAATATGTACCAGAAGACGACCCACTGCGTATTAATATATAGATGCCCATACCTTTAAAAACCTCATACGTCCAAATGTCAAACTCAAATTTTTACTTAAATTTTACTTTATTTTAAAAACTTAATGCCGTAATGTAATATTACAGTAATGGCATCATCTTCAGAAGAGTCGATTAGAGGCAGAAGCCACTTTTGATAAAACGTAACGCTTACTTATAAAAAGCCTTTGTTTTAGTTTATGGAAAATGAATTTTTGGAAATAAGGTGTTTCTCAAATGAGCTCTTACATTTGCTACACTGATTTTGGAAAGTTCCAAATAAAAATTTCGATAACTAAGTTTTCATCTCTACTGAAGATGTAAACTTAGTTGTCGAAATGGGTATTTGGAGTTTTCCAAAATCAGTGTGGTAAATATACGGTCTTAGTTTGTTTAAGTACATCACATTCCTTATAATAATTGATGTCGCTACTGGAACTTTATGTTAATATCACTGTACCTACCTTCTTTCTTTGAACTTTTTGTTAAGGTAACTTTGGGAGGTAATGGAGTAATCCCTAAAGCAGCTAAAGGAGTTCCGGTATACGAAGCGCTTAAACTATGGTTGTGTTGATGTTGAACAATTCTCCTTTTTACAACCAATACCACAGTGTCACCTGAGTCTCGAAGCACTTGAACAGCAGTAGCGTAATCAACATTTTGCAAGGATATACCATTAACTGATATGATTCTGTCGTTAACTCTACAACAATAATATAATATTAGAAAGTTATGTTATTGCATTTCCAGTACACCTTAAAACAACTCGATCTCGTCCAACTTTTGCCAATCCTTTTAGAGTTTGCAACTACATTAACTACTAGAGAATAGTAATAATAAGCGAATAGTGAAATCATAGGTAGGTAGGTAGGTCAACTTAAAGTGCTTTATTGCTTTATTGTTATTCATTCAAACCAAACATTAAAAGCAGTTATTCCGTTAGTATAGTCAAAATTGCAGTTTTGAAGGGATGTACTGCTACAACGCAATGGCTCAATTATCTTTCGGTTTGTATGTGAATTCACATTGTCTTGGTGGTCATAATTCGTCCACAGGGTTAATCGTTTTTCGAACTTGTAAAAGAATTGTAGCCATATGACCTGCTTTTGAAACAAAATCTGCGACCGTTTTCTTCGTTACACTGCGGAAACATTTCTTGGGGTCTCCTCATCTTGCAACACCTAACCAGCGTATTGAAGTTCACTTTTGCTATCAAGAATAAATCTATTAATCGTCACTACTCACGATGCTGTAAACTTTCTTTGAGCTGCCGCTCTTTTACCCGTTCAAAACTTCTTCGGCAAAACCTTTGGTCTCCAATTAAAAGAAAAAAGGTCCGAGGGAAAACAACGTTTCTAACACCCAATTTATTATGCAGAATATTTTAGAGTGACGTCAATGTTTCTCTACATGACTGTTTTTGGTAAACCAGTGCTGAGCTCATCGTTGAAATCGACATTTACATCCAATCAGGGCACAACGAGGACCGTAAAGGACGCCTCGCCGATCGAAACGGCGCAGAAACCCACTCAGGTTACACGCCCGAGCAGTGTGAGAACGAATATTCCAAAACACACAGACAACTCCAGTGGGCTAACCACAAGCCGCCGTTTAAAGAGTGAGCTTAGTTTGGCTCACAGAGATCTTGGCGAAACTGGTCGTCCAACTAACTAAGGCGATCAGTGAAATCAAATCTCTAAAAGGCGGAAAATAGCCGCTCGCCTAAGCAAATTTGAGAAAATCCAACAAAAGAAAATACCAATAAAGGCGCGACGACAAAGGCGTTTAAGGAGCATTATACGCCCGACCCTACAAAAAGACACCCTACAAAGTTCCACAAGGATCGGTCTCTCTGGTATTGTCATTGTCCACCGCTTTATAAGTTACTATATATGTTTGTTACTCTTTTAGATACCAGTTTATTTGATCCTAGTTGGCGCCTCCCATATTGCTGTCAGACATGTCATATCAGAGAGGTTAGTTTTTGTCATTCGTTGTGGAATCTAAAGGGACTATTTAATATATTTCTCCCATTAACACAAATTGAATTCCTTGGAATAGTATACCGATAGTGGTGCGATACACCACATAATCCAAATGATGAGTGCTTATCATAGGTAAAAATTCAACGATTAAGGAAATTTCTACAGCAATTAATGGTAAAATGAAGGTAATAAATGTTGGTAGTACGAGTTTACCAATAAACGGAACCGATGTTGATATAGAAAAAATGTTGGTACATTGACAGCGAACTTATTGTGAATGGTGCAAATGGTAAATAAGAGCAATACAGTAATTTTTAACAAAGGCGATTGTAGTGTCTATAATAAAGACAATGGCAAATTTTTTATATTTATGGTGCGTGTAGTTTGGACATTGAATAGTAATATTTCGGAGTAGTTCGACGTATCATACATAAATTACCGAGATAATCGATTTTGAAGTTTAACCTCCCAGCTAAATCCACTAGAAATAATACATTTTTCAACTGGACGCGTGGCCTAGTCGATAGCGTTCTAGTCCGGTACTCATGAGATTGCTGATTCGAGTCTCATCGCGCAACATTTGTTTCTCCCTTCAAAACGCATCGTATGTTTTTTCATTCTTCTCATCTCAAAAATTATGAACAAACAAAATGTTATAATAACTATATTGTAGTATAATAATACACAAATGGTTAATTATCATTAGAAAATTCATCATTTATTATAATTCAAGTTATCAAAATCACAGTTAAGGTTGGGGTTATGGTCTTCATTTGACATTTAGTCTAGTGTTGGGGTGCTATTTATACCTTTTCGACACCACGCCCACCAGCTTTGAGCATTTTATTCCCCACCGGGTGTTATCTCCTTAATTTAACTCCAGCCAGAGACGTTTAATGGGAGAAACAAATGTCTCCAGAAATAAAAATTGTTAAATATTAAAAAAAGCATATATTAATGGATATATTAAAAAACATTGTTAACATTGAAAACACATTACATACAACATTTTACATTACAAGAATTATATAAATTTACTGGAAATAACCAAGGATACATCGACGTACAGTACAGGTTTCTATAACAGCAATATATTTGGGTGAATTTCAAGAAGAAATAAAAGTTTGTTAGGTTAACGACGATTTAATTGAGAATATAGAAAAGTCAATAAATAAGTCTAAAAATATATTAAAAAAGTTTTAAGAAGAAGTATTAGTAAGAAAAAGAACCTCACCATACGGAAGAAGAAAGAATTGATAAAAGGGAAGAATCCATAAAGCTGCGTCGAGAAAAGAAGTGAAGAGAGGAGATACAGGAGGAACCGTCAACGGAAAAGAAATTACACTTACACATTTACACACACTAAATAGGTAAATATTTCGATTTTATGTTCAATATTTCCAAAAATTTATAAATATAATTTGTTATAATTTATGCTTTTTACATCATTATTTACAAGCTAGACCGGTGAAGAAATTTAACTAAATTCTAAGTACAAATTTAGCGCCCAACGTGGGACGACCCTGAAAGTAGTTCATTTAAATTTGATATTTTTCATTAATTTCATTTCATTGTATCATTGTATAAATAGAACTTCAAAATGTGAAAGAAAAACTTACGTCAAGATGGGGATACAGAGGCAAGTAGTAATGAGGGAAATATTACAAAGGCCTTAGAGAGAATCACATTTATGTTAGATAATTTAACTTCGGTGGTAAATGGACAGAAGAAACAAATAGTTGAAAATTCACAGGAGAGTGAAAGTAAAATCGATGATTTAAATAAAAAATTAGAAACTATCGAAAGTAGATTTGTAAATGAAACTAGAAATTTAAGTGATCATACTAAGGGAACCACGTTTAAATTAAAGGAATCAGTACCTAAATTTAATAGTTATTCTACTAATCCAGTAGAATATAGCTCTAAAACGGATTATAAGCTCGAACATGGACACATATCAGTTATCAAATCTTATAAGATCATCACTGGAGGGTCACGCGTTGGAATGATTTTCCATTGTAGATGGTACTTTTCAAAATTTTGATGGGTTTCCTGAATTATTCTTGAACAAATATTGGTCCAATTTTGCTCAGGATAAGATACGGTTAGATTTATTTAATGGGAAATATAACCCAAAATTGGGGACTTCAAGGGAGATCTATTTTACAAAAAAATTTTCAATTGCCCAACATATTACTCCAAAGATATCAGAAGAGGAATTGATTAAATTTTACTCTAAACATTTTGATTTTGATATAATAAAAGGGATTATCACCCAAAAGATAAGTACCTATTTTGATTTTTGTGTGCTTCTTAGACAATATGATGAATCAGATAGATTTAAATTTTCAAAATTTAACGTTGAAAATAGATATTACTCTTGAGATTCAAATAATTTCGAAAATAAACGTACAATCCTAAATATCAATCACATTTTAATCACTTTCCTCATCAAAATTTTAATAACAATCACGATTTCGGAAGTAATTCTTTGAGGGCACAGAATAACAATCAAAGACAAGTAAATAACATATCTACCCATAATGCACAAGGATTTAGACAATCATTTAGACACGCTCAGCCATCATACCCTAGAAATAATATGCATGCACACCAAACCAGACCATACAATAGAGAACACCAAAATCAATATCAAAATCAGTATCAAAGTCAAAATAGAAGATATTATACAAAGCAAAATGAACCATGCCAAACCACAAAACCGTGCGAAAGTAGAGAAACATATTATAATGCTATCGACATAAATAACGAGCCCAGTGGTAACAATAATTGTGTTAGTGTTAGATAACACAATAGATGAAAAATATCAGGTATAGTTTATGAGCATCCACTAAATCTTTTTAAGGATGAAAAATCATCTGAAATTGTTAATGGTCAATTGTTACCTATAATCGATGTTCAAATAGACAATTTAAAATAAAAAGCATTAATTGATACACGGTCGGAAGCCACATTAATTTCTAAAAGGGTTATTGAACAAAACTACGATAAATTTAAAAGTAAATTCATAAATATAAAGGAAACAGATATAAGATCTGGTACAAATAAATTGTTAGAGAGAGTCGATAGGTCTATATGTGCTACTATAAGAATAAATAAGGTAGAGTACAACCATCAGTTTATTATTTTGGATAATTTAAAATATGACATAATTTTAGGGGTAGAATTTATATGTAATGAATCAATGATTATAAATTATCAAGAGGGGAATATTACAATGGGGAGAAATATATTTAAATTTACAGCCTACTTTAAAGTATGATGAGAAAGACGAAAATATAATTTTGAATAGATTTAAATGTCAATTGACTGAAGATAACGAAGAATGTGAGAAGGATGAAAGGGTGAAATTAAATCAAATGAATGAAAATGAACTTATAAAATTTGATTGTGGTATAAAAGATAATGAAGATTTCCTTATAAATTTATTTAATGAATACAAATGTTTAATAGATGAAACCAATGCAGTAGCAGATATAAGATTTAAACATAAGTTATTAGTAAGACACAACGCACAGCAGGAATATTCTTCAAGTACTTCATTAAAATTCACAATCGGTTAACAATATACATCCAAGTAGGCACATCTTTGATAGACAAAAGAGAAGCGCTAAAACAAACTCGAGCCAGATAACTTTATTAGTGGTTATTGTTTACGTCAAATACAATTGTGCAATTGATTGCTGTTAATATTAGCAATGGCGAGTTTAAGGGAGACTTTGTCCTTGAAATTTTCAAAAAATCATTTTTTTATTACGGATTCTTGATCTACATGTAAGTAGAAATAAATCTGTCGAAGCGTTTCCCGGATTTCAAACGTTTACGATATTTTACACGCGTTTGAAGTTGACACCGTCAGCGCGCTCTGACTGTCTCAGCGGGGCGCCCGGCTAGCTGGGTTCCTGTAGGTTTCAGCGCGTCTGGCGCAGGTAAACAGAGCTTTTTATGCTTAGAAACCTTTGAATAGGGTCCCTACTTTCTCCTTTATCGACGGTTATTTCAGTCTGGCTTCGGCATTGAAAGCGAAAATATCGTAGCGTCTGTGTTCTTTTGTTTTTCGTTATTTTCAAGTAATTTATCGAAAATTTGTGCGCAATGTGCCTCGAAAGAGTACAAAAGATCATCCGAAACAGTACGGGCGCAAAATATCGCATCCGCAACCCCCTAACCGCTGGGAATTTGAAAAGAGCAAGTCGTCCACAAGCACGTCAGCGCAGAAAATTTTACAAAGTGGCAAATTGAGAAGTTATGAACTAAGTGTTGATTCAGTGTACTGCCTTTTGAACTTCGTATTAGTTTTTAACTGTTTATCCAATAACGTTTTGTGTAAAGAGTGCAATGGACGAATCGCTTTTTCCATGCGTGATCGACGAGGCATCGGTTTCAAACTGAATTTAAAATGCAAGTGCGGGGAAGAAAGTGTCCACTTATCGGTAAAGCTTATGAAATAAATCGCCGAATCGTGTTTGCTTTCCGTTTATTCGGCCTCGGAATAAACGGTTTGAGCAGGTTTTGTGGCATGATGGACATTTGCAGCGGGATGACGACCACAATATATTACGCTTGTGTAGAAAATATACGAATCGCGACGAAATCGGTTTACGACATGGTTCTGAAGAAAGCTGTAGCAGAGGAGAAGAAAGAAAACGTTTCTCGAGGATTACAGTAAGATCACTTCATCGTTTCAGGAGATGGCACGTGGAAAAAGAGAGGGTTTTAATCTCTCATTGGCGTGACTAGTCTCATTGGTTACCACACCAAAAAAGTTGTCGACGCCATGGTCAAATCGAAGTTTTGCCAATCTTGCAGCTTTTGTGAGAAAAAATGATGAAGATCCTGCTGGTTACAATGAATGGAAGGAAACAAACGTGGAAACTTGCACCGCAAACCACGTCGGTTCCGCAGGAAAGATGGAAACCGACGGAATCACCGAAATGTTTCTCCGATCGGTAGAACTGCACGGAGTCAAATACGTCACTTACGTCGGGGATGGTGACAGTAAAACGTTTCAGGGATTGCTTGAAGCCAATCCCTATGATGACGTTACTGTCAAAAAAAAAATAATGTATTGGTCACGTCGAAAAAGAATGGGAACGAGATTGAATATGAAAAAAGAAACCAAGGGACTCGGAGAAAAAGAGACAGGCAAACTCACAGATAAAGCGATCGGAGAACTCACTAAATACTATGGCCTTGCTATCCGCCGAAATTCACATTCTGTGCAAGCCATGAAGGACGCGGTATGGGCCACGTATTACCACAAGAGCTCTACGGATAAAGAACCCCAGCATGAGAAGTGTCCACCAGGCGAAAACAGCTGGTGTACGTGGCGTAAAGCTGAAGCGTCGGATACTTTGTCTTTATATAAGCACAAGGCTCCTCTTAGTGACACTGTTCTGAAGGCCATCGAGCCAATTTACAAAGACTTGTCGTCGGACGATTTGCTCGAAAGATGTTTGGGTGCTCATACTCAAAACAGTAATGAGTCACTTAATAATATGATTTGGATGCGTGCGCCCAAACATCTTCATTCCGGCGCAGATGTGGTCAATATTGCCACGGAATTAGCAGTGATTATCTTCAACGAAGGCGAGGAATCATTGTTAATTGCCATGGATCCCATGGGTGTCCGGATTGGCACATTCGCCGAGAGCTGGGTCCATTCACGGGACAAAGCAAGGATCGAGCGCGCGGAGAGGCAAGTGACCCACGCAGCAAAAAAGGCCCGGATTGAAAAGCGGGAGATGTTAGCGGCTCAACATGAGCAGCTAGAAGAAGAGGAGGGATGCCTCTATGAACCAGGCATTGCCGATTAGCGGTAATTATAAACACATTTGTGCAAAGACATTACAAAACTTTAAACGCGTTTTTCTCGAAAACACGTTTTTAAAAATGGCTGACATTCTCCTGACCGCTGTAATTAACATATCGACCTGAAATTTGGAGAGCATACTCAGAAAATATGTCTTCACGGAATGACGGATCGTTTTTGATAGATAAATTTTTGCATTTATTATTTATCTTTTTATGCGAAAAAAAAAACGCGAAAATTTTCCGAAATTTGTACTAAACGAAAAACCCATCCGTCATTACATGACCAAAGCGTCACAGATTGATAATATGCTTTGAATTTGTGTTTCCGATCAACAAAGAGGGGGCAGTGATGTCAGCCGTTTACCTCCCGCGATTTGAGAACCTGTTTTCGCGGAGCTGCAACGGCTGCCATTTTTGTTTTTGTTTTTTTAAATTTTTAACGTTCTGTACATCATGAATAAAAGCCAGAAAAACGCACTCAAAAAGCTTTACTCGTTTCCTTTAAAAAAATAAAATGTAAACACCTGAAATATGGCACTCTAAGGACAAAGTCTCCCTTAAGTGAACGTGAAAGAATTGAAATACCTACGATGCTGGGTTATGGAGACAGACGCAGAAGTTTACAAGACGTTTCTAATTTATTTAATAATACGTATCCAAATAGAAATCCAACTTCTAAATCCGATGTCGGTAAAACTTTAAAATACTTTGAACAAACGGGAAGCGTTAAAGATTTGCCAAGGAGTGGTACGCCTACAACAGCGAAAACCGATGATAAGAAACTGAATGTTTTATTGGATGTATTTGAAGATCCCTATTTATCAACCAACCAATTATCGGCCAATCACAATATTTCAGTCATCGGTCGTTTCAATTTTAAAAAATTAAAAGTATAAACTTTATAAAGTACAACTTTTACAGGAGTTGACGGAAGATGGTTTTGATAGAAGGCTTCAATTTTGTGAGGAAATGTCAAATATAATCAATAATAATAAAACATAACTGCAGATACTACTCATCCGAAAATCCTTTTTGGTTTTCGGAGTACCCTACACAGTATCCCCAAAAAGTTAATGTTTGGGTTGGCATTCTAGAGAGGAATATTATCAATCTCTTTTTCATCAATGGCAATTTAACTTCGGCTGTGTATTTGCAGTTATTGGAAAATGAAATTATACCTGCTTGTGCTACACTTTATCCACATGAAAACAACGAACACCTCCCCAATAACAGTATCTGGTTCCAGCAAGATGGCGCCCCATCGCATTATGGTTTAAATGTTCGTCAATATCTGGATAACGTTTCTCCAGGGGAGACGAGGAAATATTGAGTGACCAGCACGTTCGCCTGATTTAAATCCTTTAGATTTTTCTTTTTTGGGAGATATGTAAAAAATAAAGTTTACAAAGATAAGCCCAATGACATCGAGCATTTAAAAATCCAGGACGATACAAGAAACTCCCCGTGAACTTTTAGAGAGTTCTCTTCGGGGTTTTCTAAATCGATTGGGTCATTGTCAAATTACAAATGGAGGACAATTTGAACACTTAATTTAATTTACTTAGTTATTAATTTGTTTTTAATGATAAGATTGTAACCGATAACTTTATTGCACATAATTTTGTCTATCTTAGATGTACCTAACATTTATTAAATACTGTTTTCTTGTAAAAATGTTATTAAATAAATTTAAAAAATAATATTGGAAAGAGAAAAATTCTCTAGAGTCAAATTGACAAGTTCCTATTTAAAAAAATACGCGGACAGCCGTAACTCAAAAATAATTGAAGAAAAAAAATTGAAGCGTTCTAAAATGTAGATAGCAATTTCATAAAAAACATTTGTATTGAACATAATTTCCTAAAATAAATATTAACGACAATGAATCGTCCGTCCATACTTTTAACTAACCCTGTATGTCCGAAGTAATGAAAATATTGTTACAGTGGGAGATCAGTTAGCCGATCAACAGCCAAGTGTCGAGACAATTCTGGATGAAGAAACCCAACATACTTTGGCAGATAGAGGATTCGAAGTATGTATCCTACATACCAGACCGGGACGTGCCGCCACCAATTGAGGTTCAACGCTCGAACCGTATCCAGAAACTAGCTGGTGCGAAAGAGTTGAATAATGATCGAAATAGAATTGAAGAAACATTATCAGTTAACGAATGCAAGGTCTGGGAGATTTCTATACAGGATGAGCTACACTTGCTTAACAATAATATTACATGGTCGTTGGTAGAGCTACCGGAAAAACGCAAGGTAATCAAATACACATGGACCTCCAAAATGCGTCGGAAAGCTCGTTTGATTGCTAAAGGTCGGTCCAACAACCTGGTGTCGATTATATCGAAATACCCTCGCCTGTTGTATGGCACACCTCCATTGATTTTCTGATCGCTCTAGCTGCTACAAATTGCTTAAAAATAGATCAGATGGATGCAGTTTTAACAAGGTGATCTTGCAGTAGAGATTTATATAGGACAACCCGATGGATACAATGATGAAAGTGGTATGTAAAAGTGTGTAAAACTAAATAAAGCACTCTACGGTTTAAAACAAAATGGTTATCAGTGGAAATTAAGGCTAGAAAATGTATTTGATTGTTGTCATACATGTTGATGATCTGCTGACTTTTTAGAAAGACATCAACGAGCGCAATGGTTGAAACGGGCTTTGAGTAAAGCTTTCCGTATGAAGAATATGGACAAAGCCAAACAATGTATTGGTTTGAATATCACGTACGATGAATAAATTAATGCAATTTCATTAAACCAAACAAAATCCATCAACAAAATATAGATAAACTTTGGAATGGCAGAATGTAAAACGGAACCATCAAACCCAAACCCACATCAAAAAACCGTGAGCAGCTCTCTATATTTGTCGCAAGGCACAAGACCAGACATAGCCCGTGCAGTAAATGACGTAAGCCTCTTCGATAATAATCATGGGAAGACTCATTGACAATCAAAGAAACGAATCTTCCAATACTTAAAAGGGAAGGAAATGTAAGGCTTTGCTATGGTAATGAAATATTAATTGGCTATTTAATGTTAAGAAACGTCGATCATGTACCGGGTACATATTCATAATGTGCGGTGGTGTAGTATCTTGGTCAAGTAAGCTACAACCCAGTTTTATCGACTGCGGAGGCTGAGTACATACCCCTTTCCACAACTATTTACGAAGCAATGTGGTTGAAACTAGGCCAGAATTTGGACGCAAGATCCATTTATGATCCAACAGTCAGCGCATGCGATAACCAGTGTGATTAACCTAACTCAATCGGTTGGATATGAGCACATGAGCAGTGAGAATCAAGTATACCTCCACACAAGAAATGGTGGCCGACAGTCTTACGAAAGCAGTCCAGAGTGGAAAAGCGGAATTTTGTGCTAAGAGGATGGGACTCAGTAATTGTAATGAAACTTAACCTATAAGTTACCGAGATTTTACAATAACTGAACTCATCGCCCAGAAAGGCGGTCGGCGAAATAAATCTTGTAAAGGCGGAAAATAGACCGAATCCGCCTAAGCATGACAGAAAGGAAGAAAGAAAACACCAGCAAAGGGGCGAGTACGAACGGGTTTAAAGTCCGACCCTAGAATTCGATTGAAGAGGGATCGCCCTCTCTCAGGTATTGTCATTGTTCACCAGTAGATAAGGAAATAAATATGTTTCTTAGTCTGTTGTGGTTAATTGGTGAATGTATTATTAAATATGCCAGTTTATTTCCAGGTGTGTTTTGTCCAACAACTAAAGCTTCAGTAAAATGATTATTATTATTATTACTTACTGTAATAGTCTTTCCGCAGGTCCTGACGCCAACACATCACTGACAGCTATACTTGGATCGCCAGAAGCAAAGTGAGGATTATCTCTGCCACCCGATACGGCTATTCCAAAACCATAGCCTGGCACTCGCGTGACTGTAATTTGTTTGTACTCCCATCCTCTTTCCTAAAAATATATTGCAGATAGAATATTTAATTTCTTTAAAGGCTATAAAATATGCGACAAAAAAATTGTGCTAAAGGATATAGAAACCGAATGACGAATAATTATTTATTATCTGTAGAATAAAGTGCACTTACATTAACAAAACGTAATATGCAATATTCAACTGAAGCTGAAATTTTATAGAATATATGTAGTTGTCTGTTAAATGTGAAACTCTACCAAGACGCAACACACGCTCTATTCAAAAATATATTTTTATAAATACAGACTAGAATTAGCGCAATTTGTGTACCGTGTGTATGTATTCTGCATTTTAAAGATATTTAAAAGTTTTGAGTAGAGCCGATTGTTAACAGACTATATTTTTATACTATGAAATAAACTACACCGGAAGTAGTATTTAGAAGGTTATAAATTCTCAAATTTTTCTGTTTGTGCTATATTTAGCAAGTTTACAGTTTAGAACCCCGATTGATATATTTTTTAATATCCTTATAATGACATAAAAACTAGGTTGTGCAGTCTAGTTGATTGTTTTGTGCCGGTACTTTATCATTGTGAAGGTAAAATTTTCCTCATTCCCCATTTTTTATGTAATTGTTTAGCATTAGCAGAAATTTGAATTTCGGTTCGTAATAGAAAACACCCCGTAAAAATTTAACGCAAGAACAAACACCTGCTATATTGCAAAATTACAGAAAGTAGCTCCTAGTTATATATACCCTTTTGCGAAAAAAAAATAAATGAAAGGACTAGCACCTCTATACAAACACAGGGAAAATATAGTCGTAAATGAAACATGTCGCAGAGATCTGACAGTGAGCTTATTCGCCAAGGAATAAGCAATTATTTTTGCTACGGAAAAAGCTATTAAAGAATCGTCTATGCAAAAATCAGCTAAAATGCCGAAGATCTGCTAAAAAGCAGCGTTTAACGGTAAAACTGAAATCTGCGAGGATTGAAAAAGGGTACATACATTAATAGAACGATTTTTATTAATTAATGTTTGAATCATTTAACAAGTTGTCTTCAGTGACGAGAGTTCGTTCTACAGAGATTAGATTAGAGCAGCAATCGCAATTTGTCCGAAGACGACCTGACGAACGTCCTACGGGGTCCATGGTTCTCAGGCCTGTAAAGCAGCTATCACTGGGATTGGTTTGAAGTGTGATCAGAAGGGGCATACTGGACCCTTTATATTTTATAGAAGGTCCAATCCGGTAAGAGCAATACACAAGGGTACTAACATCCGTGTTATTGTCATATTTTAAACCAGGACATCGTATATCGACAGAACGGATATGTATGACGAATAATACCTCATGCCATCTGCCAAAAATAGTTGAGTCTCATTGAAGAGAACCGTATACTTCTTTTAAGTTGGCCCAGAAACTCACCGGAGCTAAACCACATTAAAACGTATGGAATCGACTTAACAGTAAAGTATACGAAAGGTAGAACCCTACAAAAAATATATTAATAAAAACAGAGAGGATGTAAGGGACACCGACGGCGATATAAAAACAACAATTATGTCTTCCATTAATAGTATTAATGACGTTATACAAAAATGTGGGGTACAAGGTCTTAACGATTTATTTAATGTTTAACCTAATATTATTATAATATTGTTGTAAGAGGTCAGTTTCCCAGTACTACAAAAAACATGTATAGACCTTTTCATAACTTATGAATCTTATATGATAGATCTCTACCACTAATAGGTCAATAGAACAAGGCTGGTTTGAACGATAGTTATATTTTCAGAACGTTTACAAACGTTTTCGGAACACCATCGTCAGTGAAAATATAACTAGATAAATATATAAACAAACATTTGTTTTTACTTGGGAACTATCAACAAAATAACTAATGACTAGGATTTCTTGATATAGAGGATGTGTAACCAACTTTTATATATATATAAATTATAAAAACTAAATTAATGTGTAAACATACATGCAAATTAAGTAAAACCTTATATCAAAAAATCTTTGTCGAAACCTTAACAATTCTGTTCAAGGACTAGGGAAAACCCAAATTTAAAAACCTAGCCGAAGGTTTCCTTCTTAAGAAATGCAAATGTCATTTTAACAAATTGCTATATACATTACTTAAATTTTGATATATGATAATGATATATCATAAATATACAGAAAGACACTAAAACTATTAATTTCAGGACCGATATTCAAAATTTAAATAATGTATATAGCAATTTGTTAAAATGACATTTGCATTTCTTAAGAAGGAAACCTTTGGCTAGGTTTTTAAATTTGGGTTTTCCCTAGTCCTTAAACAGAATTGTTAAGGTTTCGACAAAGATTTTTTGATATAATGTTTTACTTAATTTGCATGTATGTTTACACATTAATTTAGTTTTTATAATTTATATATATATATAAAAGTTGGTTACACATCCTCTATATCAAGAAATCCTAGTCATTAGTTATTTTGTTGATAGTTCCCAAATAAAAACAAATGTTTGTTTATATATTTATCTAGTTATATTTTCATTGACGAAGGTGTTCCGAAAACGTTTGTAAACGTTCTGAAAATATAACTATCGTTCAAACCAGCCTTGTTTTATTGACCTATTAGCGGTAGAGATCTATCATATAAGATAAGTATAAAAAGGTCACGAAATATATATATATATACATATAACTTATGAATCAGATAAAAACAACACAAAGTTCAAACAAAATAAAACAAAATTTGTAACAGAAAAATTTCCCACTATCACACGAAAGCCGACGTGAATTTGTCAAGTTTCGAAAGGAAATCGGATGAGAAATTTCGAATACTTCTGGCATTACCTCTGTTTATAGCTTAAACGTAGAAATATAAACAGCATCGAACAACCATAGATCCGTCGCGAATGTTTAGACAGAGAAATGTAAACACTCCTAAAATGCGGTCAATATGTATAGCAATGTCAAGTGGATTTTAATTTTTGTTTCACCTCGCCTACTAAAACGCAAAAGTACTTATCTAAATTAATTTATGAATTTTGTTCCAGTTAACACATTAATTTACCAATAGTTATTTTCTTCGTAGTAATTTTCTGTTTTTCGCGGACCCTTCAACAATCCGTATAGATGATCTATTTCTACTTATGGGGACATCTATATTCATTCATTTATGAAATGGAAGAAAACACATTTGACGAATTACAAGCTTGTGTAAACAAATGCGTTAACAACTGTAAAGCAAGAACACTTGTGCATGCCGTTATTAATTATTACGTCGAGCGACACAGGAGGTAATCACTTCAAACATTTATTATGATTTGTACGTCACTGCATTGCAAACCGCACTTTTAATTGCCGATGTTTCTTTAATCACTTTTTATTTGTTTTACACTCATTGACTTATGGTAGGTTAACCACATACAATCTTCTACATTAATTTGGCGCATAAGTTGTGAAAAATTGTTTAGAACTTATGTATCGAATAAAAGAAAGTTAATAGCAAATAAAACAGAATTTGTAAGAAAGAATTTTTCCTGCTACCACGGGAAAACCGGAAAAATTATATAGTTTCTGAAAGAAATTATTTTGTAATGCACATCGAGTAAAATAAAAAGGAGTATGTTCACTGTTTAGTTACAGAAACATAAGCACGTTGAATATAATCGAAAAACAACTGACTGAATTCGGATATCTTCCCATAAAGTTCAGATTATTTCTAAGAAGACTTCAAGTTCAAAGTGCTCCAAATAGTTGTCCAACACATTTAAAAAAATAAAAATTGGGACACTTGGTTTAAACCTGAAATTACTCTCATTACACACATTTTGGAAAACTCCAAATAGGCATTTCGACCACCTTGTGATCATGCTCGCGCAAAGGAAAAAAGTCACACAAGAAATTATTTTCTTTGTGTTCACCAAGGATAACCACTTGACCGTCAAAATACTGTATATAAGTTAAAGTCCTTTTTTGAAATTTCAATCATTTTGTAATCAATTTAAGACCGACGTGTAGTAATAATTAAAAAATTAAATATTTCTGCATGTTGCACTTCTATCTTTCAATAAGTCAGCTTCGCCCAATGCTTCGACACAAATAGACAAGCGTGTCATAAATGTAATTACTTCTCTGTTTCTACTACGACTGACAATGTGAGATGCTTAGGTATTAGAGTCTCTGTTCGCGCATTTCTTAACTATACATCAAATTCTATCAAATATTGTAAAAAACTGTCATACATAGAAAATAAGATCAAGACAAACCAATTATTTGTCTAAAAATACAAGGTAAAAAGAATCGATGTAAAATAAAGATTTTCAAAATGTTTTCGTACGTAAATTGTTACAATATGACGAATAATAAATACAAAGTTCAAAGTCAAATAAGTACCGGGCTTATTTATTTTTAGCGTTCCGTAATATATGCAATAATTATTTACTAACGAACTCTTGTCTTAAGCCTGCGGGTGCCTTAGTTTCTTGCAATGTTGGTTAATAATATGACGGTTGGATGAGCGTGACAACTGGTTCTTCTCGTATTTCAATGGCAGTATCATAGCTGTTTCCAGACATAAGTGGCTATGGGAGCGATTTCAAGGTCACGTGAGATATTTAAAAGAGATGTTATTGGAATGAGATTAACTAATATGATGATGGAATTGAGCTACCTACCTCCAACTCATTTCACGTTGAACAAGTGTACGTATCAATAATTAGAGTATGGATTCGTATGCATATTAGATATAAAAGACATATGTATTTATTATTAATAAAAGAATAACTAAGTGCATACAAATTATATACACGCTTATAGTAAAAACGAATACCGACTGCATTATAGGACGTTTTAAATGAGGTACGTGTTACCGAGGTATCACCTGCAGAATTATCGTTTGTCAATCGCACACCGATATAGTGTACTGACGAGTCCTAACAAGGACGAAACTAATTAGTCTACAGTTGCGGTCTGCTGTGATAGCTGTCCATTAACGCATCTAATTCATTAGGCCATTATATAGAGAGCCCAGATGTTATTTTATTAAAATTTTGGCTCTCAAAAATAGTTCACTATTTTTATACTATCGTCTAAATTCAATTCATTTTCCATTAGAAAACTATTGAGTTTTGCAGAGCTTTGTACGTCATTCTCTTTGACATATGTGTAATGACCACAAGTTTTAAAACCAATGCATTAATTTCTTCTTTAATTTTTATAATATTTACGTCCAATCCTTGAAAGGATATGTTCACTTCATTTAAACATGTCTGCTAAATAGGACAAACTTTGCAACCATATTTCATTACATAATGGTAATGTCCTCCAAAGGCTTGACACTATTTGTGACCTTGGGGTTACCTTTGATTGCAAACTATCCTTCAACAATCACATTGCCTCGATAACGTCTCAACCTCTGAAAAGCCTGGGCTTTATCATTCGTCACACTTGAGAATTCAGAGTAACTGCTCCACCATTATAAATTTATACTATGCCTTTGTGCGTTCTAGACTCGAATATGCGTCTCTTGTATGGAATCCCGTATACATCACGCATTCTAATGCCCTTGAAAAATACAGCGGCGTTTTCTTAAGTATTTATGTTTTAAGGTCGATGGTCGCTATCCCGACATGGGTACTCCACAAGCGTACTACTTGCAGCGTTTCTCACTTACAAGTTTGGAGGTTAGAAGAATATCCGCGTCCTTAATATTTTTGTCTAAGGTGCTTAATGGTAAAATTGATTCCCCTGAAATTCTTCAGCAACTTTTCCTACACACTCATCGTGTCTCTGCTCGTATGACACATACTTTTTATTTACCTACGCCGCGCACCAACATCCTCAGATATTCACCTCTTTACTGGATGTGTAATAATTGTAATGAATATCCTTCCATTGACATATTCAGCAGTAGTACCCGCGACATTAGGGCTACTATTTGTTTGTAGTGGTGCCATCCCTGTAAGTGAGAGAAGTATTAACTTCGTGCCTTCACTCTTTTTCTTTTCCGTTTAATTTATCTGTAATTTGAAATTTTTCTATTATTTTGTATTATTTGTATTTCCTTATTTTCAATTGCCCATTGTAAATTTTTATGTTGGTTCCTGATCTGTAAATAGACATCTCTGTTGATCAGTGTATTTAAATAAATAAATAAATAAATAAATAATTTTGGAGCATAGTTATGACTTCGTTCGTTTATTTTATTAGGGGATGGTGTTAAAAATTCAAAAAATAATGGAGCACCCTTTTCAATTGAGGAAAACTATAAGAGAATATTTCCCAGAAGAGGGAACAAAAGTATGACAGAATACTTACCAATGAAGAAAAGGGAACAACTTAACGTTAAAATCAAAATTCAACACCTAAATTTTTGCATCATCGGTTCTTACTTCTTTCAAAATGGGGCTGGAACGTATGTTACGATGAATGGTACTCGTTACGGATCAATGAGAAATGAGTTTTGTTTCTAAATTTGCATATTAATCCAAACGAGATGTAGTTTCAATAGGATGATGCTACGTGCCACACAGCTATCGAAATCATCGATTTATGGAAACCGAAGTTGAACGATTAATTTCCCAAAATAGGTGAATCAATTGATTTCCACATTCGTGCGATCCGACACTGTTGGATTACTGCCTGTGGAAATATTTGAAGTCACATGTTTACGCAAATAAACCAGCAACAATTGATTGACTTAAAGCCAATATTACTCGTTATGTTGCAGAAAATACAGTCGATTTACTGGAAAAGTGACCATAAATAGGCTCCATAGAATGCATTACTTAGCACATGGTCGTGTAATAAAATAATGCTCTATCATTAATGGCAAACTTGCGTCTTTTTAATAAAAACAAAAAAAAACTATTTGCTCCAATTACTGGTTCCATTTCCGTTCAAACTTCTACCATCCTTATTGAAAAACGCTCGACCAGGACTGTCGAAAAAGTAATCCAATTTTTAAAAAACAGAAGATATACAAGTACTTGAAATAGGTTTATATATGTATATACAATCATGGTAGACAACATAGTTTTTAAGAACACGATTATTAAAGTAGAACAAAAACGGTGTAACAATGACTGAAACAAATTGTTCTGTTTTACTTCCACATAGATGTATGCAGGTTAAGAAGTGAGAATCGATGGCAGACATGAGCAACCTCTTTTTGTAGGGGGCAAAAAAGTTTCATGCTGCGATTAATATAATATATATAAATTATAACGGAAAATGCAATAGCGTTTAGGATAGTTGTAGAACTATTGGCGCAAACTGAATAACGCTGATGATCAATATTATCAGAAAAACAATTAATCTGGCAACAATGCAAGAAACAAAATACACAGTGATCCAGAATGATTGACGCGTACCGCTCCATACTAATATGACATTTGTTGCTCCACTTGCGTTTAAGGATAAATTCCATAGGCGTGCTATCAATAAATTTCTTTTGTCACTTATACCTGTCTGTAATTTGTGTTGTATAACTCTCAAGGGAATATATTACATTGGATTTAAAACAAAATTCGAATCAAATTCATAAAAACTACAAATTAAAGCGGTAAAGGAAAAAAGGAACGAAGATTATTACTTTATTCCATAGGTGTGCCGACAATCAATTTCTTTTGTCACTTATATCTGTCTGTAGTTTGGGTTGTACAACTCCCAAGGGTATGTATCACGCTATTGGATTTTAAAACAAAATTTAAATGAAATTCTTAAAAACTGCAAATTAAAGGATAAAAGAAAAAAAGGAAGGAAGATATTACTTTATTTGTCCAAACATAGAATTAAACTGAATTTCCGTACATTGTCCTGTTCAAAAATAAACCTCAAGGAATTTATTGTGATTCATAGTGAAAACCATCGTAACCCAAAAGTTGAGACTTAATACTGATTAACATTTTCCGATTAGTATACTTTACAAAAATTTAATATATTCGCAGTTCTTGAAGACGAATGTTTGTGATAAAATAAGTGCCCGCTATGACGAGGGCGCTGATCATCGAAACGAATTAAAACGAATTATATTTGAACTATCCTCACATGCAAAATGTTGAACATTTCGGAGAACCTCCACTACCGCCCATATATATGGGAACGGCAATAGAAAGTAAAGAATACTAATATCTTCAAAGTTTATATTATACATTATAAATGTAATTCGTAAATTTATAGCGCAGTTTAATCAAACAATACCCTAATATGGTACACTCTACAAGTAATTTGCATTTTACCACCATTTCTTTATTTTACATTTTACGATACCTGGGACTGTATTAATCCCTACAGTAATGAGATTAAAATAAATTTGTAGAAAACATTGTTCGCACTGTAGGACGAATAGATTCCAACAAAGAAATTATAAAAATATCGGAAAATGTATGGAAGTATTCCAAATGAAGCGTCAGTTTAAAATTTGTTATCTTCCATGTCAGATCGTCGTTAAAAAAGCCAAAACGACAAGAAATATTAATTGAAAAACGTGCGGCTATTATAAAATTGTGTAGCGAAGGACATTCAATAGCACAAATTGCTATAAAAGTAAAGCTATCTAAAAACGGAGTATTCAGTACTCTTAAGAGAATGCGGGAAACAGGTTCACTTCGGAATAGAAAACGCTTAAGGCGAAAAAGAGCAACGACAGCCGCTGAAGATAAATTTATAATGGTAATTTTAAAACGAAATAGATTTCCCACCGCCCCAGAAATCACTCAGCATCCGAGTATTTCGAGAAATCCACCAATATCTGTCACACAGTAAAACGGAGACGTTTGCAGCAAGACCAAGGGGAAGAATAACAACGAAAAAGCCATTGCTGAAACGGCAAACCAAGAAAAAGAGATTGAAATGAGCCATTCAACATAAAGATTGGACGCTTGAGCAATGGCATAAAGTGTTATGGACCGACGAATCCAAATTCCAAATCTTTGGTTCAAAACGTCGATCGTTTGTGAGGCGGTAGGCTGGAGAAAGAGCAAGTGAACAATGTCTAGTTTGGGGTTGCTTTGGTGGTACAGCTGTAGGCGATTTAAAAAAATAGACGGGATCCTGCGTAAGGAGGGTTATCTGAATATCTTACAGGAAAATTCTGTGCTAAATGGGGAAAGATTATGTAGCCAAGGTTTCGTTCTCCAAGAAGATAACGACCCCAAACATTCGTCTTATTTATGTAGACCTTATTTGATGTCTCTTGAGAAAGAAGGTAAGTTGATACGAATGATATGGCCACCTCAATCTCCAGATCTGTCGCCAATAGAGCTAGTGTGGGATAAATTAGACCACAGTATTCGAGAAAAAAAAGGTGTTAGCAGCGTACGACATCTTGGGAGAAGCTGCAGCATGGACCGAAATTACAGACGATTATCTGGAGTCTCTGATTAAAAGAATGCCAAGAATATGTGCCGCAATTATTAAATCTCGAGGTGCACATATTGACGAAAAATCAGTTAAATTTTATTTTGTAATACTGTGTGCTTCTTTTTTGTTATTAAACATTGTTTTCGCAACGTCAAAAATATATTAATAAATATTACCACAAATTTACTCTACATTTCTGTTCAATTCAACGAAAACGTCAATTTTGAAGTCGTCCCCATATATATGGATGGTAGTGTATTTTCGAGAAAATCAGGCATTTCCAGACTTCTCTTACAGACTGTATTTTATTCTTTGTTTGTCTCGACCGGAGGTTGATTTTGGTATTTTGGGGACTTTGGTTGTTTGTTTGGTTTGTTTGAGTTATCGCGCCTGCTCCGTGGCCGTTCAATTCTTCATCCGGCATTTTAACGAATACGTGTATTGGACACTCAATATTGCTTTTAATTTCAAATTCTAACAGTTTCAGATTTATTTAAACCGTATTTACATCATCACTGTACTAAAAATACTAACATTAATCTGAACTCTTTTGTAAATTGCAATTTCATCCTACTATAAGTAAAAATAACATTAACCGAGACGATATTTGACGGCAAACCAGATTAATAAGAATTTTCACAATAAAATGTAAAAATTGTATTAATTAACGAATAACGAATACACGTAAGTTCCTACATCTATTAATAATGTCTTAATATGTATATTCCTATTATAGTCACGAAGATGGCTCATACTAACAGAGTTACGACTTGTTTACACGCACACAACTAGGAATGTTAATTGTTAGGCGTCTGCGTATAGAACAAAGTTGTCTTAACCAATATAAAATTTAGACACGTTGTTTCAATGTTCCAATACAATAATAAATATATGGACATAATATACAGCATGTCACTGGATTGACTGTACTGTAGGTATAATTGATCAAATTTTAGAAACTTGTTTTAATGTTTAGGGATGCACATGCAAATATTATCTTAAAATTCAATTTTGTCAAGTAAGTCGTATGTAAGTATTTTTGGACCTGTGATTGTATTTTTGTAGGTCCTTCCGTTAATTTGTTATAAGCCCTCAACGTTGAACATTTACAAACAACAAATCTATTGCTACATTTTACGCGGAATTTTGAACCCTTATCTTAATGGAATGAATCTAGATAATACTTTTGTTATAATAGCTTAGAGGAATACCTATTTGCTATGTAAAGACCTAATTACGGTTCTTAATAGTTAATACCTGTTTCAAATTAAATTGAGAAGCAAAATGATTTAATTTAGGACAATTATAAACTTTCATTAGACATTTAGTAATTGGCCCTTTTGCCAGTGTCAGGAATTTGTGATTCTTATATTCGTTGAAGTATTTACTTTAAAAATCAGCAATAAAATCTTGCCCCTACCTGTTACCCAGTTTAAAAATATGTATTAGATTTCTAACGAAGCGCTGCGTTATAAAAGTTGAAGAAATGAACATCGATGCAGGTACATATGTATATATATTACACATACATATTTTGTTACATCCGTTATTTTTATTAGAATACGTTTTTATTAATTAAGTACAGGCTGATAAAGTTTCTAATAATAACCTGTTGTGCTATTTGTATCTGAGGTAAGTCTGTCAATAATAACATTTATCTTCGAAAAATATAATTTTACCTGTGGCCGTAAGATTTGTATATATTTGTCAATATTTTGAAGCCTTTTCTGTTTCTATTTATCGCTTCGAAACATATACAAAGGCATTCAAATTCAGTTCATATCATATTACCACTACCTATTAAGTACACAGTTAAGTACTACTGTGCAATGTAATTTCAAAGTGAAATGAAATGGTTGTTATACAAATCAAAATGGATAACTTGTGTATAGCTTGCATCGAAAATGGAAAACATACACTATTTCAACTGCTGAAAAATGTTTAAAGGACAATTACAATCTAACCGAAACGCAATTAACTCACGTTAAAGCCAAACAGATTTTATCTGGTGAATGTGAATTTATTTCAGATGCAAATCTTTTTATTCCTTCTTTAGTTCCTCTAAAGTTAGTTGGTTCTAAACACACTCGAGTAATTTGGGAAAATGAGACACGCTCTTCCAACAGATATTCTCGTCCAATATCAATTGAATTTACTAAGGAAGCTCTAACAAAAACCAGAGAAGTTATCTCAGGTTTAGAAAACGAAATTTCTACGCTTCAGCCTACCCGTAAGGTTATTTCTGAGCGTACCACTGTTTCTGTAAAACACGAAATCTTTTTGACGATGATTGACGGAAAAGTAACGTAAGTGTTGACTGATGCACATTCTTCTTCAGCATGCACAATATATTTCGCAGTCATCTGAAATTGATAATTTGGAACTCGTTAGAAATAAGCAAGATCGACAGGAAGGTTACAGATTCGGCCTTTCAACATTGCATTGCTGGATTCGATTTATGGAATGTATTTTGCATATGTAATACAATTTAACAAATGGTCTGCTACACGCAAGAAGACAAATATCAAAAAAAAAAAAAAAATAAAGAAAGAAGCTATACAAAGAAAATTCAGAGATGAGCTTGGGCTGGTAAACCTCGTCAATGTAGTGAAAATTCAAATGACGGAAACATCGACAGAAGGTTCATTGTTAACTACACATGCAGCGCAAATATAACTGGGGCAAATGAACATCTTATCAAAAGATTTTACATAATTTTACAAACTATGGCTAGCAAAAGACCTATTAACTCCCAAAAATTTATCTTGCTCCGCTACTATTGGGACAGCTTTCACAGGTGCCCAGAAAGCAATAAACAAGCATTATAAAATTTATCGCGTATACCATGCTAGAAAATGCTCACAATATTACAAATTTTATTTTCACTATTGTTATTGTTATATATCTAATGTAATATGGGATAAACGCTTTACAAATTATTAAACTACATTTATTCATTAAGATATTCTTAGTTTCCAAATTCACTTCGATAAACGTATTATTTACAATGTCATTGAATTTTGTGATATTTGCCTGTTCGTTAGTCTGACAAGAATTTGAAGCACAACCTTTTTTTTTTTTAAATTAAGGCCGTCACGACAATTGAGAAAAAAGCATTTTCTGTTAATGATAATAATAATAATAATAGTTTATTGTCCAACAGTAATTACCAATAATAGGACAAAAAATATAATAATTAGATACATACATTAAAAGAAAAATACAAAATATTAAAGTAACTACAAATCATTAATAGTATTATATTAACAAAAATATCCGTGTAATGCAGGTCGACAGATCGGCACATTGTAGCAAGTGGCAAAGCGCTAGGTAAATTAGTACTAGAAAATGGTATAAAAATGTAGTGTGAGAACGAGACGATATTCTAGAAACATAAAAGTTTAACTAGAAAAGCAGAGCCGAACAGTCAATGATGCCATCTACCAATTTCCATATGAAACGGGCACCACTGCATTCACGTCGAAAGGCTAGAGAATTAAAGCCGTGCCTCCCCAACAACGAATTGTAATCATTTCCTCGATCGGGATAAATGCCATCCATCCTAAATGATAAATATTTAAGAAAACAACGCTGAATCCTTTCAATTGACAGCTGAAGATAGATGTAATGAGGAGACCAGACTTGCGACGCGTATTCTAATTTACTAATAATAAAGTTGAAAAAAGTGATTTCAGCAATTGGTCATTACGAAATGATCTGCAAGAGCGTATTATAAACCCCAAAGTTTTAGAAGCAGAAAGACATAGGTGAGCTATCTGGGGTGAGAAGCTCATGGCATGATCAAACAGCACACCAAGATCCTTAACCACATCCAGTTTGGTCAAGGAGTGACCACCCATGTTATAGCTAGAGGCAATTGGATTAAATTTACGGGTAAAAGAAACGTAGCAGCATTTATTCAGATTTAAATTAAATTTAAGTTTAGCGCACCAGTTAATAATGTAATTAACATTGTCCTGCAAATTTGAAACATCATTCCAACTGTTTATACTAGAATAAATTTTTATGTCGTCAGCATATGGACCGAACATGATAGATTCTCCAAGAGGTAATTAATGTACAGAATAAATAACAGAGGCTCCAGATTTGATCTCTGCGGGACACCAGATGTCGAAATAAAATCAAAGGATTTATAGCCATTATAGTGTACATAATTACATCTATTACTTAAGTATGACTAAATTAACTTCAAAAATGGTGTACTATGGCCAAACCCACACAGTTTATACATTAGTATATTGTGATCAATGATATCGAAGACTGCTGAAATCCGTGTAGACCACATCGACCTGGCCACGGCTATCCAACTCACCACAGATAAATTGAGAAACACTTACAAGGTTGCTGACAGTTGACCGACCACGGACAAAGCCGTGCTGATTAGGCGATATGTAAGGTATAACGTTTTTAACGTAGTAGATCGAAAGACTTCGGCGAAAGCATTATAAGACAAGTTCTTCGGAATTCTAGTTGAACCTTGTTTATCATGAATATACTTAACCTTCCCATACTCACGTCAAAATGAAAGACGTATACTATACTATATAAGTCGGTCTCACAGACCGTATGCGTGAGTATAGGAAGGTTAAATATTTGTCTGGGGTCATTCAAAATTGTTGCTTCCGTTGATTGTAAATAACGTTCGTAGGCCAGAGAAATTTTCCGATTTGCAAAGAGTGCGAAGTCTGCTAAACTCTTTCTCAAAATAAGCGTTCTTAGTAGTAATCCACTTGCGTCTATAATAGGACTTCAGTTTAATATTAGTAATTATACCAGCGGAAAATCGGGGAGGGGAGGGATGGATCTATTTCTGGAGGAAGCAAACTTTGGAACAGATTTATCAAAAATACGGTAATGTGAAAAGGTAGTGCATTTAGTACAATTTAGAGAATCGTTTAAGAACCGTGGAATATTGAAATCACCAAAAATAATAACTGGTTTATCCAGCAGAAACAACTCCAGACATTCACATAGTAATTCAAAGTCATGCTGATTAGTATCCGGAGGTATATATAAAGCGAAAATGTAGAAGCAAGAAGAATTCAGAAAACATTTACAAACAACAATATGCAGAGTTGAAACAATAAAAGTAATAGCAGTAGCATCAAGAACCTCAAACTTAATTTCATCAGATAATCCTACAAACACTCCTCCACCCATTGAACGATTAATCAGAGCAAAAAGTCTGTCACATCTAACAATATTGTAAGAAGACGGTAGTAGTTCCGTGTCTCTAATAGAATCGTCAAGCCAACTCTCGGTAATTACAACTATATGATAAGAAAAACTACAAGCACTGTTAAAAATGATTGGATCTTAGATCGTAAACCTCTGATGTTCTGATAATACACATTAATAATAGAAGAATTACTGTTGGACTTATTTAGTTTAAAGTGGAAACTATAGAAGGAATCCCTTTATTATATTTAATCCTTAAATTGGATTCACCACTTTTTAAACGATCAGATAACTCCGCTTTAGCGTCTTTGTAAATTTGCAACTGTAAATGATGAAAGATAGAGGTATTTGAATATATCGCAGTAGAATTTATTTTAGAAACATTACGTAGTACAGCCCACAGATTATGAGATATGCATCTCTATACAAATTTATAGAACGTTTTTAGTGCAGAGGCACTTGAGTGAGTGGGGGAGGGGAGGGGGGTTAGTACTTCCAATTTTCATGTTACCAACAGGCCATGTAATTAAGTTGGTGTGCCTGCGAAGAAATATTCACAAACTTACAGTATAGTCGATCATTTCACAGATGTGATTTGTCTTCATCCGATTTATCAGAGATTCATATAAATTTAGCAAGCGCTTTGTTTAGTATTTTTGTGTGAAAATCAGGTGTTTAATACGTGTTTTTATAAGTCGTTTACTTTATTTCATAAGCTAAGACATGTACATAATAGATGTATGATGATATATAATGTAATGAATAATTTTAGGTATAATGGTTACATGTGTGATATGTAAGCGATTTAAATCGCTAGACGAAAATCGAAGAAAAATTCACTATTTTAGGTATGTATTTTTTTTGGTAAGTGATATGAAACTTATTAATTTATTTTAGATCCCCCAAACCAAGTATGATGAATCCCTATTACATGCAATGTGACATCTTCAATAAGTGGCTTGACTGTATTTCTCCAGAACTGACTGTTGGACAATCAAATGATGATATCTACAACAAATATGTTATCTGCTCTAATCATTTTAATAAAGACGATATCATTGATGATTCTGCACGGATGTACTTGAAAAAGAATGCCGTACCTTTGGCAGTATATGCCAGCACAGACGAGGACACTCAAAGTGTCATTTCTGGTATATACAGTGCATCAACATCTCGTGGTGCATCTAGTATTGAGGGCACTATTGAAGGAGGTGAATCAGTACCGGGGCCACCTACAATGGAAGCAGATGTATCAAGTATATGCTATTTCGTCAGTCCTAACAGGAAAGGTTGTTAGGAAAAGGAAATCCGTGTATTCCACATGTAAAAAAGAATTTCTACTCAGAAGGAAATGTATTAATTTAAAAAGAAACTGGAAAGAGTAAAACGTTGCTTACATTTGAAGACGATGGAATCATATTTAAATGGAGCATCTGAGAGTGCACTACTGCCACCAAATTGAAAGATGTGGACAAAAATTGTGCATTATTGTTTGATGAAGTATTTTTAATGCCAGGTAATATAAGAAATATTTGTGCCACAAAGGAAAATATTATTTATATTATTTGCAGGTCTAAAGTATAACCAGAATAAGAAAAAAATTATAGAGTTTGAAGATATGGGCGAATTTCGGATCAAAAATTTTGCCGATCATGCCCTGGATTTTTACTTCGGGGACTTTTTAAAAATTGGAAGTTACCACTATGTTATTATTTTTGTCAAACCAGTATGAAAAAAGACAATCTGTTAACCATAATTAGGAAAGTAGTAGACGCAGTGGCAAAAACTGGTTTGAAAATAAGGGCTTTAGTTTGTGATCAAGGATCCAATAATTGCAGGGTGATTAATACATTAAGACAAGAAACCAAAATTCGCATGCAGCAACAAGGTGTACAATACAGCAATGAATTTGTAGAAATTGCTGGAATAAAAGTTGTGCACTTTTATGACCCTCCTCATTTAATCAAGGGAATGGGAAACAATTTTCTGAAATCGAAAATTAAATTTAGTTATCTTATATGATAGTTTTCTACCACTAATTAGTTCAATGAAACAAGACTGGTTTGAACGATAGTTATATTTCCAGAACGTTTACAAACGTTTTCGGAACACCTTCTTCAGTGAAAATATAACTATATAAATATGTAAACAAACATTTGTTTTTTATTTGGGAACTATCAACAAAATAACTAATGACTAGGATTTCTTGATATAGAGGATATATAAACAACTTTTTTCTATATATAAATTATAAAAACTAAAGTAATGTGTACACACACACGCAAACTATGAAAATACCTAGAAAAACCTTATATCAAAAAATTCTTGTCGAAACCTTAACAATTCTGTTCAAGGACTAGGGAAAACCCAAATTTAAAAACCTAGCCAAAGGTTTCCTTCTTAAGAAATGCAAATCTCATTTTAACATATTGCCGTATACATTACTTAAATTTTGAACAGCGGTTCTGAAATTAATGGTTTTAGTGTCTTTCTGTATATTTATCATTTCGTGTATTAACCTTCCTATACTCACGCACCGACTTATATAGTATAGTATACGTCTTTCATTTTGACGTGAATATAGGAAGGTTAATCTTTTTTATAATTATTCTCTATTTTTAATACAATTATATTTTCAAAATCAATGTAATGCCCAAGATCTTTGTAATGTTTTGTTACAGCGGTCATTGTACCAAAATCATTATTTAAAGAATACTTATGGCTATACAACCTTTTCTTTAAATATTGTTTCGTCTGACCAATGTGACAGCCATCACAATCTTTACAGTTTATTTTATAAACTACATTACTTTGATTTTGTTTAATTATTTTAGATTTAGTGTTAGTAAAAAGAGATCTGTTACTATAATTTGGAATGAAAGTAATGTTTATATTGTTTTTATTAAATTCTTTTATTTGTTCGCTTAAACCTTTTTTATAAGGAATAGCGTTATAACATTTATTGTCATTATTTTTAATACTTGTATTGTATAATTTGTTAATTCTATTTTTTATTATTTTTCGTAAATGCTATTTGGATAATTATTTTTATCTAAGATTTCTTCAACTTTGTATTCTTTTCCATAAATTTAGGATTAGCTAATCTAACCGCTTGATCAACGAAACCGGTAACTACATTAATTTTATGTAATTTTGATGTTTCTGAAAAATAATTTAGATGTCTTCCTGTATTGGTAGACTTTATGTGCCAATTCGTTTTCACAATGCCGTTATTATGCATGACTGTTTATATATCCTCTATATCAAGAAATCCTAGTCATTAGTTATTTTGTTGATAGTTCCCAAATAAAAAACAAATGTTTGTTTATATATTTATCTAGTTATATTTTCACTGAAGAAGGTTTTCCGAAAAGGTTTGTAAACGTTCTAGAAATATAACTATCGTTCAAACCAGTCTCGTTTCATTGACCCAATTAGTGGTACAGAACTATCATATAAGATATGCTTATTTAGAAAGAACAACCTTATACAGTATAACAAGCCCACTAAATCAAAAAATGTATCTACATACTTAACAATGGTTTTCTACAATCAATCCCTTGGGTAAGCCATTAAAGACTATTTCGTTAAACAGCTGCATAACTGCAAGTTTCATTAAATCGATTGGTGTGACATCACGATGTTTTCTTATAAAGAGTTGTTAGGATCCATCTAATAAACTAAGCGGACTACTCACAGTCCTCCAAGTTCAATACAGTAATGGCATGGAAAATATTAACGGCACCATTTATTGATTTTCCAAAATTTAGAGAATTTAGAGTCTAAGTGAAGGGAGTGATCCGTAAAAAGTGTGTTTAGAGAAAGTAATTTATCGGTACTCCCTTGGCCCTGAAATTTCTCAGATCTTAACGTAATAGAACATGTGTAGTGGTCTAGAAAAACATATTTATTTATTGGCAAACCCCACTAAAGACCCCTGAAAAGGAATTTTAAACTGCAGGAGGTCGTTATGATGGTGTACTGATAACATGCCTGATAGAATTAAAGCTGCCATTAACAACAATGGAGGAATAACTGAATATTAGATACAAGCTGTGGTAAAGTGAATGCTAAAAAATCTAATTAATGTTTGTAGCAATTTTAGTGCTTTATTTTGTAAAATAATCATCAAAACTATGGAAAAACAAGGTGGCGCTAATTCCACTACCAGGTACTGTATATTTTTATACGTAATAGTCCCCTCGAGCTAATTTGAGCATTAGGAGGGTAAGGAGTTCCACCTTCTATAAACCTTCTATAAATCATCATAAGATAACCAAAATTACCTACTTAAAAATAGTAATTAATATTCGTCGTTTTTATTTCTATCATAAATAGTTATTTATAAATTTATATTTTCTGTAGTTAGTTTATACGGCTGAAGAGTGTTATGCGAGTGTTATATATGACTGAAATAAAGACAAGTACGTACATACATACACATATCTAGAATACAGTTCAAAACATGAAATATATCTAATTTAATAAACGCGTAATACATACATAAATAATTCAAGGAAATGTCGCAACTTGCACTATTTATTTATTTCGTATTTACGTGGTACATGAACTACGTTTTTAATTTCAACCGATTGTTAGTAGGTACTTCAAAAGGAACTGGTTTTATACGGTCTGTGAGAAACATAGTCATATGTACCAACTAATTTATTAACTGTTTACTGTTCAATCACAAACTCTTACTTGCTGTACAAGGCACTATTGATTTTTGTGTGTATTATAATTTGAGTTGTTCAATTTAATGTATAGTATGAATCCATCTGTATTCGTATAGCGCAATGTTACTATTCTAGTACAGTTATTTCAGATAGTTGTAGTATTATTGGCGCAAATTGAGCAACTCTAATTATAATAGATACCCCTCCGATTAAATCAAGTTATCATCTGGTGTACCCGGAGGGTCAAACCTAGCACCTCTGCTTTTTAATATTTATATAGCAGTTTTGAATCACTGAAATCTGATTTTCCGAATCTTGCGCAGAAACAATTAGCACACTGCTGGTCCATCTATTATTGAGCGTCCAACTTATGCGGAGTTATTGAGAAACAAATCTAAACCAGCTGTGATAGTTCAACCTAAGAATGTGCAGCAGAACGCCAAAACGAAGATAGACGTTTTAAAAGAAATCGACCCGTTCAACTCCAATTTACACCTTTCAAAAAGTAAAACATATGAAGAATGGTGGTCTCCTTGTAAGCTGCCTTACGGCCCAAGAAAGTAACAAGTTTAAGGATTTAGTCAAGGAGAGATTATCGGCTGATTATGATATTAAGGAAGTTCGTGATATTAACCCTAGAATTCGTGTTGTTGGTTTTGGTGAAGAATTCGGGGAGGATGATTTTGTTAACTACATTGTAAAAATGAATGAATGAATTTTTTAGCACCCGTTACGAATGTAAATTGCTTAAGGTATACCAAACAAAGAAAAATTGTAATTTGTATTAGGCTATTCTGCAACTTGATAAATGCTCGTACAATAATATCATGAGGGCTGGTTGTATGTTTGTTGGTTACGACTGCTGCACGGTCTTCGATGCCGAGGTTAGTCACTCATCTAAGAATTGTAAAAGCTTGTCCACTTGTCCAAGATGCGGTAAACAACATACTTTAAAGGAATGTAAAGAAACTATTCTAAGCGGCATTAATTGTAGTAAATTGAACGCAAGTATGACTAACCAAGTTGATGTGAACCATGCCGCATGGGATTGGAAATGTCCTTCGTATAAAATTACTGCCTCTAAACTGCGAGATAGTTTATTATCTATGCAATAGCAATTACCTGTCCTACTGTCTGAACCGGACCGCATACGTAACAACAGCTTGTCAGTATATTATCAAAATGTTAGACGTCTTAAAGGTAAAATTACTGATATGAACCATTCCTCCTTATCTTCGCAATATGATATTATTGCTTTATCTGAAACTTGGCTCGACTCCTCAGTTGCTGGCACTGAATTATTTTGTAGTGAATTCACTGTTTTTAGAGCTGATAGAAACTTTGATGCAACTGGTCATTTACGTCGTGGAGGAGCGTTACTGGCGGTAAAGTGTAATTTTTCAGCTCGTTTTGTTGATTTACATACTTTTAATCTTTCTAAGCCATCTGTTATTGATCTTTTATATATTAAACTCACACTTAACCACAAGTGTTTGTACATTCTGCTTCTGTATATTCTTCCTGCCTTACCTCTGGTGCAATATCAACAATTTTGTGAGGCTCGCTACTCAATATAGTAACTACAATCTATCTAATATGTATGTCAAAACTGTCCAAGATTTTTCAACATTTTTTGATTTCACACAATACAACTGTATCCTGAATAGTCATAATAGATTATTAGACTTGATTTTCTCAAATAGAGCGTGTTCTGTTACACAATCCTGTAATGCACTGGTGAAGATAGATGATCACCACCCTCCATTGGATATCTCTTGTGACCACATTGTTGATGCAAAATTTGAGCGCGTGTATCCTACCGAAAAATCACTTCATTTTCGGAAAGCTGATTTCCATAAATTATATGCGCAACTTTCTACTGCGGATTGGTCATTTTTGGACAATATTACTAGTGTCAATATTGCTGTTGACTATTTCTATGACAAATTGTTCTCCATTTTTTAACTTTGCATTCCCAAAACTGCAAAAGCGTCTAAGAATCCATATCCGCCCTATTTCACTCCTGAAATTATAAATATTATTCATCGCAAGAACGGTGTGTCGCGTTCATACAAACATACTAAGAGTGAGGACATATTTAATCATTTAGCAGATTGAGACAGTTACTGAAGTATAGTGTGGCTTACAAGGAATTTATCACCCGTATTGAGTTAAACATACACTCTGATCCTAAACGCTTTCGGACATAACTGCATATGATACGTAAAACTGCAATTCTGCCTCACGAATTTCTGTACAATGATCATGTCTTTTCAAATCCACTTCAATTCCTGACTACTTCCAATTCTCGTATACAAAGCACGCAAAGAAAGAACTCTTTGTTCGGCATAGGAAATGATATTAACTGTGTAACATGCCATGCTAAGTACTATTTCTCTCTCAGAGGATGGTGTTTGCAAATCTCTTCAAAATCTCAAGAGCAACGCGACTGCTGGGCTTGATGGAGTACCATCCTTCATTCTAAAGGATTGTGCCTTAGTTTTGGCTAGTCCTCTTGCTGTGCTGTTTAACCTCTCGTTGCAAGCATCTCAATTTCCACAGATATGGAAACATTCTCAAATTTGTCCTGTCTTTAAGAAGGGCAATCGCAACTGTATCACGAACTATCACCCAATCACTATCCTCTATAACTTCGCAAAACTTTTTGAAATGTGTATTTACAAACCTCTGTACAATTACGTAAGAAATCGCTTGTCTGCCGCACAGCATGGCTTCATGCAAGATCGATCAACGGTTACTAACCTCATTTCTATGACTCAATACATTGCCAAAGGAATTGACATGGGTTCTCAGACTGATGTGTTGTATATTGACTTTTCTAATGCCTTCGACAGACTAAATCATGACATCCCGCTGAATAAGTTATCGAAAATTGGTACATCACATAGTCTTCTCAAATTATTTAGGTCTTACTTTGCGCAGCGTCAACAATTTGTTATATTTAATGGTTTCCGATGCAACACCATAACAGTCACATCAGGTGTGCCTCAAGGATCCATACTTGGACCTTTATTTTTTAACATCTTTATCAATGATATCACAGCGTCCTTGGATGTTGGTTGCCTCTTGTATGCGAATGACATGAAATTGTTTTCCTATATTGACAATGCGGCTGATTGCTCAAAATTACAAGCTAACCTTGATAAAGTAAGTGAATGGTGTATTTCAAATAACCTGCCATTTAACATTGACAAATGTTCCGTCAGGACATATACAACGAAGACCGATTTCTTTACTTACGATTATTGTGCTAGCGGTAATGTCCTCCACAGGCTTGACACTATTTGTGATCTTGGGTTACCTTCGATTGCAAGCTATCCTTCAACAATCACATTGCCTCAATAACGTCTCAAGCTCTGAAAAGCCTTGGCTTCATCATTCGTCACACTCGAGAGTCTAGTAACTGCTCCACCATTATTAATTTATACTATACCTTTGTGCGTTCTAGACTCGAATATGCGTCTCTTGTATGAAATCCCGTATACCTCACGCATTCTAATGCCCTTGAAAAAATACAGCGGCGTGTTCTAAAGTATTTATGTTTTAAGGTTGATGGTTGCTATCCCGACATGGGTACTCCGCAAGCCGATTACTTGCAGCGTTTCTCACTTACAAGTTTGGAGGATACAAGAATATCCTCGGCCTTAATATTTTTGTCTAATGTGCTTAATGGTAAAACTGATTCCCCTAAAATTCTTCAGCAACTTTTCTTACACACTCATCGTGTCTCTGCTCGTATGACACATACTTTTTATTTACCTGCGCCGCGCACCAACATCCTCAGATATTCACCTCTTTACTGGATGTGTAATAGTTGCAATGAATATCCTTCCATTGACATATTCAACAGCAGTACCCGCGACATTAGGGCTACTATTTGTATGTAGTGCTGTTCTTGCTTGTGTGTGAGTGACAGAAGTATTAACTTCATGCCTGCACGTTGCACTTTTTCTGTTTCCTGTTAATTTATTTGTAATTTAAAATGTTTGTATTATTTTGTATTATTTGTATTGCCTTATTTTCAATTGCTCATTGTAAATTTTTATGTTGGTTTCTAATCTGTAAATAGACATGTCTGTTGATCAATGTATTTAAATAAATAAATAAATAAATATTAACGATCTACTCAGCAAGCTTAACTGTAAATATCTGCAGTATGCAGGGTATCTGATTGTATTAAATTACAAATAAATTTAGCAATCATTACTGAATGGTGTGCATGGAATAGCATAGCTCTTAATATGTCTAAATGTTGCGTAGTACAGTAGTACTGTTAATAACTTTATTAAATTACTACATCTTCTGTTGAAGACTTGGGGAGGCTGTTTGATTCTAGACTTAATTTTTCTGATCATGTAACCAATGATATGATAATAATCCACTGTGCCCTTCTGCAATTAGGTCTTTGGGATTTTCTTGTACGATCTTGTCGTGGTCTCCATTCAATACACACACTTTATTTGTTCTTTTGTTCGTTCAAAGCTGGAGTATACAGTAGATCTCTATTGACCGTGTGCAGAGGAGATTTTTAAAATATATAAGGTTTCAGTCAACCGGAGTTGATGCTGACGGTGGATATGATTACTAGAATTGCTCACTACGGCCAACGGGCTAAACGCTACTATAAAAAATCACTCACGTTTGTTTTCTGCATATAAATACATTTATTCCTCACGCCGCACTCGATTTACTGCAACAACTTAGAAACATCTAACGTTGCAGATATTTTACAGAAGTTATTCACTTTGTGATTTCACCAAAGAGTCTTAATTGTTTGAGCACGTATTACAATTTATTTCTGACCATTTATTTTATGTGTAAACTTTTATGCGCCGCCCACTGGCAGTTGGGGCAAATAGAGCAACTCGAATGACTACCCATGACTCTTAAGTAAATTTAATATTCAATCTCTGTCAAACCGAAGTGTCTTCATTCAGCCAGGATGATTATACCTAATACCAGATACATACGGCAATTTAATAATGAGACTTTTTTGTTTCCGATTGAGATGAAGACACAGGCGCTGTTGACGGTTTTACTGTATTTAGTAGGCCCTCCATTATGTGTGTTCCGAATTTCAAGCGAATTCCTTTACTAGTTTACAATATATTAACTTTTAAGGTTGTGGGGTTGAATACCCTCGTTCGAAAAAATGAGTGGCGTGAGAAAAGGCAACATTTCCCGTAAAATTGGACGAAGAAATTGCAACCCGTCTACGGTGAAGAATGTTTATCAAAAGCAGGTGTATACGAATGTGTGACCCGTTCAAAATATTATTGAAATTTCGTTGATGACGATGTGAGAGAAGGCGCGCCAAAAAGAGCACACACAGACCGCTATGTAGAGTGTGTGAATAGCGATCGTCAGTCGCCGCTTCGGGTGTTCTACCTCAAGTTTTGAAGCTTTTGAGAACGCGTTGATCCGCGTTCGGTCAGAATTGGCTGAGAAAGGATAGTTGCTGCATCACGACAAAACGCCGTCACATTCAGCGTTAATTATATCGGAGTTTTTTGACTGCAAAAAGCATTAGTACGCTCTTCCATTCCCCCATGCAGCCCCATATCTTGCCCCATGTGACTTCTTCCTCTTCCCAAAAATGAAAATCCAGATCAGAGGGACCCCTTTCGAAAAAGTTGAGAACATCAAAACGACTGCGACGTGAATCATTAAGGAGATAATTTCAGAGGAGTTCCAAGAGTGCTCTTCGAGTTGAGGATATCGCTGCATCATTTAAGAGGAGCCCATTGTGAAGGTCTATAACCTTCATTATACTGCTTAATATTTCGTTTGTAAAAGTGTGCGGCGGAATTAGCATTCAAAGTAGGATGCTTTTAATATTCTTTCAAGGCCATTTAAATACTCAAATGTACATTCACGAAGTTTTGGTTGCCACAGCTACATTACGATTCCAGCAAGGGGCCAACATCAATATTCTCAGTTGGCCTACACAATCGCTGGATTTGTCGCCAATAGAACATGTCTGGAGATGGGTCCTCCAATGAATTTACAACAGTCCTACAACTTGCTTCGAATTAGCTTCCACAGGAGTCATCATCTTCTTAAAAGCATGGCCTAGTGAGTAACAGAATATATTCGTTTACGTTGAGCGGAAAATTATTAAATTTTATCTGTAAACGGTACGAACTTTAAAACGAAAATGTAATCATTTATTATTCTCAAAACAGTATACAAAATGTGGTTACATAGAAACTTTTCCTGGATGATTTTTCCTTGTCACATAGTATAGGTAACAAATGTATATGTATGAAATGCGGATTTTTTCCTAAAAAAACGTTAAATTCGGAATAATGATAAAAAGTGCTTTATTCAAAGTATGCTCCATCGCTTGTTATACATTTTTTCCATCTTTCGGACAATTTATGAATACCACGCCGCGAACCATTCATCGAACCATTTTTTCACATCTTTGTACGCACCAAAGCGCAGCTCAGCAAGTGCGTGACCCATCGATGCAAACAGTGATAATCGGAAGCAGCCAAGTCTGGTGAGTAAGCCGCATGGGGTAGAACTTACCAGTTGAGTGCCTGTCCCCCTTGTCTGCAACATCGAAGTCACAACTTTTGAAAGGCCTAAACCATCGTTCACACGTACCATGTGATGGAGCATGTTCACCATAAGCTTCTCGTAGTCATCGATATACTTCAGCAGCAGTTTTCTTCAAACGAAAATAAAAAATAAATGCTGTCCGCGAATACTCTTGGTTCGCCATAAATTTCGACATATCGAACACAACACTATGCACGCACTTTTCCACTCTATCACTAGTGCGAATCTGACACTTGCTAATGACACAACAAAATGGCGCAGTGTCAAATCTTTATAGTACAAACTGCATTGGTGCGCATCTGTTGTCTGAAATCCGCATTTCATATTTCTCTACCTACTATGTTGTGTTATCGCCGCCCTGAAATTTAATGGAATTTGAAATAAAATTTGCAACTTACTTTATTTGGCAATGAAATAGAAAATAAAATTTGCACTGTATTTAAATTCTAATGTTCCTTTTTGAGTTATTAAGCAATTCTATGATATCCGTCTAAAAGTCTAAATAATCATCAATGTATTTTACACAAATAAAATTTGGGACTCTATTCATTTTGTATACACAATATATATACACAAGCAAACAAAAATCTCAGCGCTATATAGATTCCCAAGGGTATTTTGAATCAAATTGAAACCAATCAAATTAACGGTGAATATATAAACGTAAACAATTGGCTAATAAAGTGTGTTTCACACCAATAAAATCTTGATTTATCAATTTTCTTTGAAAACTCGTCCCTATAGAACTAACCCTGAAATATTCGGTTTTATGATCTTTTATTTGTGTATCTTATTGAAAAATAACTTCGAAGTTCGCCTTGTACCATATATGTAATAATAATAATAATTTTTATTTATTTATATAGGTATATGTACCTATATATAAGCATAATGTGGAAATGGTCATGTATAATAAAGTATGTAATATAAGTATATTGTACTGAGAATTTAGTTAATTTTCTTAAACAAAATTGCAGCGGCCTAGCTCTTAATTAATGATATAAAAAGCATAAATTATAACAAATTATATTTATAAATTTTGAGAAATATTTAACATAAAATTAAGATAATTACCTACTGTTGTATGTCTGTGTGTGAGTGTAATTTTTTTTTTCGATGATGGTTTTTCCTATATCTCCACTCTTAACTTCTATTCTCAATGCACCTTTAATTTCTATGGATTCTTCCCCTTCTTAGATTCTATCTTCTCCGGTATAGTGAGGTTCCTTTATTCACTGGTACTTCTTCTTAAAACCCTTTTATGCCAAATATATTTATTGACTTATTTGTTGACTTATTTATCTTGTCAATTTTCTTCGTCGTTAACCAAACAAACTTCTTATTTCTTTTGGAAACCAGGACTACACTGCTTTAGTTCGAAGTTATCCACGAAACGAAAACTTTAATTCACTTTGACTCCCAGTTCATCCAGGTATATCGCTGTTATTTCCAGTAATGTTTTATGAATTCTTGTGATGTAAAAATGTTGTATGTACGTATCTGAATGTTAACAATGCTTTTTTATCCATTAATATACGCTTTTCATAATAATTAATAATTTTATTTCTAGTGACATTTGTTTCTCCCATTAAACGTCTCTGGCTAGAGTTAAAATAAAAAGCTAACACCCGTAGGGTAATAAAATGCTCAAAAGGTGGTGGGCGTGGTGTCGAAAAGGTATAAATAGAACCCCAAAATGAAACAAATGACAATTGAAAACCATAACCCGAACATTAATTGTAAATTTTGATATACTGAATTGTAATAAAAGATGAATTTTCTAATGGTAATTAACCATTCGGGTATTACTATACTACAATATGCATGTCAACAAACACGGCACCTCCAAAACACTTTGAATAAGTAAATAATATTGTATAGGTTTACTATATAGAAATATAAATAATATTAAAATAACGATACAATACCAAATTATAGTGGTACACATATATATGCATCTGAATATCTACTCAGCCGTTTACACAGAACATTTATGTGGTCTATCCTTCTATCTAACTTCATTAGCATCGCCAACTGTCAGTCGTAGCATCTTAACTGATGTGACAAACTCTAAACCAATTGTATCCTCGCAATTACCTGTTTTCGTATAAATCGGAGGAAATCCTGCCCCAATTTTGGTTCCGTGTGGATATAGGAGTATTCTTACTCAGGTAATTTTAATCAATTAAAGCTTTTTGTATTTGCAGCTTCTTCGGTGGCTCGTAGTGATTTTATATCTCCAGTCTCTTGTTTCAGGTAAATGGTTTTATTTTAAAACTAGATTTTGAAGTTGCATTTTTAAATAAAGGATTTCATTTCAGATATGGAAAAGGTATAATAAACAATATTAGGAGTAAAATTTTCCCGAATTAATTCTCTTACATTTATAGAAGATCGTGACTGTGTACATCAAGAAGAAACCTTACCAACTAAATATTAAATAAAAAAAAATCCGAGTAGTTTGTTTACAGTGAACAATTAAAGAAAGCTATTGTCTGAAAGAATAGAAATTTCACGTAAAGGTTTTCATTGGACGATTTACTGCGATTTTAGTAAAGGCCTAACTCAACATCAACGTATTGAATCTCTTCGTCCAACTTTTGGTAATGAAGCACCATCAGAAAAGACAATTGGTTTGCAGAATTTCCCCCTTTTGCGTGAAGGTCGACTAAAATTGATTGTTATTCCAAAAAACCTACTACGCGCAACATGATTGAAGTAGATCGGTATATAACTTACAGTGAGATAGAGGCTGCAATACATTCGATTTAAGAATCTAAAAAAAGCGCTCGGATTAATTGATATAATGAAATGCTCAAAGAATTCTTGGGTATTCTTAGGTAAACTTAACCTTCCTATACTCACGTCAAAATGAAATACGTATACTATACTATATAAGTCGGTCTCACAGACCGTATGCGTGAGTATAGGAAGGTTAATCCCACAAAAATTGTTCATTCACGAAGCACGTCCAAATGATCGCTTATTTCTTCGGTTGAACTAGCATCTCGATCTATAAGGCTTCTTTCTATGCATCCATTTGGAAAGATTTCATCCAAATGTAGCACAGATATAATGAAATATAAATTATGCAACTACACATTATTCCGTAGACCTTAAATAAATAAAAATTGGGATTATACGGTTGTTCCCACCTAACTACAAAAGCTTTCATTGATACTGTGTATCAGTATTTTCTATTGCTAAATATATATAATCCTGCACATCCTCATTTAATCTAATGATTAATTATCTTGAAAAATATTAATTCGCATAGATTTAGTTCGGAAGTGTATATTTGTATGAAGTGTGCTAAAATATTCACTTGCATAAATAGCTTACAATTTATTTATAGTGGATCACAAACTGAATTAAACAAATGCACAACATAGAAAATAATATACACAAACAATCCTCTTAAATAATTAAATTGTCTGGGTTTATTGCGGAAGTGCATACAGACATATATGTATAGATGTATAGATAGCTCCTACAATATATACTACATATGAAAATACATATGTATGCTACACATCGATATAGAATTGCTTTTCCACTTCACTCCGTGTGATTTCGTCATGGGCCTTGAATACAATAGATCGCTGTACATACATACATATGTATGTACGTTTATGCGCGGAATTACAAGCTAAACCGACGTTCAACTTAAAATTGTGTGTTATGGAGATTGAAGGGAAAATGATAACGACTTTTTCTGAAAGCACTATGAAAAGAGAAATTACAAATTAAAAAAATAATTGCGATTTGTTTATTACAGAAGTTTATGTCGGCATGTAATATTCTTTTTGCTTACATATTCATTTATACTACCTACATGCTATCTCGGAAGAAATGCAACACGCAAAATTTGGAATTCTAAAATCAAGGAGCCGTTATTAGTGCACTTATCATTTTAAAGTAAAACTGAAATAATATCTACTGTGTAATAATTTCAACTAACTAATTACCAAATGGTAATCCTTGATACCCTTTAGCAGCGGTGACCGACGATAACGCTTTGATGAAGAGATTTCAAGGATAGCATTAGTTCGTGTATGGTATCAGAAAATTGAGACTAACACATTAAATATATTATCCGTCAGTCAATTGCTGTTGATAATACACAGGATATTATACATATCCAGTAGTAGACGGAAATTTTTGTCCTCAATTTTTGAAAACGCAAGCGTTGCGTCTGACCTTAAAAAGTCTGCGCGTGGGGCTCTTGTCAACAAAATTGGTAATCAATCAATCACCGCATAATTTAACCGAAGCTCAAAAAGACGTTCGTATTAATCGGCATAAGGAAATGCTCAAAAAATTCTACCAACAGGTGACAAAACTTAAACATATTAACCGGAAAGCAGTGATCCACTGGTTGGGTGTTCCAAGATGAACTGAACACTAGAAGCGCCGCCGTCCTATTTTTGTTCCGCCCGTAAGTTTAATCGTCTCTAACTTTCTTATTTTTTTATTTAGATCCGGGAAGTTTTTCGAAAAAAGTTTAGAGACGATTAAACTTACTGGCGGCACAAAAATAGGACGGCAGCGCTAGTATTAAGCCGACAAAAGTTGTTCCACGAAGTACTTCTAAGAAAATGATCATTTATTTCCTCGGTTCTGCTGCGCATGCCGCAACCATTCCTTTATAGGATCGAAAAACAGTTAACACTGCCTGGTATACAACAATTTGTTTGTCAGAAGTCGTCGACGTAATCAGAGAAAACAACCAAAACCTTCGCATCATTCTGCATCGTGACAATGTCAGCTCTCGCACGGCACGTCAAACAATTATGTAATTATTTGAAGGAGAAGAACATCGAATTAATGTCTCACTGCCCGTATTCACCTAATTTATCACCTAAGATTTCTTTCAGTTCCCGAATGTCAAATAATAGGTTTGTTCGAACCTATAGTTCCAGGTAGTTCCAGAATAGTTCCAGAATTTAAAATTCTGAATAGTACTACGCATGACAGTTCCAGTCGCAATGGTTCCAACAGAATTCTGTAATTCTAACGTACTAACCTAATTTTTATTTAAACCAGCAGCGGCATTTCCAGGCATTAAGAACGCTAGTAAGTTACCCATAACCTCTCATTCTGTACTATAAACGTGCTATAAACCAAAACTCACTGGATTAACCTGCAGTTCTACGTACATTACGATTACCAGGAAAAAATAAAATAATGGAAAACATTGAAAGTGATGTAAATGGTGAGAATATAACTACTATGAATAAATAATAAATATAATCGATACAATTTATTATTAAATCAAAATATTGCTTTTTTGTAGAGTACTTGCTAATAGTAAACAGGGAATATAAAGAATGGACAACGAACGCAACAAAACTTCTTATTGATTTATATAAAGAAAACAAACACAAGGTTGGAACATGGGAGATTAAGAAAATGAAACAGCTGTGGCAAAAAATATCAGAGGAAATGTTAAATCAAAATTTCAATTATACTGCAAGTAATTGTGAAAATAAATGGAAGGCATTAGAAAGGAATTTTAAAAAATTTATAGATAATCAAAGTAAAACAGGAAGAGGAAAAAATACTTTGAATTTTATGAGAAGTGTGTTCCCACAAACCTTATTGACGACATCCACAGAAATACCATCAACATCGAAGGAAATACCCATCTTAGTTCCTGAAAGCATGGATGAAATGAAGGATATACTGGAAGCAGAAGTAGTGCCACCCACAGAAGCTCTAGCCAAACTGTGTCGAAAAAGAAAACGGGCCCAACAAATCCAGAGAAGAGACATTTTAGAGAATTTTAATTCTAACCTTAAAAATTATCATCAAGTGAAAACTGAATATTACGAATTTAAAAAGCGGCATTATGAAGGGAAAGAGAGCAGAGAGAATTAAATGTTGAATACAATGAAATCAATTAGTACCACATTAAAAGAAATATATAATAATAATAATAATAGTATTTATTGTCCAACAAATAAATAATCCAATTACAGGACAAAGACAATAGTAAAAAAACATGCTGCATAGCCCACCTTAACAAAAAAAAGCAAACAAACTTATAATTCTAAACTTAATATTAATAGTAAACCACAATAAATTCATCTAAATTACATTCAGGAATTTATGATAATAGCAAAAGTGCGAGAAAAAGAAAAAAAAAGAAAAAGTATAGTTATATGTACTGAAAAAGATGAGTACACTGACTTAGTAGTGTCGGAAGTGCTGTGCAATTAATGTCAACAGCTAGATTCGAAATATCGTTGTAGTATTTACATAGTCTGTAAACAGGCGACCCAACCCAAAGATTCATTTTTGGCTGTTGCAAATAGTAAGTGTTAGTAGATCTAGTCGCCCGTCCAGGAACCAGAAAACTTAATCTTGACAACATATCCGGCACATCAATTCGATTGTGTAATAAATAATATAAGAACCTCATGTCGCTATGATGTCTACGGAGCTCCAACGGCTCGATACCAAAATCACTCAGCAGACTAGCGTGACTATAGCCTCGTTGGGGTAGTTTTCCGTTTGACGAAAGTAGAGATATCTTAAAAAGCGCCTTTGTACCAGTTCTAGTGTATAGATATGTGTTCAGTGATGTGTATTCAACCTTGGATCGTACGAAGGAAAAATAGATAGACAGTATACTGTCAATCGAGGAGAAAGATCTACTAGTTCTAATAATAAATCTTAAGGTTTTTAACGCAGCATTAGGGATATTATTGATGTGGTCACAGAATAGCAATTTAGAATCGAAGGTGACACCTAAGTCCTTAACAAGGTGGCACTTCTCGGGCAAGGAATTCCCTAGGGAGTAATTAAAGTCAATAGGTGAGCTTTTCCGTGTGAACGTGACATATTTACATTTAGATATGTTCAAGTATAATTTATTATCAGCGCAACATGTCTGTAGAACATCCAACTGCCTCTGAAGATGAATGCAATCACTAATGTTATTTACTGGGTGAAATATTTTCAGAACGTCTGCATATAGTAGTCTGTGACAGTCTAAAATCTCCGCAATATCATTTATATACAGAGAAAACAGAAGAGGGCCAATGTTAGATCCTTGCGGAACTCCTGATGTTGAGTAGAAATGCCGAGATTTATGACCTTTGTAGTAGACATAGTTACTTCTATTGGATAGATAGAATAACATCAAAAGAACAAATGACGGAGAGAAACCAATGTTTAGTAGTTTGTGAAGCAGCAAAGAGTGGTCTATTCGATCAAAAGCTTTAGTAAATTCCGTGAATATAGCGCCCACTTGAACGTTGTTATCCATATTTTCACTGAAAAATTGAGTAAATATTGCCAGATTTGTCACAGTTGATCGTTTATTAACAAAACCATGCTGATAGATAGATAATAGAGTTTTAATTTGCAGAAAAATGTAAGAAAACAGACAAGATTCAAATATTTTGGCAAAGTTGTTGATGATTGTAATCGGTCTATAATTTTCTATACAACCCGCATCGCCCTTCTTATATACTGGTATCAATGGTATATATGAAGCCATTACCAAATAGAAATAAATATGAATAGTCTTAAGATTATGATTTCCCGTTATTTAGAATTTATATTTATGTAATACAGTTTCTACTTGTAAATTTCTTATTTTTAATGTTACTATGTATTTTCATTATTTGTTCTTTATTTTGACCAAAACAACAGTAATTGTTTTATATAAAATGAAGATTTTCTACTTAAGAATTTATTTATTTATAATAATTGTTGGTATATTTACATTAAAAAACTATTTACAAAATAAAAACGTTATTGTCTTCCTTGGTATAAAACTTCTGCAATAAAATGTCTTCTTGCTACACCATCTCTATCATCTGCTATTACCTCTCCTTCATTAACATTATGATTTTCTCTATTATTCTCTATTATGTTATCTATGTTATCATCCAGAGCAATGTTATGTAAAACACAACAAGCTCTAATTATATGGGATATTCTTCGCATATTTCTTACTTTTAAGTGATACAATTGCCGGAACTTTTGTTTTAAAATTTCAAAACAGTGTTCAATAATATATCTATTCTTTGTTAGTTGTACATTATAATACCGTTGTTGTGGGGTCAAGTTACCTCTATCTTTGGAGAGAGTCATCACAAATCTTGTACAGGGATAACCACTATCTCCCAATAGAAAATAATGGTCTCCACATTTTGTAGGAAGTTCCTGTGCAAGAGGTGAAATGCGAAATACTCTGCTATCATGTACTGAATCAGGATATACAATAAAGATGTCTCTTATTTTTCTTTTATGGTCGCCCACTACCTGCATCTACGTAAACCTGATAATGTATTGATTTAAAATATTAAAATGGTTATCTTACCTGTATTGAATAGAAATGTTTGCGATTCATAAAAGAATCAGGATCATCAGTCGGTTTATCAATCTTAATATGACAACCATCAATAGCACTTATTGCACCAGGAAAGCCATGTGTTGCAAAATATTGCTCTATTTCAATTTGTTCTTCATTAGTAGGCCATGTAATAACGTGTTGGGCCATATTACTTTAAAAAGCTGTTATTTTTTCAATAATCTTAAACAATGTGCTGATACTGCAGTCAAATCTATCAGCAACGTCATGGAAAGAGGCAGTTTGGTGGCTAGCAAACCATAAATATATTAGCATTTGATGATTTGCTTTTATTTGACCAAATTTTCCATCGGCATTTTCTACAAAATAACCACTGTTTTCATATCGTCTTGATAAGTCCATGCATATATCTCTTGACAATCTAAAATGCTCTTTAAAAGTAGTTTCATTGTATGTTGCCACAGTATGATCTATATAATTTTCATTCTTGAAACGTACTTCTCGATGAAGTAATGGCATGACATATATCTCCTCATCTGAAGAATCACTTGAGGAAGAACTTGAAGAAGCAAACATGTTCAGATCTATTTTACTACAAATACAAACATTTTAACCACTAATATATTGTTTATATTAAACAACATTTACCTACTTTAGGCTCGGTCAAACAGAAAGCGGACTGTCCGCGCGAACTCTGTGTTACGTGTTATTATATCACCATGGTTAAACAAAATGCGGCAACCGCAGCGGACTAATTAAGTCCGCGGCGGACAGATGAGTCGTTGTCAATGTACACAGAGTCCGCGGCGGACTAGATGTAGATGATCCGTTTTGATATTCTAGGTTCTAGGAGAGTATGTAAATTCTCGAATTGTTCTCGAGACATTCGAAAATATGTAAAAAAACGATCTTCAAATGAACTTAATTCACAGCAGAGGCGGTGAAATTCGTCAAACTCCTCTCTTCTTTTATTTATCTCGTGTACCCATTTTCGCTTTGCTCGATTCAGAGCTCACAGAAGAAGACGTTCTTCTTCATCGGAGGAGCTGCTCAACGCACTTGGTCGCAACTGTTTTCATACTGTTCCACCCAAGTTGTCCGCATTCTGTTTGACAACCGTAGTCCGCGACGGACTGCGGACAGTCCGCATTTTGTTTGTCCGAGCCTTTAAGGATAAATGTGCCTTCCAATTACTAGTTAAGTTAATATACGGAGGAGGAAAATTAAAATATTTCCGCATAAAAATACTACAGAAGGTATATATATATATATATATATATATATATATCTTGTTACAATTTCGATTGGTAAGTGACTAACTAATTGGCAATTGTAATGAAATGAGCGAAATGACAGCCAATGTAATAACCTATTGCGCAAACTCCATTGAACTGGAATTTCAAATACTTGTTCTGGAGCAAGAACTGATAGAACCGTTCATAACTGTTCCAGAACTAATTATAGGCAATGGTTCGAACACATTTATAATTCTAGAATTTCAAATTCTGGAACTGCGAGGTTCGAACGTCTTAAGTTTACTGCACATGCGCATTAGTTGTAGAATTGCCTAGAACCCGGGCCCAGTGTACTCACCTGAGTACACGAATGTTTATATCAAAATAACAATTTATAAAAAAATTCAAATGTAATAATTATAAACATACCTTGGCTTATTGTATTTTCAATACAAATGCTACACACAATTTAGAAAATTTGTAATATTTGAACCACAAACTTGAGAACACTTCATTGTAGTCACTACATAGCAAAAATGGTTAAACGCCATTCCATGTAGAGGTTCATTACTGTTCCATTTGTGCGGAACATGGAAACTTTTTATTACAGACTTCTTTACAGATAGATAATAAAACTGTACAGCGCATTTAATAATTTATCTACCCCAATATAGATGCATTATACCCTTGTAATTATGCTGCACTCAATTGAGTACAGTGGGCGTTAATGGGTCAAATAGCTGGATTCGGTATTTTTATATGCACTGCTACTATTACGCACACAGCTATACATGTTATGCCGACCTTGCAATCCTATTTAAGTTATATCGAAAAGTCAGAAACAGGAGAGATTACAACCATAGATACTTTAGTAATTCGCAACGCTACCTACTTAATGTGTATGTTTGGAAGAACATTGGCATAGATTATACAAATTTATCCATAAACAAGCACTCTTATGTAACGGATAAACATTAACCTTCCTATACTCACGCATACGGTCTGTGAGACCGATTTATATAGTATAGTATACGTCTTTCATTTTGACGTGAGTATAGGAAGGTTAATTACATGTCTTTACACAAGTATCGTAAAGTTCCACCATTACAACTTTAGAGAAAATTCTATAATAAGTCTATGATAAGTCTATGGTAAGGTGGGGATATCTATCCCTCTTTTCCTAGTGAATGGTACGATGGTTGTCTTCTCTGTGTTAATTGATAACCCCTCCAGCCTGCACCATTCCCATGTTGTGTACAGGGCATTTTGCATCCGTTCGGCAATCGTCCCTATATGGTTACCTCTAATTATTACACAGATGTCATCCGCATAGCCAATGGTTCTGTGTCCCTTCCGGTTAAGGACCCTAATCAGGTCATCAGCTAAAACCGACCATAGAAGGGGAGATAGTACCCCACCCTGTGCGCATCCCTTAACCGCAGTGACACTCATGTCCGTAGATCCGAGTGAGGCTCTAATCAGCCTTTGGTTCAGCATGCAGCTGACCCATTTTACTATCGCTGCATGAGCTCCTCTATTAGAGAGCGCAGTTTCCATTGCAAGGAAGTTCGCATTATCGAAAGCGCCCTCAATGTCCATAAATGCACATAGGGCTATCTCCTTGGAGTTCAAGGCCTTTTCGATATCTAGAACCAATTTATGTAATGCCGTAGTAGTTGATTTGCCTTTGTGATAGGCAAATTGAAGTCCATGCAATGGACTCAGAGAGAGTACCTCCACCCTAAGGTCTAGTAACTTTTCAATTGTCTTCAACATAAAAGAGGATAGACTAATTGGTCTGTAGGACTTGGGAGATTCCGGGGTTTGTTCCCTCCCTTGGGTATAAAAATAACTCTTACTTCTCTCCAAATCCTTGGGACATATCCCAGTGCTAAACTTGATCGGAAGATGTCGACCATCACCCGAAAGAGGGTAGCATTTCCCCTTGATAGTAATGCCGGAAAAATGCCATCCGGCCCCGGTGATTTGTAGGGTCTGAAACAGTTTACAGCCCATTTTATCTTTTCAAAGGTTACTATGTTCCTAATGACCTGGCTCGTCGTCCCGCGCCGACCATAAGGCGATGTTACCTGAGCATCAGCACTCGACGCTCCAAGTCTACAGTCAGGGAAGTGAGTTCTGAGAAGAAGCTCTAGTGTTCCATTGAAACTACTTGTATAGGTGCCATTTGTCTCCCTTAGTGTACCTGCCGGATTTGTGGCCCCTTTTGAGAGGACCTTGTGCAATCTGGCTGTGGCCGGGACATCTCTAAGTTCTTCACAGAGAAGCCAGGCTGAGAGGATACTCACCAGATTAAGAGTGAGCAATCTAGGCCTAAAAACCAACCTGTGGGCCGTCTGGGGATCGGCACCAGCGGGGAAAGGTACACTCTGGACCTTTTCCATAGACAAAGAGTCAATGGAAGAGGTCAAGAAGCTCAACATGTGTCCATACTTCGGAATGGGGAGATTCTGAATCCACCGACCAAGCAGCGGACTTGGCCTTGGTTCAAGAGACAACCAGGTTCAGAGGCGAGGCAGAAAGGGATGCGGAAGCACTTCCTCATAAGGACCAGTCCTACGAAGCCGGAGTTAGCCCACTTAAAAGGATTCCCATCCTGGGGTTGGCTGCTCCGATGAAGGAGGACGAGGTCAGTGGGGAAGATCCGACAGAGACCGACTCCTCTTCAATAGAGTGAAGGGGGCAATCAGGGCCTTGCAGGTGAATCTCCAACATGCAAAAGCGGCATCGGCAATGCTTGTGAGGAGATTCGAAACCGAAGGCCTAGATGTGGCCCTCCTGCAAGAACCTTGGCTGTACAAAGGGAAAGTTGCAGGCCTAACGCCGCAGCAAGGTAAAGTAATATACAAGGGAACGGCCATAAGGCCCAGAGCCTGTATATTATATAGCAATAGGGTAAAATGTACACTCATACCGGTGCTCTGCACCGATAATTATAATAATTATAATGATAATAATAATAATCTTTATTGTCCAACAGAACGAATCCATTTACAGGACAAAACAATATAGACATTACAGTACAGTGCAAATGTTAATATTATCTAAGTTATGAGAACAAGCTATTTATTAATCAGTGTAAATTAAACAGGAAAAACAAAGAAACTAAATATAGACATTGAATATAATGTATCATTATGTAATGTAATGTAACATTACAATATAAATATATAATAAAAAATAAAAATAGTAGAGGCATGACGGCAAAAATGAAATTATCTCTGAAAAGGGTCATGAAAGTGAGCATTGGCATTTCTGGTCATATGATTTATTGGTGCTTTAAACAAACTATTTGTTCTTGGTCTGGCAACTAGGAAAGTATCAGTAGAACGCGTAGCATAGGTCGGGACCAAAAATCTATGGCAGATAGAAGATAAGGTGAGTCAATTTCATTAGGTATCTTGCACTAGCCATCTCCCGCCGTGAAGTCAAGCTTATGAAATTATGCCGATTCAAAAGTGTTTGATAGTCAGTTCCACGGGGAGGATAAACACCACTCATTCTGTAAGAGACGTACTTCAAGAATCTTCTCTGTACTCTTTCCAATTCTAGTTGCTGGTAAACGTAGTAAGGATACCATATTATCGATGCGTACTCAGGTTTTGGACAAACCAGTGTGTAAAACAGGGTCGTAAACGTCGTCAAATTAGAGAAGCCTCTACATGACCTTATTAAAAAGCTCAGTTTGCGTGATGCGGAAGAACAAATAGATTGTATGTGGCCGGTAAATTCCAAACGAGAGTCAAATAATACACCTCGATCTTTAATGCTATTGTCTCTTGATATTAGTAAAGAATCCAGACAGTAGTCATATAAGGTCGGTTTGTTTCATCTTGAAAAGTTACAACTGCGCATTTATCAATACTGAGCTTAATTTTGTTTTCCTGACACCAGTTGTTAATAATTGTCAGATTTCGTTGCAATTGGTGGCAATCAGAAAGGTTGGTAATCCTCGAGAGTATTTTCATATCATCAGCATATGCAAGAACCCTACAATCTAGTTTATTTAATAGATCATTGATGTATATATTGAACAGTAAAGGGCCAAGGTTGGATCCCTGGGGTACACCCGAGGAAATCGTAACGATGTTAGAACTGAAACCATTATAATGCACGTAACTCGATCTATTCTCAAGATAGGGAAGCAATTAATTCAGTAAGAGCAAATGAAAAACCAATAGAGCTCAGTTTGTTCAGCAGTATACCATGATCAATGGTGTCGAATGCTTTGGCAAAGTCAAGACATCCACCTGAGTCCTCTTGTCCATAGATGTGCTAAGATACTGAGTGATTTCAGCAAGATTCGATAGTGTAGATCTTCCTTCCATGAAGCCATGTTGCTGTGCGGAGATGTAAGGTCTTATGCAGTTATAAATCTTGCTGTAAAGTATATGTTCGAATACTTTGGAGCAAGTCGATAACGTGGTTACAGGTTTACTATCAGCAAAAACGGAAGAGGGGAAGAGAAGCTGGTTAATCTGCTCTGCCTACTTCCCAGGGGATGAGAGATGTCCACATCGCATACTAAGCGACACAGTTGCATATGGCGAGGAAAAAGGCCTACAACTCATCATCGGATGTGATGCCAACGCTCATCACAGAGTGTGGGGAAGTACAAACACCAACAAATGAGGTGAGTTCCTATTACAAGCCATAGTATCTCAGGGCTTGCTGGTGGCAAACGTCGGAAAAAAGCCTACGTTTGTCACTAGGGCTCGGCAAGAAGTCCTAGACCTAACACTTTGCACTAGTAAAGTAAGCGGCCTAATCTGCAACTGGCACGTGTCGAATGAGCCCTCGTGCTCAGACCACAGGCAGATTAGGTTTGATCTAGACACCTCCCTCACGGAAACGAGGCACAGAAACCCAAGGGAGGCGGACTGGGAGGGCTATAAAAAGTACCTTACCGAGACTCTCGAGGGTGGGGTGCCTCCGGTCCGGGGGACGGAGGGCCTAGAATTAGCAGTGGAACAGATTAATGAAGCCTTCAAGGCTGCGTATCTGGAAAACTGTCCAGAAAGGACAAAACACCAAAGAGGGTCCACCAACAGTTTGGTGGAATAAGAGCCTAGAAAGGCTAAGAACGGAAGTTCGAAAGCTATTCAACAAGGCTAAAGACAACCAAAACTGGGATACATATAGGACAAAACTTACTCAGTACAACAAGGAAAGTCGCAAGGCTAAGAGGAACTCTTGGAGGAAGTTCTGTGGGCAGGTGAATAAAACCCCCACATGTGCTACAATCCATAGAGTCCTTGCCAAGGAAGGGAATTCTGTAACTGAGGTGGGACTCGTCAGATAAACTGATGGAACCAATAGTGCAACGCATGAGGAAAGTATTAAAGAACTACTAAAAGTTCACTTTCCGGCTTCATCCATTCTAATACACTCTAAAGCAGGCATGGGCAACCTTTTTTGTTCAAGTTTTATGCTGTGAGTAATCTTGAAAAATATACATTTTTGTAGTATCCTTATGATTCATTATGAATTAAGTTTAGACGGGCCGTGCTAATATGCAACGAAAGAATTCAGTAGCGGGCCGGACAAACCTTACTCGAGGACCGCATGTGGCCCGCGGGCCGCAGGTTGCCCATACCTACTCTAAAGCATCAGACGATCTTGGGGAAAGGGTAAGGAGACCAGTCCAGCCGGACTGGAAACTGGCCACAGAGATTACCAGACCAAATACAGTGAGATGGGCTATAAGCAGATTCCAACCATTCAAATCTACCGGGGTGGATGGAATATACCCTGCTTTACTTCAAATGGGAGCAGATATATTAATACCATACCTGTGTAAGATCTTCAAAGCTTGTGTGGTATGGGAGTATATACCGACGGTATGGCAAAAAGTGAGGGTCATATACCTACCCAAAGAGGGTAGAGTGGCAGACCAAACACCAAAGTCATACAGACCAATCAGCCTATCATCTTTTCTGCAGAAAGTTGGAGGGATTAGTAGACAAATACATCAGGGAGACACTCCTAACAGAGCAGCCTTTAAGTAAAAGGCAATACGCTTACCAACCGGGAAGATCAACGGACTCAGCGTTGGACGATCTGAATAGGCTACTGTCAAAGTCGATCGAAGACAGAGAAATAGCGGTAGCCACTTTCCTAGACATTGAAGGAGCATTCAATAATGCTACTACAAATTCAATTGTGGGGGCCTTACAAAAAAGGAGTCCCACCCGTTATAGGCAGATGGATAAGAGTTGGTCTAGAGAAAAGGATAATAATATCCTCGATAGGCGAAGCTACCATCGAAGCCAGGACGGGGGGCTGTCCACAGGGGGAGTTCTCTCTCCCCTTCTGTCATATACAAAAACCACCAATAAAGCCACAATTGCCCTCGGCAGATGTAGGCGAATGTCTGGGAAAAATTAGGGCCTCAGTCCTAAGATGACTCTATGGTTATATACAAGGGTAATTACACCCATGGTAACGTATGGAGCAGTTGTATGGTGGCCAAACACAAGGCAAAAGGGAGCTGTCAGGCGGGGTACAAAGACTTGCATGTCTAAGTGCCACGGGAGCAATGAGAACAACTCCTACAGACGCACTGGAGGTGATTTTGAATCTACCACCCTTAGATATCCATATATAAGGAGTAGCAAGGTCAGTAGCCTACAGACTGATGCAAGGGCAAACCCCGATAAGTCAAGTCCATGGCACTGAAAACCACAAGTTGATTGAAGAACTCAAGGCAGATCCCCTCACGGGGATGCCGACGGATGCCATGGTTCACAAATTCAACTTTAAGAAAAATTATAAAATAGTTATACCAGATAGAGAGGAATGGAAACAAGGTCCAGCCATACAGGCGCAGTCTACCTGATACACGGACGGCTCTAAGACAGAGAAAGGTGTCGGGGCAGGAATATACGGACTCAAAGAAAGCACGATGGTCCAGATGAGTTTAAGTAACGATACTAGGATCTTTCAGGCAGAAATAGCCGCGGTGTATCTTTGCGTCGGAGAAATTAACAAGCAGCGTGGTCCCAATTGCACGGTGGCCATTTTCTCCGATAGTCAAGCGGTGCTGAAAGCATTGGATTCGGTACAAGTCGATTCAAGGCTTGTATGAGATTGTGTGTGTGCTCTGAATGAACTCGGAAGTCGCGCAAAAGTGACGATAGCTTGGGTTCCGGGGCACGAGGGCTACCGGGGAAATGGAAAAGCTGACGAACTGGCTCGAGAGGCCTCGTTGATGGCATTCATAGGACCGGAGCCCTCCTTCGGCATTACAAACACAAGAATCAAATCGGCCATAAGAAAGTGGACCGAGGATAATTCTCGGGAAAGGTGGAGGAACTCCCCAGACGAGAGATCGGCGAAACAGTTCCTTGGAGAGCCAATACCGAAGTTTACAAAGGACCTACTACGCAGGGACAGAAAGTCCGTTAGAATGATAGTGGGCCTACTAACAGGGCACTGCAGGCTCAACAAGAACATGAATAAAATGGGACAGAGGAAACGATATGTAGATTCTGTCAAATTGAGGAAGAAACCGCGATCCATGTATTGTGCCAAAGCGAGGAACTGGCAAGGACGCGGCTGTCACACATGGGAGACGAATATCCCGAGGCGAGACTATATGCGAAAGAACCGCTCTCAAAGCTAATAAGTCTAATTAAAGGAATAAAGCTAGAGGACGTACTCTAAGGAGGCATGAAGACCACAATAGATCTGTAAAGGTCGCAGTGGAACAGGCAGCATTGCCACCTCAAGTAATCTAACCTAATCTACTTTGCTTATTTCAATAAATACATTTACTATTTTTTTGTATTCGTACAAAATTTATTTAGACAATAAAGTTGTAAATGTATTTCCATCATTTACTAATATAAATAAAAATTGGTAAAATGTCTTTGATCCTTACTGAAGTTTGTTTGGATATATAATTTAAAATTAAATTAAATTTCATCACACAAGTTATATCTTAAACTTAGATTTGCTGTCGTAGTTACAAATAGAAAAGTTAAGAATATTAGTTCCATGTTTCATAATTTATTATTATAAATTTACAATAAGAACATACACACATTTCACAAGAAACAAAACAATATTGACTTATCTTCATATTGATTAACTTACAAATACATACAACACTATTAAATATATCGTTACTGACAGGAATATAAATGAAAAATACAGATGAACTGGAGAATGAATTTTGTATATATTTACACACAATCATTAGTGAAAGTCACTATCGGAATCAAATTCACTAGAAGAACTAGAATCATCACCAAGCAGTATTATTAATTCATCGACTCTTATGACTAATAGCTTCTCTCCCTCATACCACTACTTTACTTAAATTAAATTTTCTGTATAGATCACACACTTCTTCCAAATCTCTTCGGTGCACAGATCTAGTACTTCATTCCACATTGCGTATACTTTCTCATCCCCATACCCATCTCTTCCAATGTGCTTACCGTAGTAAGATTTTGCATGTGCCCATATCATTTCAATTTCATTGAAATCTCAATTCAATTTTAAATAATGATGAATCGAAGGGTATATTGTTTTTAGTTAAATATGCAGCAATATCAGCTTTCTTTCAAGATGATGATGGCATTTTCTCCACTAATGTGGAATGGTAGGGTGCATTATCCATAACTATTATATATTGAAGGTTCTTTCAGATTATTTGATCATTTATTTGTAACCCAACTTAGAAAAATTTTCCCATCCATTGCCCCATGGTAGTCACCTTTATGAGATTTTGAAGCAAATAATAATGATGCATTTGGCACAAACCTAGATTTTGAACCAGCATGCACAACAATAAATCTTTTGGCTTCGTAGCCCTCAGGTTTTCGAACACTCCCTACATCATCATCTTGCCATGATCTCTTTGCATTTCCTTTTGAGAATATTGTAGTATAATAATACACAAATGGTTAATTACCATTAGAAATTCATTTATTTTAATTCAAGTTATCAAAATCACAGTTAAGGTTGGGAATCTAGTATTCATTTGACATTCGATGTAGCTTTGGGGTTCTATTTATACCTTTTCGACGCCACGCCCACCACCTCTTAAGCATCGTTTTCCCCTACGGGAGTTATCCCAATAATTTAACTCCAGCCAGAGACGTTTAATGGGAGAAGTAAATGTCACCAGAAAGGAAATTTTGTTAAATATTTTATAAAAGCATGATTTAATGTATAAAAAGGATTTGTTAACATTTTAACACACATTTCGACAACAATTACACATTACAAGAATTCACATAAATTTACTGGAAATAAACAAGGATACATCGACGTACAGTACAGGTTTCTATAGCAGCAATGTATTTGGATGGACTGATGTCAAGGTGAATTTAAGTTTCGTTTCGGGGACAACGGAGAATTCCAACGGCGTCGTCCAGGTTTCGAGAGAAATAAAAGTTTGTTTAGAACGACGAAAATTGACAATCTTAAAAAAGTCATTATAAAAAGTCTGAAATATATTTTCAAAAGAAAAAAGGGTTTTAAGAAGAAATATTAGTAAGGAGAAGAAGTACCAGTGAATAAAAGAACCTCACCATACAGAAAAGGCTGCATCGAGAAATAAAGGGGAAAGAAGAGATACAGGAAGGACCGTCAACGGAAATACACTTACACTTTCACACAGTCTAAAAAATATAAATAAAAATTAATAAAAATATTATTAAAATAAAATTTTAACTAAATTCTCAGTACAATATCCATGTCTCGTCAAGAAAAACTACTGGTTTCGATGACAAAGAATTCGTATTTTCGATGTAGCTTCTCAAAAATTGACGTCGGATTTCAGCAATATGTGGTTTTTCAATTAAAGCCCTGCGATTGCTGTCCCTTAAAACCTATACAATGGAGTGCACGATTCACGCTGTTGTTACTTAAAATTATTCGGTTTTTTCGAAACTCACTTTGTGAATATATTGTGTACAATGTATTTCTTATATTCATTTTGAGCGCTTCTGATATATCTTCAGTGTTTGTTTTCTTGCCGGGACTGGAAAGTATCGGATTATGAACACTACGGGCTTTAATTCGTTTTACTGTAGATACACTAATTTTTAAATGGTAATAATGCTATACTGGTTCCATTTTACCTCTTGTACAGATGATAATGGTAATAAAGAGCCATTATTTTCTTTTTCTTTCTGAATATACTCCAACAAATTTAACACAAACTGTTGTATTTGGGAGCGCAAAGTTTTTCAATATACAGACATTGTATTTACAGCAGTTGTTTCTGAGATACTAAAGGTGATAGTTTTCAAAAAAACTGGTTTTATAAAACTCTAAGCAAACAACAACTAGAAATAAAACGTCGAACACAGTAAAACATAAATGATAACCGGATGTACTAAATAGTCAAAATAAGTATTGATTTCAGTGTCATAAAGTATGATGTATGAATCCCGATACTTGTACTAATGTTGTCATTGTCTTGCACTTTATCCCCTATATGGAAAAATTCGACGGTTCGTTTATTAGTATATGTCGCGTCGATTGACAAACGTTTATATAGCTATCTTTGTGTTTACAGGGATAAAGCAGATAATGTTCCAACCATTTGTCTTTACTAAGTTTGCACATCAATGACGTAGGGTTCATCTTTCCTGATTCTGAGTATTACCACAATTAATAAAAAGTACATCGCCCGATTCTCATAACAAAAAAAATATTGTAATCAAAGTAAATGTTGCAGTGTTATTAAAAACCTTAATGAAAAGAATCATTATACCGATTTATTAATTAATTACAAAAAAATAAATTTGCATTAAATTGACGAATCTACTGATAGGCTACTACTGGTTATAAAATCTCCACTGAATAATAAGATTTGTGATTCTTTCTTAACCCTGAAGCCTATAACAATGGCTGGAGCATATACTAATACAAAATCAGCCATAAATCCCATTCTTAAAATGCTTCTTTCGATTTCAACCTTAGAACGCCACAATACGATATTACAAACTTTCGTGATTAGTACAGATAGGTCGAAGTACACCAAAATACTTTTAATAGTTCATAGCGTGAGTATAATAAAAATGCCACTTGTCTACACTCATAAATTTTATGATAAGCAAAATTATTCAATCTTTGTACACAATTACAATAAAGATGTTTGTCCATGTTTACTTATCCCGGTTAAATTACTAGCCTATAATAACGCTGAGTTATTTCGCATACAACAGTAATGAATTCACAATTTCAGTTTATAGTTTTAAGTTTGGCTAACAAATTTTTGATAAAGTAGATTTAGTTATAAAAATAACCAGGAAATTCTTTTATACGAAATTAAGTGTCGACCATAGTAAATAATTTAATTTGCTTCCTTCATTAATATGGAGCTGTAATATTTGCATCTCTGTATTTCGGTGTCGCAATTGACCTCGATGTTAATTTGCTCAACAGGTGTATTAATACTGTATGTAATTTTCTCTGATTTCAAAATTTCCCACCAATTTTGTTTGCGTAGTTTTAATTATTATATATTAATTATAATAATATATTATATATAATAATTAGTTAGATTAATAAAGTAAAAGTTAAGTTACATGCATTAAACTAAATACAATACCATATCGTAAATGTATAGTGTTTACATATAACCTTAATAAAGTATAATGAAATTAAAATTAGGAAACGAAAATTTATTCATTTCTGAACATTTACAGAAAAAATGACACGAAATACTTAATAACCAAATACATACATGCAAATGTATATCTTGACAATGTAAAAAATTTTTAGAAATTTAAGAGCATTAGAAAAGGGATAATCTGATCGACTTCTTCATTAGCAATTTACCTCAAAGTTTGCATTATGCCGCAAAATTATTTTATTCTTTTACAAAGGATATATAAATACATAAATGGGTCATTCTTTTACAAATCGTACACCTTTTTTGACTTCATAATTTGGATACGTAACGAAATGTTTCTATCACTTATATACATGAAAAAAGGCAGCACCTATATTAGGATTTCGTTCGTAAATGTGTATTTTTCAAAATATGTATATTTTTCGTTTTGATCGTTTGCTAGATTCTCTAATATTTAAAATTCGTTATCTGCGGTTCTACTAAACGGACCCTTTTCGTTTTCTTTTCTATTCGCTTTCTATTTGCATGCTAACAGTATTTATTTATCGTTATTTAGTATAATATAATAACAATTGAATTGTTTAAACTAGGTATGGGCAACCTTCCAGCCCGCGGGCCACATGCGGCCCTCGCGTAAGGTTTGTTCGGCCCGCTATTGAATTCTTTCGTTGCATATTAGCACGGCCCGTCTAAACTTAATTCATAATGAATCATAAGGATACTACAAAAATGTATATTTTTCAAGATTACTCACAGTATAAAACTTCTACAAAAAAGGTTGCCCATGCCTGGTTTAAACGATGTTTCCATGCTTATGCCCACAACGTAAGAAATTGAAAAAATAGCATACATTCGCTATGTCTCAGTCCAAACAAAAACACTTTTGAAAAAATTGGGTTCTCTATTCCGTCAAAAGATATTAAATAATTTCAAGCGCCTGCCGTGCGGCGCGCACAGCGCGCTCAATTTACAACAGAGTGTCGTTCGCGTTTGCGCCCAATCCCCGCTTTTAGACAGTTATTTTATTATATCAGAACTTTACATTATTCGTAAAGAAACCGAGTATACGTGACCCTAATTATTTCACTAAATTTTAAATGTAAATCATCGAAAACTGAGGAACGCAAATATTAGGTACTATTCGATTTCTATGAAAATGAATAACTAGAATATTGAGATAATCAAGCGACTGTAGGATATTGTTATACGGACATGTATTTCGGATAAAATGAATATCATGTAATCTTCAACGACACGTTATAAAAAAGGAATTATTTCATAATTTTTTAAAATGCTTTGCTTCTATCTTTTTCTCCGTAATCGGTATAATGCAATAGTATGTCAACATCCCTTTCACCGTCAAAGCCATTTTGAATCTTGCCTAATTTTTTGTGCTTCATCGAATTCTTTATTCTCCACAAATTCGAATGAAATATTAGGAAGCGACTCAGTTGCCCATTCGAATAATTCTTTCGGCGTTTATATGGAATTGTTTATTCTTTAAAGGCTAGTTCTAGCAGCCAACCTCTTTAAAGTGCCACCCAAGCTATGGCACGCACCTTCGCCGTGGGAAGTTGGGAAAAATGCCACTCTGCAGCTAAACCAAAATTTTTTAAGTGATGAGTGAGATTGACAAAATTTTTCCTGTTTTTATACTGCGCACTCGCCCCATCAGAAAAATATATAATTCTTTTAATTTTGTTGAAGTTCCGCTTAACAAAATTTACTAAATATTGTTGGAACACATGAACGGCAATTGTATCATGGTGCAAACATTCGGATATACTCACAAAAGTTCTTATTCTAGTTTCGCCGTTATCGTGCTTGTAGTAAATTGCAAATGGGTGCACTGTTATCTGGTTGTTATTCCAGTGAATCCCTTGTACAGCGTTTTGAACAACAAAAGCATAGTTATCAGAAAAATCACAGATTACAATGCATTCACTTTCTGTCAAATCTTTTTTATTCTTCATGAAACCATTCTGTTTTCTTACGAGGTATGAATGTAGAAGTAATTTTTCTAAACCGATCATTAATTTCTGTAAATATTCGTCAACTGGGGATACCATAACTTGTAAAGGTGGTCCTATCGACGTTCGTCCATTATCTGTATGTGATTTCGTCAATGTAATTATACTCAAAAATGTTTTCTAATTCGTCGATCAGATCTGTTGCACCAGGACACTCAGAGCACGTTCCAAAATAACAATTTGTTGATGCTTCAACGCAAATCATACGTCATGATAAGTTTTGATTGGGTCCGGAGTATTGGCTTTCAGGTTTTTAATATTCGACTCTTCGATTAATAATTTCATATTCTCATGAATAGCACAAAGACAGACTGAATGGGTTCCACTTGCACCTGCTGACACACAATGTTTCGGTCTAAAAGATGCGAATTTCGAAAAACTACATTTGATTTGTGGGTGACTTTCCTTGAATAGTTGGTGAAGTTCTTTCAAATTCGCTAATAGTAATCGCTTTTGCACGTGAATACGTTTATTATCTCTTTTGACCGAAACATAATCTTTTCGTCTTGCGACTATTCTCATCAAGTTCGTAGAAGCTGATTATCAGATCAACTACTTCTTGTTGTATCGATGGATGGCTCTTCGGGCTGGGATCGGCTAAGATAAATTTCTTCAAAATGATGTTGGATTTTTCGAAAAGACCATACTTTTAAAACGGCCAAAATTTTCATTTTCGTTGAACGCTCTGTAATTGCATTGAATTCGTCCTTTAAAATTCTCAAGATGTCATTTCCATCAGTTTCCTCAACACTACTATCATTCACATTAATCGTAATATGGAAAATCCTTTCTGACATCGCTTCAGAAATGTTTTTTATTTTCTCTTTCAAATAGAACTTCTGAGAAACTTTCTTTTTTATTGGTGAAGTTCCAATCAAATATAAACCCTTATTGATTGCATCAATCGCTTCATGAATCACTTCTTCCTCTGTCTCGAACGATGCAGGACTTTCCGGAATCTGATCCACGTCCTCATAATTTTCGTCGAACGCTTCATTATTCGTTGAGGTGTTACAGATCAAATCATCAACGTCTTCATGCTAGAATATTCGTACGCACATCAAACATGTGATTGTGGAATAACGAAGGAGCGTTACATGCGCTCGGTAGGGTTTGAAACAATGAAATGTATCGCAGCGTGCCGAATAAGGCTGATTACAAGCTTAAACACTTTCGAATGTGGCACGGCGGGCGTTCGATATTATTTAACATCTTCTGACTGAATAGAGAACCCACTTTTTGAAAACTGGGTGATCTAGATTGAGATATAACGAATGTATGGTATTTTTTTCAATTTCATACGTTGTGGGCATAATGATGAAAACATCATTTAAACAATCCAATTGTTATTATTTTATACTGAATAATGATGAAGCAATATTGCTAGCATGCGAATAGAAAGCTGACATAACAAGGTTTTCAATGCCTTAAGAACGAGAACGATCTCTTCAGTAGAACCGGAGATAATGAATTTTGAATGTTAGAAAATCCAGCAAACGATTAAAACGCGAAGTACACATACTTTCAAAAATACACGTTTGCAAACAAAATCCAGATATACGTGTCATTTAAATTAATAAGAACGAGTTGGAAAAAATTTTAAGGCATTAAAAAAAATGATAATTTTTCTTTTCCTCAAATCCGTACGGTTTGTAAAAGAATGACCCAAATACATATTACGGATTCCACGGTACTACACCCGAAAACGCACGCCCCGTTTATACATATATATTATCCGCATCACTACTGATTTAGTTATCCGAATTCTAATAGGGAACACTTTTAGAGCGAAACTCTTTTACTGAGGTTCTGCGCCGAGAGTTAACTGAGAAAAAGTCTGACACTTCGATGTGAGACGCTTGAAATCATCACTAGACGCTTTTCTAGCTTTAAGATGCGTGTAAATATAATTGTAATATAATAGGGAATATACATAGTTACTACAAATGATTAGTGCACAACTACAACATTACTGGATGTCATGATATTGCATTTGACGGGATGGATGTCAATTACTTAAGAGCTTCGCTATTGCCGGGTGTCCCACGACACCTCTCTTTTTTGTGAATTACTAAACAAGCTATAACACGTTTCGCTTGTATGTTCATTAGTTATAGTCGTAGTTAACATACGTACAACATCCAGTGTGCAACCCATACTGCACACTGAATGCACACAACGTGCTCCTAAGCGTAGTCGCAACGTTAAATAAAAAAATTAATGTTAGAAAAGCTAAAGACAGGTATCCGTGGAAACAGAAAATACTGAAGTAAAACCTTCCCCATTCATTGAAAAATAGTGAGAGTAAATATGATAAAGGGTCTGACTCCACTATGACATATTTAAAAACAAAAGACATCAAAATTCTGTAGAATTTTTGGATTTACGTTATCCACTGAAACTGAAAACGCAAGATTATAGGAAGATAAGGAGGAAGAACACTTACGTGTATCTAAAGCAGTAGAACTAAACCAGAACGAAGCTGTGTGTAAGTGATGGATTAACACACTTTACTCGACATAATACAAATACACTTTTCCGTTTATATGTCTGTCTAGGAAATCCATCAACAGATAGATACACACACGAATAAATGTAGAATATATATACACATGTAATAATTCAAATGCAAAACTAATAATAAAATATAGTGTTTTAATCCATCAGATATGAAATTCTAAACATTATTATTATGACGATTATTTGTATGTTTTAATTTCGTTTGTTCGTGCTAATGTAAGAGTACAATGTATTTTTGGGTTTCTTCACATTTGATGACATTCTTGGTGGTCATGTGTTTCCCGATTTCAGCATTACCACGAATGAACCGTTAGTTACTGCTTTTCTCGTTAATGGTTGTCTGGAATTATTCGTGTGCTTTGTTAATCATTTTTTTATATACATTAAAATGCCTAAACCGTTTAGTGGAGAAAACAAATGATTGCTTCCTTAATACACTTCTTTAAAGAAGAACGTGTAAATGCTAGCCCATTTATACCGTCCAATGTTGTAAAAGAGCATAAGTACAAGATACGTATAAAATTAATGAATATCCTCTTAATAAATAAAATAAATTTGACCAGGAGCCCTGTATGGCAATATGTGAAAACGTTCAAAACTTGTTACTTCAATTGATGATGACACATCACAGGTTTCCATCCAGAATACAATTTATCAGGTGAACATCCCAGGTGAAAATAACTTTTAGTTATTTGAATTTATGTAAACAGATATATTATTTTAGATGAATATGTTACTATAAATTTACTTTGGGAAAGTTACTGAGGCGGACATTTTTCATTGATGCCAGAAATAATTATCGAAGAGGTTTATGTAATATCTTAGGTTTAGTTTAAATTGGGCGCCACAAAAATGAGTAGGTTAAGTTTTAACAGCAACGTATTACAATGTTACAGATTCGGATACAAATAATGATGGTTACTAAGAACACAAGTTGTTTATTAATAAAGGTTACATTTACAACGCTAAAGTTTCATGAAATTGTTTCATGTTGTTTTACAACGTTTAACCTTTCTGCGATTATATCAACACTATAAAGCAGGGGTTCTCAACCGCCGTGTCGCGACATATTGGTGTGTCGCGAATACATGTCAGGTGTGTCGCGAGACTTTGAATGTCTTCTAATCTTCCGCAGATAAAATATCGTTCTAGATTCTAGAACATAAAAAAATTATCGCCAAATCGTTTCTTGAAGTAGCCCAATTTGCAAGAAATCGACCATCATTATATGTGATTATACACATTTAAGCATGTATCGTATAAAAATCATATATTTTTTGCATTCAACTCTGAAAGAAACGATCCCCCATTTAGTGAATAATCTTCACCAGAAAAGTTCCATTTTTTGCGGCGGGCGGCATCCTTTAAACTTTGTCGGCATTGTCGGCTGCGTCAGTAAAATATGTCGGTGGATACTCAAAGTAAGTTTCCCGAAATTCTGGAGTATTCCTCATTCAGTTTGTTTGGGCGTATATAGAAATCCGATTATTTTGTGCACATTATATGTCACATATAATTACACCTAAATCATTTACATGTAATTTATGACGGTTACGAAAGTGCATTTCTAGGTCTCATGAATCCATCAGACGTAGATTAAGGTACCGGTAGAAGCATTTAATCGATGGCTTTAATCATTACTTGGAACTACACTTTCTATCCGACCATATATATATCACCAACATATGCCGACACAGGCAGTTAGAGTTACAGTAGCAGTCGTAGCTTAGCTCACTATCAGTTGGCGTTAGAGTTACAGTGGCAGACGTAGCTCAGCTCATCGTCAGTTAAGCAGCTAAAAATTAGTTGTATCTCAGTTCAGTTAACCTTCCTATACTCACGCATACGGTCTGTGAGATCGACTTATATAGTATAGTATACGTCTTTCATTTTGACGTGAGTATAGGAAGGTTAAGCAGTTCTGTGAACCACCGCGCAATAATCGTCGTGGTAATAAATAAGTGAAGTAATTCAGTGCGTTATTATTTTCATTACCACCTCGCAGCATTCCTTCAAAGCAGGAGGAATCGTCCAAACCAGGACCAACATCCAGTCCAGCATAACCGCCACTATAAAGAAGAATATATAAATTTTGGATTTACGTAGACAGACGCGGGGGACAAACCTAGTCCGAAATGTTTGGTGTATGGCATGGTGTTGTCAAATAAATCTATGGTACCTAACAAGCTCAAAAGGCATTTGGAACGAAACCACCAAAGCGTCTCTCAAAAACCGCAAGAATATTTTCAACACCTGTATTCTTCCATTCAAGCCTCTTCTGTCATGATGGAAAAACGAATAAAGCTTTCAGATAAAGCCCTTTTGGCATAATTCAACATTTCTGAAATGATTACCAAGAAACAGAAACCCCATAACATCGGCGAAGAGCTTATATTACCGGAATGTAAAGAAATTGTTGCTATTATGTTGGGACCGGAAGCAGTTGAACAGATTTCAAAAGTACCTCTGTCCAATGATACCGTTCATCGGCGCATTAAGGACATGTCACTTGATATTCAAAGTAATGTCATAGAAAACTTAACAAACACGCAATTTGCTCTACAGTTAGATGAATGCATCGACATTTCAGCAAAAGCTCAATTATTAGCTTTTGTGAGATTTGTTTGCGGATCAGAAATTATTCAGCAATACTTATTTTGTCGACAACTGGAAACAACAGCCATTAGAGCTGATATATTTGCTGCTGTTGATAGTTTCTTTCAAGATAACGGACTCAAGTGGGCGGATTGCATTGCTATATGTACTGATGGCGCTGCTGCAATGACAGGAAGTATAAAGGGGTTTCTGACTTTTGTGCAGAATAAAAACCCATCAGTAATAACTACTCATTGCTTTCTACATAGAGAGGCCTTAGTGGTGAGGACTACGGACGGAAATCGTTTGGGTGACGTCATTCAAACGATTGTTTCATCGATCAACTATGTAAAAACCCGTCCTATAAAATCGCGAGTGTTTGAGAAACTTTACAAAGAAATTGCCGCAGATCATAAACTGTTATTCCACAGCAAAATCCTTGACTATCCAAAGGAAAAATGCTTACCAGAGTTCTAGAACTTAAAGACGAACTACTTGATTTTTTTTGAAAGTAATGATAAGTTTGAATATTGTGAATCTCTTAAAAACCCCGTTTGGTGTGCTGAGCTGGCGTACCTTTCCGATATTTTCAACAAACTTAATGCTTTGAATTCAAGTATGCAGGGACGGCATGAAACTATCATAACATCAAGTGATAAAACAGCGTATTTTCGAAAAAGCTTTTCCTTTGGATCTGAGCCATAGGAGAGAACGATCTAATTGCTTTTCCATCTACGGATACTGCATCAAGTGAGTTGAACGCAGAGGAAAAGAATCAGATAAAAGAACGCATAATAGGACACCTATCTGACTTGCAACTAGAGATATCCAAATGCTTTCTCTCGATCTCGACTACTGGCTGGGAGTGGCTGATTGCACCTGACGAAGACAATGCATTCAAAGCAGAATTAAACTGCTCCGAAAAAGAGCAACTTATAGAAATATCATCGGATACAGTCCTGAGATCGAAATTTAGAGAGAATGCTCCCGAGGTTTTTGCATCTCAATCAGAAATGAATATCCGGATATCGCGAATAAATCAATATCTCTTTTACTGCATTTCTCAACGTCCTACTTGTGCAAGTCTGGATTCTCTATATTGAAGAATATAAAATGTGACTACAGGTCTCGCCTACTTGATGTGGACGGCGAGATGAGAGTGTGTTTGTCAAGAATTCGTCCGCGCATAGATATAGTTTGCAGAATTCGCCAAGGACAAGTATCTCACTAGTTTTAAGATTTATGTCTTTATATTTCTGATGTTGATGATTATTTTTTATGTTCCTGCTTAAGAGTCATAACTTTCTTTTATGTTTATATTTTTCAATTTAAGAATCTTATGCAATAAATTAAAAAAAAAAATTTTTGTCGTTCCATAATAAAAAGAAGTATTGTAGGCACTTTATGTGTTCGTTTTCTTTGCATCTAGGTAAAAAGTAACATGTAGGGATGTCGCGAAAGCTTGAAACGTACTCCCAAAGGAAAAACAGTGGAGAACCGCTGCTATAAACGACAAACAGGTCCAGGATTGTGTATTCCCAGATGAAACCTGTTTTTTTTTCAAAATTGCACTGATAGACACTAGATAGACAATAGAAAATATGCCATTACATTCGATAAGTAACGGCTTCCAAATCAAATACATACATATCTGAAGTTGAACTTGGCCGTTATAAAATACCAAAATTTTGTTAAAATTTAATTTTGAAAGTAACTTCCACCATGTAATGTCAATTAAGGATGGAAACTTAAGTCATAGTAATTATCTATTGCTGCTTACTTAATTTGCATTTCAACCAGAAGTAACTGCATGAGTTTAATATTGTACATAGCTAGTAAAAGAATACAATTGAGGTTGTGTTTACCTATATAAATACTTATTCTGGTTGATATAATAATAAAATATAGCAAACAGTTTAAGCAAAACCGATTCATAAACTATCCTCTTACAAGAAAATACTGGTAAGTGTGTCTCGTCGATTTAAATGAAGCTTTGTGGGTTTATAGACCGGTGTAGTGTAAAAACAACAGTCATTTTCTTAGCTGCCCAATCCCACATTAGCGAGGGCGCTCTAAACTCAACACTATCCTTCGCTGGTGGACTGAGTATCTCAGAAACTATAAGAGAAATCAGAAAAAGTTAAGGGAAGATTTAAACTGTTTTACATGCTCTTAACAATGATATTTTCCCTATAATAAGATGGTGAGGGGTAACCTTCATAAACATACACTACCGTCCATATATATGGGGACGACTTCAAACTTGACGTTTTCGTTGAATTGAACAGAAATATAGAGTAGATTTGTAGTAATATTTATTAATACATTTTTGACATTGCGAAAACAACATTTAATAACAAAGAAGAAGCACACAATATTACAAAATAAAATTTAAACTGATTTTTCGTCAATATGGCCACCTCGAGATTTAATAATTGCGGCACACATTCTTGGCATTCTTCTAATCAGAGACTCCAGATAATCGCCTGTAATTTCGGTCCATGCTACCTGGAGCTTCTCCAAAGATCTCGTACGCTGCTAACTCCTTTTTTCGAATACTGCGGTCTAATTCATCCCACACTAGCTCTATTGGCGACAGATCTGGAGATTGAGGTGGCAATATCATTCGTATCAACTTGCCTTCTTCCTCAAGAGACATCAAACAAGTTATACATAAACAAGATGAATGTTTGGGGTCGTTATCTTCTTGGAAAACGAAACCATGGCCACATAATCTTTCCCCACTTAGCACAGCATTTTCCTGTAAGATATTCAGATAACCCGCCTTACCCAGGATCTCGTCCATTTTTTCAAATCGCCTACAACTGTACCACCAAAACAACCCCAAACCATCACACTACTTCCACTGTGTTTCACTGTAGGAACCAGACATTGTTCACTTGCTGTTTCTCCAGTCTACCGCCTCACAAACGATCGACGTTCTGAACCAAAGATATGGAATTTGGATTCGTCGGTCCACAACACTTTATGCCATTGCTCTAGCGTCCAATCCTTATGTTGAATGGCTCATTCCAGTCTCTTTTTCTTGTTTTGCTGTTACAGCAATAGCTTTTTCGTAGCCATTCTTCTCCTTAGCTCTGCTGCAAGAAGTCTCCGTTTAACTGTGTAACAGATATTGCTGTTTCCCAAAATATTCAGATGCTGAGTGATTTGGGTGGGAAACCTATTTCGTTTCGAAGTTACTATTATAAATTGATTTTCAGCGGCTGCCGTTGCTCTTTTTCGCCCTGAGCGTTTTCTATTCCGAAGTGAATCTGTTTCCCGCATTCTCTTAAGAGTACTGAATACTCCGTTTTTTGATAGCTTTACTTTTTTAGCAATTTATGCTATTGAATATCCTCCGCCACGTAATTTTATAATAGCCGCCTTTTTTAAATTAATATTTCTTGTCGTTTGGGCATTTTTAACGAAGATCTAACATGGAAGATAACAAATTTTAAACTGACGCTTTATTTGGAATACTTGCATACATTTACCAATATTTTTATAATTTCTTTGTTGGAATCTATTCGTCTTACAGTGCGAACAATGTTCTTCTAAAATTTATTTTAATCTTGTTACTGTAGGGATTAATACAGTTCCAGGTATCGTAAAATGTAAAATAAAGCAATGGTCGTAAAATGCAAATTACTTATAAAGTGTAGCATTTTAGGGGATTGTTTGGTTAAACTGTGCTATAAATTTACGAATTGTCATTGTAATGTATAATATAAACTTTGAAGATATTAGTATTACTATGTCTATGATATTCTTTACTTTCTATTGTCGTCCCCATATATATGGACGGTAGTGTATGTATGTATATTTGTTATAGGGAAAATATTCACGTCATCGTTAAGAGCATATACGAGGGATAAGCTGAAATTATTGAGAATAAAGAACACGGTTAATATTTTCTAGGATTTTATTTTAAATATGCTCAAAGTAATTCCCTTCAGCAATGATACATTTGATCATTATATCTTTCTACTGTTTAAAAGCTCCCAACGAATATTATTTCGGAATACCTTCAAAATAAGGGTGAACTGCGGTATCAATCTCTTCTTGAGACGAAAACCTTCTGTTTCGCAAATTTTGCTTAAGTTAAAAAATTGCCATAACTGACACATTGCTAAATCAGGTGAGTACGGCGGATGTTCTATTACTTTTATATTCTTTTCAGCGAAAAACTGCAGCATTGTCATGGTGGAGCATAATACCCTGGTCTGAAATTCTATTGAACACTTCAGGCAAACATTGTTCAGTATACCACTTAGCTAAGTGGTGTTTTGTCCATCTAGCTTAGTTGCATTTACCAAGCCCGTACTTCTGAAGAATGCCTCATAATAACCTTTTTCATAGGTCGCTGCTTCTTACTCATTTGGATTTTACCCATCTTTATGTATCCATACACAACTCTCTTGGGGGTAGGAAGGTTCCCGCCATTATTTAATAAATTTAAGGTTTCATGGCGAATTCTCACACGCACTGATTTTTGGAAGTCAGAAAGGTGATGTGACACAAAACGACTTACCGCTGTTTTAAATGCAGGTGATCGTGTATGATTGTTTTAACAGCTGAGGATCCAATTATAAGTTTACGTACTATTACCGCATAAGTGGCTTTATTGTCTTCTTCACTTATTTTTTAACAGCAGCACGCCCTGCTCCTTTTGATGCTGAACAGAATTCCTTTCGCGTTAAAATTCCTTATACCATCGGTAAATTGTAGTCAAGGAAGGTACTTGTTCACTAAAAACTCAATCTAAACCCTCTTTGCACTCATAAGTGCTTAAACCTCTTTTAAAATCATAGTAAATTATGATACGAAACTGCTCTCTGGCTAATTCCATTTTATTTTACTTTTCAAAAATAAGTAGCTGAGAGTTGTAACGAACGTAATTTCAACAACTGAACATCAAATGACATAAAAAGTAGCTCTAAGTAAACACTGTGAGATTGTTTTTCACAGTTTGCTAGATTTTCTTATTCTCAATAATTTCATCTTCTCCTTCGTAAAACAGTTTAAATCTTGCCTTAACTTTCTTTTTATATTTCTGAGAGTTTCTGAGTTATTGAGTCATACAGCAAAGGGCAGTTTTGAGATTAGGGCGCTATACAGCCCGGTAATGTGAGACTGGGCAGCTAAAAATGTTACTGTTGTTGTTACACTACATCTGTCTATAAACCCACAAAGTTTCATTTCAATTGGTGAGACACACTTACCAGTGGTTTCTTGTTAGTGTTCATTATTAAATTTATAATAAATCTAACAGTACAGATTACCCAAAAGACTGTACTCCCTATTTTGCAGGTTTGTCGTATTATGTATAATTTTAAATTCTCTCTTTGGATACTATGCCGTGTATCATTAATATGGTGACCTACACTTGAGGATCCTAGTTTTCTATAGCGCTAACCAGCCATGTGCCCTTTGAATAGTTTCGATACGATGGTACACTGTGTCTGTCCGATATAAGAATAATTGCTTCCTCCGCATTCAATTTTGTAATTATTCGACTTTTCTTACGTCAAAAAATTTTTCAAAATTCCTAATAGGTAGTTTTAACATATTTTTTGATATAAAGCAAGTGATCATGTTGTACTTGCTAAAAATAGGATTTATGCTTTTCGATTTTCCATAGACGGGTGCTTTTATAACATTTTTGTAGCGCGTTTGTATCGCAACTAAGGTCGATGAAGTCTGTCTATCTGTCTCTTAGGTTGAATTCTAATAAGTATTTTGTCGACATCTCTAGCCAAATAACCACTGCAAACTGCCATTTTTTTATTTGAGCGCAGTATCAAATCTATTTTGATTTAACGGAAAATTAGCCTAACGATTCTCAAAGAGATTGACATTTTTTGTTGGACAGTAGTTTGAATTTGTTCCAAAGCGGTTCTCTCTGTATTCGCGAAAAAAATTTGAGACAGTCGTGGTCAACAGAACAGAAAAAATAATTGTACATTTAAAAAAAAATATATTAAACAAAACAACCTAGGAAAAGATTAGAGGCTGAGAAGCTTGTGTTTTGTTACCCCAATTTATTAAAAAACCGTAAATGGACATCTATTAAGGAAGTGGTGTATAATATTTACACTATAAAAATAAAAATTTAATTCGAATTAAGAAAATTAGAGACTAGTAATAGTTTGTTTTAAGTTGTAAAATTGTGTATTTTGGAAAATACTTTATTTTTACTATTAAATTTTTTATTACGCATTTACCTCATTTTTTTTCCATATCTACTTCTCATAAAGACTGTCAATTTTAATTATTATATTTTTCATAAATTTTTCAAAATATTGCTTCCATTAAGGTTGGGACTCCATTAAGCTTTCACTTAACTTCGCGCCGGTTGGCAGAAGTATTGTAGGTGAAAATCGTAAAGATGGTCGATAAACCTGGCAACACTGGATTGGTTTAGAATAGTCAATGAACGTACCGATTCATGTATAATTTGGCTCAAGATTGCTATAAGTATGGTTTGGTTCAGGATTATGCTATTTATATATAGAAATAGCGTTATATACATCTTTTCAATTTTAGGAAGTTTTAAATGTATATACATTCACAAGGCCAACTGAGGCTCTAGTATACTGATATATGTATGTATATTTCGACTGAGTGGCTATCTTTATTATTTAAGCATGGTTTAGGATTGTATAAATCTTCAGCTGGCTTGACACTGATAGAAAGATGTATATATGTATGTATATATATATATGTATGTATATATATATATATATATATATATATATGTATGTATGTATATATATATATATATATATATTACTATTACTAACTTTCTCCGACGATTGAATTACGAATTTATATACTAAAGGGATATTAGAGCCTGTCCTCACAATATTAGGTTATGTATAATCCCGTCGATAGTAATTATCCTTTCATTATTTAACTGTACTATTAATATATATATATAGTAGCAACACAATAATTTAATTGAGTGTAAATATAGTAAGGATTACAATTTTACTATAGATACGTTATTCCGCATGCTGGAACTAGTAATGGTTTTATGTTAGGAGCCAAATTAATTTTGTCATCAACAGGCTACAGCGAATTCCATTGAGAGATGAACCATATAAGTTTTCAAAATTGGTTTCATAATAAAAATTTCCGAACAGTTCTTTATGGAAATTTCCTCAAAAAGGAATTTTATATTAAAAGTTGCATTGTAATTATATATTTAATATGCTTAAGTTGTTGAAAATTTTAGAAACAAACCACCGAAAGAGTATAAAGTGGATCGTTTGGCTAAACAAGCTAGCTATGAAGTAGGTACTACGTTTGTTTGAGCTAATTTGGGGAATAACTAAAAACTATTACAATCGACATAGGTAGAAATGGAAAATCTGCACAGACATGTTTGTATATGTGGGACAAATCACTGCAACATATCGCTCAAGAAATGCGATTAAATTCGACCATTAGGCATGTCAAAAACAAAATACAGGAAATCGCGAAATAGGATTTCATAGAAAAAAATATTATTATCTAATTATCATTAACTATGATGTTACATCAGATCAATTCAATTTCTGACATTGAATGAAAAAACACCATTTTTGTAATTATAGCAAACGCTCGATAATGTAAATACCCGATATTGGAAACACTGCGAATGTGAACACAAAATTCATACTATAGGATTATACGGAACGCTCGATAACATAAAAGCATTCGATAATTCGATAACGTAAACAGATCTGCGATCAAGATGATCAACGAAGATCGAATTTAATCGGGATGGATCGAGTGTGTATATGCACGCTTATGCGATTTCCGATCGCCTGTGAATAACTACGAGCGTTACAAGTTTATGTAGCATATATCCATATTTGAACTTAATTGTGTACATTCCCTGAATAACTTATTGCTATAGCAAATACATATGTTTAGTTCCGAATACATACACACATATGTAGTTTTGATTTTGCAAAACTAGTCTTAGTTACAATTTTGTGGAATGAGGTTCGTTCTTTAATACACGATTATAAAACGCTCTTTCGATTTATTGTTATCCTTAGTGTTTACAAAGTGTTCGAATATATTTTGTATTTTCTTTTAATAATTTGTTGGTTAATAATCACCTTCGCTAATGTTAAGATTTCGATAATGTGAAGCACCCTTGGTCTGAATTAGTTCACGTTATCGATCGTTTGCTGTATTTCGAAATTTTACTATATCTTATATGATGATTACTGTATAAAAGTACTATATGCACTTAGAATACCTCGACAAATTTATCTTGTCTCTTGCAAAAATTATATTTAATAAAAATAAATAATTTAGTAAAGGATATCTATCCTTTCTCTTCCAAATTAAAACAGTAAGAATACAAATACTTTCATCAAAACGTAGAGATACGATATGATGTGAGGCTACTGATACTTTTGATAAAATAATTTTTACTTTAATTTCGGACACATAACCTTACTTTACTTGTAAACAAACCATATATCAGTCAAACGGATATCGGCACCACTGCTGAAATGGAACATCTAGTTTTAATGTGTGTTTGCTATAGTTTATAAACGACTTTACTACCCAACATCAAAAATATACACGAAAGTCATTGTACACCTATCTAAAATGGGCTTTCTGCAATATAAATATTACTGTTGGTACGGAAACCTATACATTAGAAAAGGCATAAAAACTAATAAGAATTCTACATTTTATTTTACAATAGAGTCCATTCAAATTAATAGAAACGAGAAAACGTAATAATAAAATCTCACAAAGTGAACGTATAATAATAAAATATAAATATAAAGCCCTATAAAGAAAATAAATCTGAGAGAAATTGGTCATATTATTGGCAAAGCACATTCTACAGTGCAAGCCATTATAAATAAATTTAATAGCACCGGAAATATTCAAAATATACGCCGAAAAAGACGTCCAAAGAAGATAACACGCCGCCAGGAATGAAATGTTTTGCACATAATTCATAAACATCCGAGAACAAGTACTCCAAACATAGCGGTACAAGTAGAAAAATTTACAGAAAAGTATGTTAGTTCATAGTGTATAAGGAGATTAAGAAAACATGGCTATAATGGCCAAGTTCCTTGCATGAAATCCTTAGTTAGTGCTTCTAATCAACTCAAAAGGGTACAGTTTGCCGAAGAGCACCAAAATAAAGGCATGGAATTTTGGGCAACGGTGTAATTTACAGATGTAAGTAAATTCACCATTTTTACTTCAAATGAGAGAGGGAAGATCTGGAAAAACCATATAAAGCATTTGATATTCAAAATACTGTGTGTACTACCAAACATGGAGGAGAAGCCATCATGGTTAGAGGTCCATGTCAGCGACTGGAGTGAAGAGTTTGGTGTTTAGTGAAGGTATTATGGATAAGAAATCATAAATATTTAAACATTTTAACCTTCCTATACTCACGTCAAAATGAAAGACGTATACTATACTATATAAGTCGGTCTCACAGACCGTATGCGTGAGTATAGGAAGGTTAAAGGCCATTTAAAAACTGATGTTGAAAAACTGCAATTAAGAAAACGATAGATGTTTCAACAAGATCAAGATCCTTAGCATACGGCATTCATCGTGGGTGAATGGCTATTATCTAATGTGCTCAAATAGCTTAATTCTCCGACGCAGTCGACAGATTTAAATCCCATCGAGTATGTATGGGATTATCTAAAAATAAAATTACAAAATCGTTCTCTAACAAGTCGAGAATCCTTCATGGGATCAAACTCCAGCAAACTTTACAGATAAGTTAGTATCTTCAATGCTTAGAAGGTTAGCTGCTGTCCTTTAAGCTAAAGGAGGTCCCACAAAATTGCGGGATTCTATTGTAAAATAAGATTTATTTTTGGACTAATTTGTTGTCTTTTCTAATGTATACGTTTCCGTACCAACAGTAATATTTATATCACGACGAGCGCATTTTCGGTAGGTATACGATGACTTTCGTGAGTAACTATATATATATACATATACAGCCTTGGCCATATATCTGAAGCATCCATTTAAATACACCTCTTACCTGAATCTCGATAAAGCAATTATATTTGGCCATTACTAATGTGTATATATAATGACAATTTACTAAGAAATGCTTGAAATTTAACCAATTATTGGGTAGTTTTAAGGTATATCCGTGTTAGTTTCTCTTTAATCCTTATTGAGTGAACAGTATCCAAAGCAGTCTCGTGTAGTAAACTTTATTAAACAAGTTTCATCGAATATTGTGTTGTTATATTGTGTCGCGTATTGTGACAAAATGACTAGAAAACGAGAGTTAGATGTAGTAGGGCGAAGTAAAGCTGCATTCCCAAGAACAATCGCAGACACAAATCGCGAAAACAATGAAGCGATCGCGCTATGCAATACAAATGGCAATAAAACATTTGAATGAGACAGGGTCATATGAAAATCGCCAGAAAAGTGGACGAAAACGAATAACAACGCATAGAGAGGATCGATTTTTAACGCGATTATCTCTCAAAAATCGTATCAAATCATCAAGAGATTTATGTGGAGAATTAAACGAGCTACAAGGAACTTCTGTATCTGCCAGAACTGTAAGAAGACGACTAGTAGAGGCAAATTTACATGGTCGTAAAGCTCGCTGCAAGCCTTTATTGACGGAGCAACAGAAAAGAGAACGACTTTTGTGGACGAAAAACATAAAAATTGGACAGTGGAGGATTGGTCCAAAATCATATGGTCCGACGAATCCAATATAGAGGTATGATTAATTAATGCGTTTTTTACTTCGTTATTACGGAAATACAAATTAATTGTAAATGTAAATGTTGCTTTGCAATTTTTGAAAAAGCTAACAATTTTGTATATCGTATTCAGATGTTGCCAACGCCTGGGGCACAATTTGTCCGGCGAAGAAAGAAGCATTTCAGCCAGAGTGTCTTGTGCCTACAGTAAAATACGGCAGGGGTAGCGTCATGATTTGGGGGTACATGACCGCTAATGGTGTCGGAGAGGTGTACGTATGCGACGGTCGAATAAATAGTGACCAGTATATCTCCACACTGGAAGAGGTACTAGAACCGTCCATCGTAAAACTCTTCGATTCCGATGACGAAGAATACATTTTCCAACAAGACAACGCACCCTGCCACAAATCAAAGCGGACAAGTACCTGGTTCTGCGAAAATAGAATACCCGTGTTCGAATGGCCTCTGCAGTCGCCGGATTTGTATCCTATCGAAAACTTGTGGCGCATTTTGAAGAAAAATGTCACTAAACATGACAACAAAAATAAAACTACACTTAAAAGTAGAATCGCTGAAGAATGGGGACGGATTTCGCCAGCGATATGCAGAAAATTAGTTGCTACGATGCTAAAACGGGTGCAGTTAGTTATCAAATCTCGGGGTTGGGGCAATAAAATATTAATGTATTGTAAATAATGATCATTAAATTTGAATTTGAAATGTATAAATACCTGTAGTTTGATTTCTATGTTTCGTTATTTTAGGTTACCTACAAAAATCGAGGGTGCTTCAGATATATGGCCAAGGCTGTATTCAATTTTATTTTATGTGGAGACATTAAAAGTATACTATAGGTTTTTACGTTAGTTGTTGCGTCCACGATAAAACAGTATTTGCTAATTTGTGGATAAAATTTTATTAAATTACAACAAGAAGACTGTTGGAAATTGCCCTATCCACCTCGTTCTACGGTAGTATTGGATGATAAGATTGGATTCGATAAGAGAATCAAAAAGAATGTTAAAAGCCGAGGGTGGTACAAGCATTATTTAATACTTAATTCAATTTCATTCAATTGTACAGTATTTCCATTGTAATCAATTTTTCTGATATCCATATAATGCCTATGTGTACAGAGCAAATACATTTTTTAATTAATTCCATCGTATTTTTTAAAGCTTTTTCACTATTTACTTCAATTCACAAATGTACATACTTCTCTGAGCGGTACTATAGATACACCCGCACATCTAGTAATTTTTCCAACTGTTATTTACCATAGAGCGAAACAACTAAAACTGCACCTTGAAACATATCAATCGTGTTAGGCTCGTTATAGCGAAAAGCTGTAGAAAGAGCAGCCGTATAACGCGTAAGACTGATATGAGTGTAATGAAATTATGTTTTTACTAGAATTATGTCTAGTAATTTCAATTTGCTTCTCCACATAATACTGCAAGCAAAGAAAAATCTATTTACACTTTTCTTTTGGTTGTAGTTGTTGGGTAGAAGTCAAAATCTTTCAAGAATTCTAAATAATATAAGAAAACATCAACAATATATGTATCTCCACAAACAGTTGTTGCCTAAAACGGAATATTAACAAAACTATGATTTTAAGAATTAAGAAAAATATAAATTTAAATTTATTTATCGCATTTATAATATACAGTTAAAATTGTTGATTAGATTCTTCACACAATTAAAAATACATAGAAAGTAAAATTAGAAAGAAACATCTCTGAATATCCACCTGCACCTGCATCATTTAACAACAAAAGTAAGAACAGGTATCACGGCTTTTTCTCGTCACTCAACACACATATAAGCAAGAAACCTTACCTCGGGTAGATTCAACTGACCAGAATTGAGTAGATTGTTATTCACAATACTCTCCATTCCTATGAAAATGTTCTCGTTAGGCATATAAAATCAACAAATCCAGACACACATTCACTGCATGAAGACGTTTAAACTCATTTTTTTAAATGCACCTCTATTAAAACGAGTAACAATAAAATCGAAAACTAAAAGCAATCAATAACGGACACAATTTAAGGAATGCATGTCACTATAGCACTACGAATATCCTTGGGTTGCACTTAAGTGGAAACGGTATCATTTCATCAAAACATGTGCTTCGCATAAATAAAGTGAAGAAACAACAATGAAAGATGGTTTGAATTTAAAAGTTTCTCGCTCTCGTTTCTGACGAACTCAAACACAACACAAAGTAGCACTTACAAGTAAATTTATATAATGCAGAAAGGACCTAACCTACGTACAGTGGCGTTCTGTTTGTCATCATGGTTCAAGAACGTTAAGCCGACTTAAAGAAGTTATGCGGCCTCCCTCCCTAACCTGCGAGTAAATGGTTGTTGACCAGCGTTCTCTCGATCCTTTTCTCGTTCAATATGCAGATAGCGCAGTAAGAATTACACTAGTCAAGTAGCCCATGCAACAAGTTACACGCAATGCATGCACTATACATATATGTAGATGATTCATATACAGTCTTCCACAAGTGATTTTACTGCTTACTAAAAGGCATATTTTATAAAGAATGTATACACGCAAAACTATCCGGCCCTCTTTTGTGTTCTACAAGTTGTAATTTGGTATCGGTCAGTGGAGGCTCGTAACTATTATTTTTGGGGGAAGGGGGAGCGGAAGGTGGGGTTCAAAATATAGAAAAATATGAATAATGTAACAAAATAAAAATTCACTTATATTTCAATGAAAATGTACGTAAAGATGGAAAAGGTACAATATGTATTTAAACACAATGCAATAAAAAATAATGTTACAAAGTAAAAACAACAAAAGTACAATAATTAAATAAAATGCTCTAAGTCTATAACGATTTCATCAAAGTTACTGCCAATTAAGGTTTAATAAAAGAGGGGATGACGTGTTATCATTAAGTAGTATAAACCGGACTTACGCCCTTACTTCCTCGAATTTTAATATCGCACCTTGCACATAAGTGGAGAAGAAGACTGGTTTACACTACTTAATTATAACCACAGACCGGATTATATGTTTTTGTATATCGATAATTATCAATTGTACAATTGAACGCTTTAAGATCCACACGACTTAGGGTAAATAAAAACGTTTAGCACTAATTTAATTTTATTTACCCTGATTCGTGTAAATTGTTCAATTGTACCGTTGATAGTTATCGATATGCAACAAACACATAATCCGGTCTTTAAAGATGACATCGTTCACTCTTTCATCAAACCTTACTGATGACGCGAATTAAGTATCTTTTAATCGACATCATTGCTAGACCATTCAGGGGATTATCCTAAGATATTGTACTCAATAAATGACCAACAATCGAAAACAGTAGTGATTTGTAGGATAGAAATATCCTTTTCAATTAAATCATTAACATTCTGAAAGTGGACTATATTATCAATATGAAGTAGGTTTTACATTCCGAGAAAACGTGCTGCAAATTTTAAGGTTGCGTTTGGAAACGTGTTGACAGCACACGCTAAGGTGGGCTACTCATTTCCAATTGATTTCAAAAGGGAGTAAGTTTTTGCTGATAAATTATACATGTACGTAAAGAGGAAACATGTATATGTTTCCCCTCCTAGTTTATATTGATGAATAATTACTTAGGTTCTCACAAATAATTCCCAAAGATGACCTATACTTTAGGCATAGAAAAGTGGCTAATAATCGAAAGTATACACGTATTTCTTGCTTTAATAGGCATTTGCACTCAGTAATAGAAATATAAAACGATTTTTAACAAGAAAATAATTATTTAAAGTAGCGTTTTCGTAAACAATTGGAAATACGAAACTCCCATATGCTTAACGTAACTACTACAGTGACCCAATTTTAATGCGGTGCTAGCAGTTCAGCAATTATTGAAAAGAGGGCGGTATTGTAAATATTAATTTTGTGAACACATTTAAGATAAGATTTTGGGATGTAGTTCGATTTAAATATACTAAAATTTTTTTCGTATGGTACTTATGCAGTAGTGTAGTAAAATATTAAAAACAATTGATAGACAAATAAAACAATTACTGAAGTGATGATTATGCACATTTTTCGTTTACCTTGAATGCCCATTAATCGTGCTTATTACGAAAAAAATTAGTAATATTAAAAATTGGATATGTAGTATTCAGAAATTTAAATTTAAGTTTGCTGCGTAATTTTAAGTTGGCACTGCTGGCCAGTTTGTACGGAACGACGAAATGTAGTTAGTCGTGAGAGAAGTTGGTTATGTATAGATCACAGGTATAGCTTATGTATGAAGATGACGGAATAAACGTGTCGAAATTATGTGTTTTTTATTTATGTACAAACGAACATTAAAAGAAGGATACATATTTTTTCCTTCTTCTACAGATAATTAATTAAATTTCACATGAGTATCAATTCAAGAAATTATCCTATTTCCAATATTGATAACACTTTATTTTAGTATTTCGTTCAAATTCTTAGAAAAAATTAAGTAGCGTATTGGTAACTTTGCATCCCATTGAATTTAGCCCAATTTAGTCTTACTGTAACATCGAAAGCGTTAAGCCCGTTTTACATTATCATATTAAGTTATACCAAACAATTGAACACTATTTTATAGTACAATGTAAAACGCTTTACCAGTCTTTTGTATAAGATTATTGTATGAATTTAGACTCCATCATTTATCAGGGCTATTACATATGTATTATGAACTTGTACAAAAATTCAGTTTATGATTCTCACCCTCGTTTCAAATTGTACGCAAGTATCACACAATATTTACAAATATTTCTTATAACCTCCAAAAAGATTAATCAGAATGGGAAATTTACTTTTAGTAAAACGCTAAATAAAAACATTTGCTGACATGACCACAGTATAATGTATAAACCCATGTTTATTTTATACTGTAACATGACTGGACAAGACGTAAACAATAAGAAAATATGGTTAGATTGGAATACTTGCAATGCAGACTAGTGAGCAGGTTCAAGTCAAAACATTTAGTATGAAAATAGGCAAGGTTCTAATTTCATACAATGATTTTGCACAGGAAAATAGTACAGTGTTTTATATTGGACTATAAAATAGTATTCAATTTTTACGTGCAATTTAATATGATAATGTAAAACGGGCTTTAGAGTATAAAACGAAATTGTAGTCGGTATCCGTATAATTGTTGTCGTTGCTCACATTGATTGTCATTTGTTAATAGTTTCCATTATTTTGTATTTATATAAAATACACTTTTAGTTGTCTTTTATTTATCGAAAGTTTAGGTTTTAATCTTTATTAGTGGAGAAGAAGGAAAAAATATAATTCCTTCTTTTAATTATTCGATTGTACATAAAAATAAATATAACACATAATCTCGACACGTTTATTCACTCGTCGTTTTCATAACATAACATGCACAGATTACAGAAACCTCCCTAATCTCTGATAACATGTTACTAATGTGTTGATGTGTACATAACTAACTTCTCTCACGGCTTATTATATCTACTCGTTCTCGTTCCCTACCAACCTTAAATAACGGGGCAAATTTAAGTTTAAACTTCTGAATACTAATTACATTAGTAAATCTGTCTCTTTTGTTTTCTTTTTGTGGCAGAAATACATATTTCTTTATGAGTGTTTTATACACTATTATACTTACTATTTGGTCCGAATACTTTTTAATTTTTATACATTTGAATGGATTTTTAAAGTACAATACCTATATTCGTATATATAAAAAATTAAAACAAAGGGTCATCAGAAGCTGGAATTAAAAACAATGGTGTAGGAAGTCGTTTACCAGTTAGCCGATTTCAAGGTTTTGTAGCAATGGCTCCAGCCTTATAGAATAATCGTTCATGCGGAATTGACGTGGCAACAATCAACAAACATTGCAGGGTTTCTCTGTACAAATATGGAACTACTGCATTTATGCTTTTAACTCAATATATGTTATAAGACGGTCTTAACGTAAAATATGCACTGGTGCTTATATTATATATAGCCGTAGAACAACCATGTTACCGTGTGAGGAAACAAAACATTAACGCCATCTAATATAAAATCATTAATACGATTTTTGAGAAAATATAAAGTCACCTCACCCGATATATTTTCAAATATATCGATATTGATATATGGCAACAAATGTATCGATATTTATAATTATGATATATAAACATCGATATATTTGAATGAATATCTCGATCTCAGTAATATGTTCACTATTGCCGGAACTAACAACTTAAACTGTCCGCGAAATTTAAAAATTGTTTACTGAGATACATCGTTGCCATCCCATCGGATAACCACATACCTCACGTTACCAATAATATTTCTATTCAATTAAAGTAACTTTCACATACATTCCATACATTCTATTTGTTGTCCCCTTGTAAATTGTTATCGAATCATCACACATATTAAATATGTATATTGTTCTCACATATTACCAGGTATAACCGAAGTTTTCACTTTCAAAAATTAATGACAACATAATTAACATTATAGAAGGCGACAAAAAGAAGAAAGAAAACAGAACGTAGTAAACCCTAAGTACAAACCATCATTTTTTTATTGTAACTTCAAATTGATAAAGTAAACTGTGTGAAAAGTACGTTGTTATTAATTCAGCGTACCAATTCGAGGCAGTGTACAATACACAATGTAAGGACACGAGGTTTACTTACACTAAACGTGCGGATGCCTTCCACAGACAGAAATTGATTAGTAATTCGATGCTAAATATTTTGAAGATCGAATAATTAAAGTTGTATCGTTGCATCGTCTATACAAGCAACGTCGTACGACTCACGATGGCGCTGAGTAAAAAGGCGCCGAACTCTACCATAAAACTCAAAACGAAAACAATCTCCAAAGCAACATCGGATCTTACCAATTAATGAGAGCGGATTGGCCACTACATATATTCTATTCGCGGGCCTGCGAATAATGACATTATTTCCTCAATCCGGTGCGGTTGAATTAATAATTTCATTTCAATTACATAAAAACTTATATATCACACCCAATCGTTACCCAAGACAAATCTATACATAAAGCATAAAACGGAACAATAAATACAACTAAATACAATGGAAATCGATTGTATACGACATAACGCGAATGCTACACAAATGTTGTAACCAGTAACGAATGTAAATAAGCATCGTAAAAACCTATCATGCAGAATTGATTTTATTTTTAGATATTAGTGGTAAAAATGCGTGCTCGCGCTTCCTATAATTCCAAAGAATAAGCATAAAACATTAATTCAATTCAGTTTCCGAAGTTATGGATATGGCGCTTTCCAAACACGTCCTTAAGAGAAAAATATGGTAAAATCAAAATAGATAGCAATACCTTGCTGCACTATTCTACATGTGAAATTTATAAGAATATATTTTCATCCAAAACGTTCGTAAAAGTATAGCTATTGTCCGATAGAGGACAAAATATTTCACCCACAAGATGGATGGAATGAATACAATCCTTATTATATTACTTCTTTCATTTTATTCATTTTGATTGGAGCTAATTGTATGCTAAAATATGGACAGAAAAGATAACAAAATAAGGAATCAGAATTTTTCCAAGACTTGGCTAATATTATACCCGTAAAATTTCGGATCTCATAAAAAATAAACATAAAAATATCTATTTGCCTTATTTTGCTATCAATTTTATATTTAAAAATAGAAACACATTTAAACATACAAAGAATTACAAATTATTAGAATTAGACACTTTTATACTATGATAGTAAAATTTTATGTTTTTAATCCACAGATGTTCATGAAGTTGGTAATAAGAAGTGATAAAAGAATTAAGAAGAAAACAATAAATCTGTGTGTCGTTTCTTGCCTTAGTCCAACGGAAATATTTGTTTTTCTTTTCTTTATTTTGGATCAGTTTACTTCGGTTATTTGTAGTTGGAGAGATTGGTCTCAATAAGGTAGGCAACATATGGACGAGGCTCTGAGAGCTGTAGAAAACCCACCGAACAGGAAGATAGGAAACTAAAATTGCTTACCCTTAGGAATCGTACCTCAAGGTCTGTGGGAAATGTGTTTTTGACAGACATAGGCTTTAGAATAGTAATGTGTTCCATATATCGCCGTATTCGTTTGTCTGTGTTGATTTCCTATCGTCCAAGTTGAATACCTACTACCTTTCACTAATCAGCATCCTGCTCTCAAATTAGAATGGTGCAGTGTACGGACAGATAGGGATGATTAGTGATATAATATTGTTTTTTCACGCGAATATCGTCCCTGTTTATGGGACCATGATGGTCGTAAACGAGTTCGACGTCGAAGGGGAGAAAGGCAATTTTTGAACTTTTCCCTTGAACGTGAGACGGCACTTACTAGAGGATGGATTGTTTGGCAATTAGCATAAGAAATAGAACGCCCTTAGTATTCGTTTGAAGTCAGTTAAATGCTCAAATAAGCATTCAAGAAGTTTTAGAATTATTCGTTTTACCATATATCAAAGCACTAAGTAATGCCATATTATAGCAAAACAACACCGATCTCATATTACATTACGATTTCTACAAGAGGCCAACATCAATATTCTCAGTTGGTCTGGATCTGTGGCCAATAGAACATGCTTGGGGATTGGTCGAATGGTTGGTATTCTTTCAAGCTTTCCCAACTTACAACAGCTACATGATGCCCTACAAATTGCTTAGAATAAGCTTCCACATGAGCAATAAATAATTTTCTTAGAAGCATGCCTAAGCGAATAGCAGACTACATATATTCCTTTACGTGCAGCGACAGCTCATTATTAAATTTTATCCATAAAGGATACGAATTTGACAATGAAAATTTAATCATTTATTAAGACTAAACATTTTTTAAAAACTGGGTTTAAAAGCGTACACTTTTACTGCGTGATTGCGTTTTATTCCAATGTATTTTTCCCACTGGTATAATTGCCTTTAAATTTTAAACAAAAATACGCTATAATGAAATCTGGAATAGCTTGGGCTGTTGCAATGGTTACTTATTCCCCAAGTCGTATAGATGGCTAGTTCACTGTCCATCTTTTAAGGTTGCGTTTGGAAACGTCTTGACAACACCCGCTAAGATAGGCTACTCATTTCCAATTGACCTTAAAAGGGAGTAAGTTTTTGCTGATAAATTATACATGTACGTAAAGAAGAAACATGTATCTGTTTCCCCTCCTAGTTTATATTGATGAATAATTACTTAGGTTCTCACAAATAATTCCCAAAGATGACCTATATTTTAGGCATAGAAAAGTGGCAAATAATCAAAAGTATACGTGTATTTCTTGCTATTAATGGGCATTTACATTCGATAATAGAAATATAAAACGGTTTTTAACAAGAAAGTAATTATTTAAAGTAGCGTTTTCGTAAAAAATTGGAAATATGGAACTCCCATGTATATAATGTAAGTGTCACCTCAGATTTTTTTTTTTTTTTGATATATCGTAACAAATGTATCGATATTTATGATTGATATATAAACATCGATATATTTGAATGAATATATCGATCCCAGTAAACATTTTTAAATTTCGCGGACAGTTTAAGTCGGTAGTTCCGGCAATAGTGGACATATGTACTCACCAATTTCTAAATACAAATAATGCGAATATGTTCCAGTTATAACGAAAGTTTTCACTTTCAAAAATTAATGACAACATAATTAACATTATAAAAGGTGAAAAGAAAAGAAGAAAGGAAACAAAACGTAATAAACTCTTTTTTTTTTTTTATTGTAACTTCAAATTGATAAAATAAATTGTGTGAAAAGTACGTTATTAATTCAGCGCACCAATTCGACGGAGTATACGACACAGAATGTAGCGACACGAAGTGTACCTACACAAAACCTTCTCAACCTTGTTCCCTTTGGGACACACCAAAGTACGTTTCATACTTTCGCGACACCCCTACATGTTACTTTTTACCTAGATGCAAAAAGATCGAACACAAAGTACCTACAATACTCCTTTTTTTATGGAACAACTACGAGAAACAAATTTTAAAATTTATTGCGTAATATTCTTAAAGAGAAAAATATAAACATAAAAGAAAATTATGACTCTTAAGCAGGAACCTAAAAAAATAATCATCAACAGCAGAAATATAAAGACATAAATCTTAAAACTAGTGAGATACTTGTCCCTGGCGATTTCTGCAAAGTATATCTATGCGCGGACGAATTCTTGACAAACACTCTCATCTCGCCGTCCACATCAAGTAGGCGAGACCTGTAGTCACATTTTATATTCTTCAATATAGAGAATCCAGACTTGCACAAGTAGGACGTTGAGAATTGCAGTAAAAGAGATATTGATTTATTCGCGATATCCGGATATTGATTTCTGATTGAGATCCAAGAAACCTCTGGAGCATTTTCTCTAAATTTCGATCTCAGGACTGTATCCGATAATGTTTCAATAAGTTGCTCTTTTTCGGAGCAGTTTAATTCTGCTTTGAATGCATTTTCTGCGTCAGGTGTAATCAGCCACTCCCAGCCAGTAGTAGAGATCGAGGGAAAGCATTTGGATATCTCTAGTTGCAAGTCAAATAGGTGCCCTATTATGCATTCTTTTATCTGATTCTTTTCCTCTGTGTTCAACTCACTTGATGCAGTAGCCGTAGATGGAAAAGCAGTTAGATCGTTCTCTCCTATGGCTCAGATCCAAAGGGAAAGCTTTTTCGAAAATGCACTTATTTTATCACTTGATGATATGATAGTTTCATGCCGTCCCTGCATATTTGAATTCAAAGTATTAAGTTTGTTGAAAATATCGGAAAGGTACGCCAGCTCAGCACACCAAACGGGGTTTTTAAGACATTCAATATATTCAAACTTATCATTACTTTCAAAAATGCAACTAGTTCGTCTTTGAGTTCTAGAACTCTGGTAAGCATTTTTCCTTTGGAAAGCCAACGGATTTTGCTGTGGAATAACAACACTATATGATCTGCGGCCATTTCTTTAAAGTTTCTCAAATACCCGCGATTTTACATACTAGGTAAAGTGAGGTAAAGCATAAAACCGAACAATAAATACAACTAAATATAATGGAAGTCGATTGTATACTACATAACGTGAATGCTACACGAATGTTGTAACGAATGTAGACATCGTAAAAATCTATCAAGCTAGAATTGATTTTATTTTTAGATATTAGTGGTAAAAATGCGTGCTAGCGCTACCTATAATTCCAAAGCATAAGCATAAAACATTAGTTCAATTCAGTTTGCGAAGTTATGGAAATGGCGCCTTCCAAATATGTCCTTAATGTTATACATCATGTGTTATTGTGGCTTTAAATCTACAAATGAGGGCGGTAAATTACGATGATAATTTATTTTAAAAGCCGTAAATTAGGCGCAATTTAAATCTTAGTAAGATATAAAAGTAATTTCTCGCGGTAATTTACCAAAATTATAGATTCATATATCATTGATTCTAGGTATGAAACGGATTATCAACAAAACCAAGCTGAAATTTTCCCGGTCCTGTGGTATTTGGCTACTGACCAACAGATGGCACCACTATAGAATAAAAGAAGTTTACTATATACTATATTATTACATACTGGAGTTCATAGGAATATTTTCTTTTACGAATAAAGTTACTCAATTTGCGTCAATAGTATTGCAGCTACCTGAAACGACTGTACTGGAAATGCGCTATACAAATATAGATGGCCCCATACTATACATTCAGTTGCAAGGTAAAAACTAACCTGCTAACAAAAACGTTATCTAACATTTCCAAATGCAATATGTTTCTAATAGATAACGTACATACAAATTATTACAAAGTCTCGGTTTTACACTGAGTTCTTAACATGGGCGGTACAGAAATAATTACAATTTAAATATGGCACATTTGACTGTTAAACACATGTTAAGTTTTAATTGTCGTCGGATGCAGAAATACAAGACAAGAACTTAGAAAGAAGTTTGCAATTTGCTTAATGCAACATATCAGATCGTCCTATTAGCCAATCTACAGTTAATAAGATTGGGTCAAAATTTCAAGAGACTGATGATGTTAAAGATAAAAATCCCGGACGTCCGACAGTGATTGAAGATCTGGACCATTGTCATTGTATATATATAGGTAGTCCGCAACAGAAGTAAAAATGTGGCTCTGTTGAAGTTAGAAAGAATTTCGATGCGGGAATCATTCACTTGAACAAATCTACAGCAACAAGAGTTTGTCGTAAAAACAAGGAACTTACAAGATATTATTCCCTATATTTAAAAAATTTCTAGATCCTTTCTCATTGTTATTGATTTGCTTCTTAACACTAATATGTTGTCCACTTTTTGGAAGAAGACATTTTTCTACTTGAAGATGAATTCCGGAAATTTTCTTCTTCACTACCTGATAATTCCTCTATTTGCGAACTTTCATCTGATTCTAGAATATCAATTTGATTCTGGCTTTGAGATAAATTATCTTCAGTCTGTTCACTGCTTGTACTGCTTCAATATGTTATTACGTCTTCTAAGCATACGCTAATGATGAAAGGTCATTTGCCAAGATATTGTGAAGCTGAATTTTTGTAGATATTTACAGTAAGGTAGTATTTATCATTTGAATGCTCAAACTAAGAATAACAGGCATATAACTCCGGAACTCACAGTATGAATGAAGCTGAAATATAGCGTTTAGTTCCTTTTCCTGATATTTATCTCTTTTCGGTATTACATTTTGCCAACATAAATACGTAAAATAAGAACAATAAGCCCTTGATAAACATTGCAGATTTGAGATTTCGATGTATCTACATTGAATTACGATTGTGTCACATTGAGAGCTACATATCTGTAGAGATCTTATATGATAGTACTCTACCACCACAGTCTACCACTAATAGGTCAATAAAACAAATATTTTCAGAACGTTTACAAACGTTTTCGGAACACCTTCTTCAGTGAAAATATAACTAGATAAATATATAAAGAAACATTTGTCTTTTATTTGGGAACTATCAACAAAATAACTAATGACTAGGATTTCTTGATATAGAGGATGTGTAAACAACTTTTATATACATATAAATTATAAAAACTAAATTAATTTAGTTTTTATAATTTATATATATATAAAATTATTTAAGTTTTTAATTAATTTAGTTTTTATAATTTATATATATATATGTATATATAAAAGTTGTTTACACATCCTCTATATCAAGAAATCCTAGTCATTAGTTATTTTGTTGATAGTTCCCAAATAAAAAACAAATGTTTGTTTATATATTTATCTAGTTATATTTTCACTGAAGAAAGTGTTCCGAAAACGGTTGTAAACGTTCTGAAAATATAACTATCGTTCAAAGCAGCTTTGTTTTATTGACCTATTAGTGGTAGAGATCTATCATACAAGATAAGTATAAAAGCGTCACGAATATATATATATATATATATATATATATATATATACATTTAATATCTGTAGAGAGAGGTATACCACAAAGAAGACTACAAGATTAGAAGGCATACACGAAAATGATTTGGACAAATATTCGTCTCGTCAAATAAATAATTTACAATATAAGTGATAGGAGAATGATCTATCTGTTGTCTCTATTTTTACTATAAAAAATTTAAAATGCCTGAAAATGACGTAGTTAATCAGTAAACCTCGTGTTAATTAAAGCTAAAAGGAATGTACTGAATGTATTCTTGAGGCAGGTACTTCCGCCTCCTTACCCCGGACCGAATAGACTTAATCATATCTCTCGGAGTAACCCAACTCAGCAAAAATTTAAGACAATAATCCGGAGTTCCCACATTTACCTGAGATTAATAACCCAATTGGGCAAAATTCTGCTGGTGAACTGGCCAACAAACCGCCAAAGCCTCTTTACTTTGGCGGTAATTTAGCCAGAGATTTTTAAATTTATGTTGATCATACAGGTAATTCGATGAGTGATGGGTGGCTTTGCTGATAATTTACACAGAAGTTCTGTTTTGTAAACCAAAACTGTACAATTTAGTTTTTGTGTTATTATATTGACTCGTTGTTTGGGGTATATCGTTATCAGCAATATTATTTTTACATACCCCCAACTAGCACTACTTTTTACTGACAAACCCGAAAAGTTGACAATGGCACATCGTTGGCTTAAGATGCAAATGGCCGAACTCTACTTTTAGCTCAAAATGACGTTTAAAATTGATCACGTGTACAAAAATTATGCGCATCGACTGAAACACGCCTAACTGCCGAAATGTCATAATTGCCGCTACAAAACACGACTCGAATCTGGCCTATCTCCTGCCTATTCTACAACAATACGCGATTGGCATAGCTCTCATGAGTGATATGACAGTGATGCGTGAACATTCGTCTCTGTAATTTAAAGTGTAAAAACCAATAATTAAGGTAAGTACTGAGAATTTTTAGATAAGTATTTTTTCGAACAGCTAAATAACCTAAAAATTAAAGTTTATTGTTTAGATTTTGCCTATTGATAGATAAAATTAATAATACATAGGTATCCTTTTTACTTTAACTGTTTTGTAGTTCGATAAAATTTTTATTCGCGTGATATTAGAGGGACACCAAAAGACGTGTGGTACGCAGATAATATGTTAAGACGCATGCAAGCTAGCAAAAATTTACTCATACTGTGACATTCGCCATAAATTTCTAACAAACCCTATCTATTTCAGAATGAATCCTCAATCTCGTGCGTCTAAAATAGTTTCACTGGCTGGAGTACACATTAAAAAACGGCCAATATACAAAATGATACAAACAGAAACAATGTGTTAACAGTTAGTGCCGCTTCTGCTCAAGATGATGACCTTTGTACATTGTTTACAGATAGTAGCAATCTAGTAGATCATTTAATGTCAGCACTAAATGATCACATATTAACTGATGACAGTTTAATTACTGATAAAGAGTTATTAAACCTCGCTGAAATAGAAGTTGCTAACTTGGATTTTATGTTTTCAAATGCGCCTCAAAGTAAAAATAAAACTGCACCAGAAGGTCAGCAAGGTTTAGTTCCACAACCAATCTCTAGCGAACAATTTCAAAACTCTATTTCCGAAGTACTCGAAGACTCTAATCCTTCTGATGAACCGAGTGAAAATGAAACCACTTCAAGCAAAGAAAATGAAGTCCAAGAGGAACTACAAAAAAACACGTCAACTGAAACCATTGTAAGAACACGCAAGAAAAGACGTCATGTAAATCAAAAACAATGGAAGAAAAATAAAAATTATAATATATATTAATTAAGGCAAGAAGGAAAAGAATATTTTGGTAAAAAAAAGCAAGAAGAAAAATAGAATTATAACATTCAGAAAAGATCAAAAACTATAGGACCAAGGTGCAAATGCAATGGTTAATCGGTAATGAAATGTAACGAGATCAACAAAGAACAATGAATTTTACAAGGTTTTGGAATTTTTCGTGGAACGAAAAACAACTATTTCTAAAGACGCTGGTTGAAAAGAACACTATTTCCAGAGCTAGGGACAGAGAAACGGAGAAGGAATCAAGAAGCGAATTCTCCTATGTTTATTTCTTTGACACTCATCAAAAGTAAGAGTCTGTAAAACGATGTTTTGCAACACACTAGCTATTCCACCTAGAACTTCGGGCATTGGGTGATTCTAAAGAATAAAACATACGATGTTTCAGATGATATGGCCGGCGATGACCTTAACGGCACACATAAAAATTCCCAGAACGGCAAAAATAAATGAACAGAAAGATTATTTATCAAATTTCTTTAATATTCTGCCAAAACTAGAATCACATTATTGTCGGAAATCAATCAAGAAATTGTACATTGAGAGAAATTGGAAAACAAAAATGGAGTTATACCGATTTTACAAAAATGATTGGTGCAAAAGAAATTAATCAACACCAGTATCAGTTGCAACTTTGAACAATAGTTTTGACGATACAAAACTGGTAATGTTGACGAAGCTACCTATCAAGAACATCAGGAGAAAAAGTTGGTAAAAAGAAAGAAGATGTAAGAGTTTTCACAATGGATTTACAATCGGTTCTAATGAGCCCAAAATGTAATTTTAGTGCTCTTTACTATAAGACAAAGTTAATCGTGCAACTCAATTCTTTCCAACGCACTTTTGAACCTTGCACAAACGAATAAAATCATAATTAAGCAAAAGTTTTTAGAAAAAGGGCACACTCAAATGGAATGCGATTCAATGCACTCCACTATTGAGTGAAAATTAAAAACCAGAATTATTAATGTCCCCGCAGACTACGTTAATGTTTGTGAAACTGCTCGCATAAATCCTAAACCCTACAAGGTGGAATACTTAGATTATACCTATTTTAAAAACTATCAAGGGGCTCAATGCATAAGTTCCATACGTCCAGGCAGAACAGCAGGTGATCCGACTGTCACTAACATCAGAGCACTTCAATATAATGAAAACGGAATTCACTTTAAAATCAGACATTCAGAGGAATGGGCACGTTTGTCTTATAGATCGACAAAAAAGGATTGTTTTATGACAGCTTACCACATTTGTAAATCTGCTCTTGTTTTCCGTCACAGAACGAATAGTGATATATATATATATATATATATATACATATATATAGTATGCTTGATGTTTGTACATATGAGAAATTCAATTAAGGAATTCCCCAATATGTATCAAACGTGCGTATTTTTGCAGTTTCTACTCTACACGAGTGTAGACAACTATTTTTCGTACATCCTCACGCAGAGCTGCTGTTACGCTTGATCGGGTAATCCACCCTGGAAAATGTGATATATAATATGATTGGAAAACTACCTCCCACCATTTGCAGACGCGTTTCGCGGTTGACAGCTCATCAGTGCAACTTTTGTGAGAAGTAGTTTCCATTATCGACTTACGTCTATAAATAGTAGTATGCTTGATGTTTGTACATATGAGAAATTCAATTAAGGAATTCCCCAATATGTATCAAACGTGCGTATTTCTGCAGTTTCTACTCTACACGAGTGTACAACTATTTTTCGTACATCCTCACGCAGAGCTGCTGTTACGCTTGATCGGGTAATCCACCCTGGAAAATGTGATATATAATATGATTGGAAAACTACCTCCCACCATTTGCAGACGCGTTTCGCGGTTTACCGCTCATCAGTGCAACTTTTGTGAGAAGTAGTTTCCATTATCGACTCGTTGGTTCTTCTTTAGTTATTGAGAATTGATAGGTAACATGTCTGGATTAAATGAAACAGAAAATAAAATTATTCTTCTCAAAGAATATATAAATACACGTAGTCACTTCTTTGCGTCTTATTTAGTTCCTAAACTAATATTTTCTCGCATCTAGCGATGTTACAGAAAGCGTGCGACACTCCGTTGCACCACCTTCTGCTACTTATCCTGTTTACCATGTTTTTACCCGACCCGTTCCTATCAGATCCAGACGATGAGCGCCGATTGCTCTTAATAAAATGAAGCAGAATATTTCAATATGGAACATATTTACATCTAGTAAAACAGTTGGGAGTATGCGAGACGAATGGTGTCTTTGAATTTATTCCCAATAAATGAAGTGTTGTATTACTAATACTACATTTGAGTAAATTATAATATAGGGTTAGTCCACAATTCTGACTAGTTATTAAAACAAAAACAGCAATGGTAGGTATTAACGGAAGTTGGGTAATGTTCTAACTTATTTTGTTAGGTCATCGAATTAGTGTCTTTTGCATTAGTTATTGAGTTAGAAACTTGATTCAAAAAGGTTAAACGCGTATTATATTCTAAACAATAAACTTGCTCGCAAAAGTGGGGATCGTATTTTCATCTTATTCGAAAAAGAAATTCAATTGATTCATTTATTTATAGTTATAGTAATGCTTCAAAGTCATAAACGTGTACCTGGTATTATTAATCGTTAGATTATCGTTGGTATTTGGAAAAGCTCCCAATGGATATTATGTACCAAAAATGAATTTAGGGCTATGTTGTTTTTACTTAACACTAATTGTTGTTTTATGACCAGTGTTCGTTCTTAGATGTACGCTTGAGCGCGTGTGGTGTTTAAGAAATTATATGCACAATAAATCTAAAAAGAAATTTGTGGTTGGTTAACGTACAACCAACCTGATTTTGTAAGCTCAGTTATTAACATTAGTCCTTGGTATTAACAGTACTGAATTTATTATAATGTGGAAATGGAATGTTAAAAAAAGCAAATACAGAAATATAAAACAGATAATAATTAGAAGCAACATTGTTTTCTACATTAAAAAGCTTTCTAAGAAATGTTATTACTTCCTTTCCCACTCTTGTATTAATTTTTATTTTTGTTTCGATAGATAAAGCATTGCACACATCTACAGAATATTTCTCAAAGCGTAATTAACTAAAGACTAAACAAAACGATGTGTTTCATAAATTTTACATGCAAAATTAATTGAAACAGCGTCAAAACAAAGCTGGCCATTTAAAAGTTAAGGAAATAGCCAAATATGTAGCTTTATACCTTCTATATTCTTTTCGATACACAAAGGAGCGATATTTATTTTTATACCCGAAAGAGTGGCGAATTCGCATAATCGTTTAACTGACGTTCCTAGCGATTCATAGTTTGGTTGATTAACTTTCCGACAATCGATATTTTACTATAAATCATTCTTCATAGATTAAACGAGAACTTAGAAGAGCGTTACAGTTACCCGTATAACCCATTTACAACATCAGTCATTGGAATGACCACGGTGCTAATACTAGTGCGGTAAAGAAGAATCTTGGATTTAAGTGCACATATTCGATATTTCAACATATTTTTCGTACTAGTATGATACGAATGTACCGTACTTTTTACAACTTACGCATTCAATTATAAGACGAAGAAAGAAGAAAATTCAAACAAATGAAAACAAAATGTGTATGAGAAACTATTTTTGTAGGGGAGACCGGGGCACGTTGTCACACATTTGGTTCGATAATTTTTGTATTCCTTGTATTCAAAGATTGAGAGGTTTGTTATATAGTAACATATCAAGTGGACCTTAGACTACAATTAGGCAAATTCATAGTCCGTTGAATTATGAAACTATTGTTGATAATAAACAATTCCCAGAGCAGGTCAACTGTGACAACTTACCCCGACCACGGGGCAAGTTGTCACCGCAATCTGAATTTCGTGTAAAGTTGTATTTGTATGTTATACAATACAAATAGCTGTGAAGTGACATGCACTGGAATATAATAAGATACTAACGAGTGCTAAAAATCTTTATTTGTTAGTTGGGTTACAAAATAATCGGAAATATTTGTGTAAAAATAAACGAATTTTCAACCTCTGAATTATGAGCGGTAGACATAGACGGATCAGTACTGATATTTGAACTAGTATTAGTAAAAAGTACAAATTAGCTTTCCGTAGAGAATATGTACTATTATAAGAATATTAGGTATTATGTTTGAGGAACATCTCAAATGGTATAGTCATATTTATTTTCTATGTAGCCAATTTACAATTAGTCAAACTGATTATGCACTACGAAATCTAAAACGTACGTGTAGCGTCAATACTTTAATAACATTATACCATGCTGACTTCTATTCGAGAATGAGATACAGCATCATTTTCTGGGGTTCCTTCTCAGCTTGTGAAAGGGTTTTCGTTCTGCAGAAAAGGGTATTGCGTCTAATATACGACCTACAATTTTATGAATCTTGCAAAAACACTTTTAAGTTGCATATGATTCTGACATTTTATGATGTGTACATTCTGAAAATGTTAAGTTTTATATATGAACACATGCATCAGTTCATTAATAATCAAATAGTACATGAACACAATACAAGGACCACTAATTAGTTGCTTCCACCAATTCATAAACAGGCCATGTTTCAGAAAAGTATTATGTATTTAGGATTCAAGCTTTTCAATAATCTTCCAGATGAGTTGAAACAAATACACAAATATAGTGCTTTTAAAAAATTGTTGAAGCAATAATTGTTGGACGAAAACTGTTACTCAGTAGGAGACTTCTTCGAATAATTAAATTAAATTTTCCTTATATTTTCTCTACTTCTATGTTTGTTTGGCGCTTTAGCATAACTATGTGTGTACATATATATTTTTCTTTATGTTATGTATATGGTTATTGTAATAAAGATTATTACTGTTATTATTATTAACTTTCGTATTAATAGTTAGCGGTGGATTGGTTCATATTGCTAGTTTTTGTTACATGTATTTATTTATTTAGATCTCATACTAGTTTGTATTCTAAAATGTTTCACATTTAATTAATAATTAAAACTAAAAATATGGTGCAATAAAAGCTGTTTGTTTCGTATTAGGAAGAGTAAATAGCTGTTCTTTCATTTTTTGTTAAGTAATCTAATATGATTCTAATAGACATTGCCTTGAGGATGATTTCAAAAGTGTTAATGGACTATTATGGACTATTATATGTTAAATTTTAACTACCAATGTTATAGCATAATCGCCGTTAATTGTTAAGTAAATGAAACTTACATACATCGAAAACTATAATACAAATCAAAACATAACATGCATATATATCTATTCAGCATACTGTAATAAAAGTACTTCTAAAATTAAAATTATTTATACATCCTATATCCTACATTACACACCATACATTACATACAATGGAATGTAAATTACAGATTCGACTGTTGACTGCAACTGGACGGCAATTGATGTACATGGGATACATTGGAAAATTGAAACGAAGAAGGAACTGTTCTTTTAATCCACTTCTTCAATTGTTGGACCTTCTTGGCCGCTTTTATCGCCGGTTCCTCTATGAAGTTTCGTCATTATGGGGCTGCACATTTTTTGTATTTCTTTTAAGCGATATTCGAATTCGTCCTTTTCAGCAAATTGATTGGAGTCTAACCAACGAATACAATTCTCACATTCTCTTTTGATAGTATCCCGATCTCCTGAATGCAATTTTCCGCTGTGATCTTCCACAGCTTGTTTAACACTAAATACATAAGTTTCCAATGCATTCTTACTTGCAATTCTATCTCTTTGCCTGTCATCTTCTTCTTTGTACCTATCAGCTTCAGCTAGCATTCTTTGTATTTCGCTTTGAGATAATCTTCCTTTATCATTCTTAATCGTAATGTTTTTCGATTTCCCTGTACTAACTTCTTTCGCAGATACGTTGAGGATACCATTAGCATCTAAGTCAAAAGTTACATCAATTTTTGAATTCCTCTGGGTGCTGGTGGAATCCCCAGCAAATCAAATGTACCTAGTAGATTATTATCCTTCGTCATAGTTCTCTCACCTTCGAAAACTTGAATTGTTACACCTGTTTGGTTATCTGAGTAAGTAGTAAATGTCTGAGATTGTTTACAAGGTATTCTTGCATTTCGTTCAATAATTTTCGACATAACACCTCCAGCAGTTTCGATGCCCAGTGAAAGCGGAGTTACATCAACTAGAAGGACATCTTGTATTTTTGAACTTGTATCACCGCTTAAAATTGCGGCTTGGATTGCAGCACCATAAGCAACTGCTTCATCTGGATTTATGGATAAATTCAAAGCTTTTCCGCAAAAATAATTTTGAAGCAGACTTTGTACTTTTGGAATTCTTGTAGAGCCTCCCACTAATACGACATCATCAATGGAGCGTTTATCTAGTTTAGCGTCAGTTAACGCCTTTTCGACTGGTTGTAAGGTACCTCTGAACAAGTCGGAATTTAGTTCTTCAAAACGAGCTCTAGATATTTTCGTGTAAAAATCAACACCTTCGAACAATGCATCTATTTCTAGTGAAGCTTCGGTACTTGACGATAGTGTTCGTTTAGCTCTTTCTGCAGCAGTTCGCAGTCGACGAACAGCTCGAGGATTTTTGGTTAAGTCTTTTTATATTTCCGCTTAAATTCTTCAGCAAAATGATTAACTAAACGATTGTCAAAATCTTCTCCTCCTAAATGAGTATCGCCAGCTGTCGCCTTTACCTCAAATAACGACCCTTCATCAATAGTAAGGACCGACACGTCAAAAGTGCCTCCACCGAGGTCAAAAATTAACACATTTCTTTCACCTTTTAAATTCTTATCTAAACCGTAAGCTAAAGCTGCCGCTGTAGGTTCATTTATGATTCTTAACACATTGATACCAGCAATTGCACCTGCATCTTTAGTTGCCTGTCTCTGGGAATCATTAAAATATGCTGGCACAGTAATGACAGCATCCTTAATTTGGCCCCCTAAGTAAGCTTCAGCGATATCTTTCATTTTTGTTAAAACCATCGAACTGATTTCTTCCGGTGCAAATCGTTTAACAGCGCCTTTGAATTCGACTTCAATTTTTGGTTTGGTATTGTCGTTGATAACTTTGAACGGCCAATGTTTCATATCCCCTTGTATCTTCGGATCATCATATTTTCGTCCGATTAGTCGCTTTGCATCAAAAACAGTATTGGACGGGTTCATCGCTACTTGATTTTTGCCGCATCGCCAATGAGTCTTTCGGTATCTGTAAAAGCAACGTAGCTCGGAGTTGTACGATTACCTTGATCATTTGCAATAATCTCCACTTTCCCATGTTGAAAAACACCCACACAAGAATATGTGGTACCCAAATCGATCCCAATCGCTGGCGCCTTCACCATTTTCTTTTAATTATCACTTCAAATTTGCACCCGCGAACAGTTGATTTAAACGAATGTTAACAAGTTCCACAAGAACGCAACTTTGACAACTAGTCACAAATAACACGATGATTGTTTTTTAATATAAGTTGCGCGGCAACTGCAGTGCTTTATATTGAGCGGAGAATAATCTAGAAGCAACGGTAGAATCGACCGCGCTCGGCTAACCTCGAATGTATTACGTACATACATACATACATACATACATATGTATGTATGTACAATGATATTATTGCGGTGAGGTAGATAATTTCAGTCTAATTATAAACATTACAACAAATAGAATAAATCTGCGAATTTAATGAAATAAAGATGCACATACATTACCAATAAAAATGTATATATATGGAGAAATATTAAGGAAAGGTTGAAATACAAGTCTCATTATAATAGATCTTTATTCCCAAAAGTTGCAGTAAACTAAAATGTTATACAAGGACCACCAGCAAAAAAATGATTTAATAATATTTTCAATTATTAATTGGTTTCACATTTTCACCTAAAAGAAGCTTTTTATCGAAATTGGTGAGATTGAAATACAATGTCAGGTTCTATCGGAAACTACGAGATATGTAATAGCAGTTTCCTACTTAATCAAAACTATATCTAAACTGACTGAAATATGACAAAGTGAAGGTATTAGTAGGTTTGAATAGCTCGCTGGAGATTCTTGAAGTTACTTATTCTGGTTCCCAGTTTTTACTAAAATTGGGTGCTTAGCGTTGAATTGCAGTGAGTGTAACCCCACTTTTGTTAGCAAATCTGCCTTTAGTGCCGTACAGTCGATTCGATTACAGGTTGTTTTTAGTGTTCCTCACTAATTATTACCTTCAATAACTATCTACCTTTCGCCAAATCTGACACTTGTTTCTATTTGACGTCTAGGTCTGCCTTGGTCTTTCGTTATGTTCTCTACCTCTCTTGGGTTTGGGCATTCTTTACAAATACTTATTCTGTTTCGCAGTTGATATTCTTATTTCTTGTTTACAATTTATGTTAGAAATCCCATTTCTATAGGGGCGTTCAAATAATGAGAAAATGGTAAGCGTATTCAAGAAGCATCCAGAAGACTCTAGAAACGTCCACTTAGTTCTTAGTTCTAGACTATGAACTGAAGATTTCCGAGAATCTCTCAAGGGTAGACTGGAGAGTTAATTAGATAGCGTTATATCAAGTAATAACGAATAAATAGTTATACAGCCAATTTTTTAATTACTATTTGAGTTATGTTTAATAAAGATGCACTTTCAAATACCAAACGGAAATAGTTTAACGCTCGATCGAAATCAGGTTACTGTTATTTCAAACTGTACTGCGAAATGGCAAGGTGGTAGGAAGAGTATATATATTTTAAAGAAACTACGAAAAACGCAAAATAGTTACATAAGTCCGGACCAGTGGCCAGATGTGGAAAGGCGTTGGTTTTTCAAACGATGACTGCAGACATTAGTAGGGCTGCCAACAATTGATTCGTGTCGCTTTAAAACTCGCAAAGTTAGAACGTCAGTTGAAAACCGTCCATTCAAGTTATAGTAATCGTCCCTGTAAGTTTTTGAAGGCAAGTTTAACAATTTGAAAGAAATGAAATTCGGACCCAGTGGATTACGTTCTGCAGTTTCTGGCGGAATACTGACAGCATGATTTGAAATTCAATCAAAAAAAAGCGTACACAATCGCCGAGTCGCTAATAAAGCAATATTTGCTCAAAGCTGCTGAAGAAGTTTTGGGACAGGATGCTAAATAGAAATTCTCTTATCAAACGATTCTGTGAATCGCACATCTAAAAAATTACGTATGATGTCGAAGACCAAGTTATACAAAAGCTTAAAATTACTCCGTGGTTTGCGTTACAGTGCGATGAATCGACACACGTAGCACAGTGCTTTCGACTTCAAGTTTTTGTATGATTTTTGGACGATTGCAAAACTTTTAAAGAGGAGTTACTAATTTCACATAAAAATTTCACATAGAAGTGAAACTTTCAGAAAAGTAAACTGCGAGAGAATGAGACGAATGCAGTATCAGAAGTGGGATAATTGTAAGGTATATTTATTATAATAGTGGTCCCAAAGCTTCGTAGTACGCAGGCGCGCACACACGACACACGTACTAACACAAGTACAAACATACACACACAACGCTTTGACCAAAGCTAGTAGTGATGGGAAAAATCATTTCGACCGTTATTGTTATTTTGAAATAACGGTTGCAACATAACAGGTTATCGTTATTTCGTAGTTAACAGTTCTACACGATAACAACATTGTCATTTCTGAAGATTAATTCATATCATAGGCTGAGTTTTATTTTATTTATTTATTTATATTAGAATTATGTTATTTGGTTCAATATTATATAAAGTTTTTTTATAGTTTTTATAAACAATGTTTTATATAACATTGTTCTTTTATTTTACATTTGATAATTGCCTTCTTGAAACATGAGTAAAATTACAGTATAGAAGGTACACATAAAACTTCAAAATCGATTTTCTCAAAAACTAGGGGTCGTCGCATAAAAAGCCAATAGCCAGATACTAAGCACAAGTCCTTCTACAACATATCTGAGACTCATCGAAATCAGTATACGCCTTTTCTCTCGGTTCAGCTCGGCAATACGCAGACGCACACAAGCATACATATATACAACGCTTAGTAGACAAGAGTGGGAGGCTATTCTATCTCATTTTCTCGCAGGCTGAATCCTATAGATGTATGATTGTTTCTTTTGAGTGTCGCTTTTTTCGTTTCATCGAGTTTCAAATCACTCACAGCGGTCCTAAAGAAGTTTTCACTTCAAAAAATGCATCAGCGGTAACATTTTACTGCGTTATTTACGGCCAAGCTTTGGTCACCAAAACTCTTCCGGGATGCTTTGCTGAAACGATGAAAATTGCTATTAAAGTGGTGAACTACTTTAAAAGAAGTGGACTCAAGTCACATCTTTTCAAAAAAAAAATGTGCCCTGATATGGACTCCGAACACAAAACCATGCATTTCACACTGCTGGCTTTCGGAAGGGAACATTTTGGCGAGGCTGTACAAATTCAAAGAGCAAAGAGGATTAGTTCTGTGTCCTCAGATTTCAAATAAATTTGGTTTATTTCGTAGATTTTTTTGCACACGTAAATAAATTAATTATTCAACAACAACACAACACAACACAAGTTAAAAACGACAACTTCTCGTCTTTTGAAACATTAAAACGAAATATTGGCAGTGTAATGAATTGAAGGAGTCAGTCCAAGAAACAATTATAATTCACACAAAAAGCGAATTCGTTCGTTATTTCCCTGCTTGTGAAGAAAAGGGTATTGGAAAATTAATCGACAATCCTTTCATTGTCAACATATTCGAGGTCAACGGTGAAATTCAAGAAGTAATTGAGTTGGAACACGACAGTAATTACAAAGATTTGTTCGAGGCAGACATTGATCTTGAAAATTTCGGGAGCCAAAATGCAATTTCTTATCTTAAAATTTAAAAAACTGCTTTGCGTTGCCTTACTTTATTTCCGACAACATACTTATGTATATGCAGGGTTTCTGGGCACTTTTGACGATTAAAAATTTAAATCGATATCGCCTTCTGCAGCACTGAACCAAGGATTCAGCTGTTGGTGAAGAACATGCAGACACAAAAATCACATTGAAAGTGTAACTTACAATGTAACGTTTGTGTGCTTTTTCATTAATAGAAAATTTTTAATCTTATGTTGTGTATTTACTTTAATTGTGTACTGCCAAATCCTTAGTGATCCATAGCAATACAAAAATGTGTCAAATAGTCCCTTATAATGAAAAGGTTAAGAACCCCTGGTTTATGTAGTCAACTCTTTCTAATTCGGCTTATTAATCGATCGGTTTAGGTTAAGAGAGAGATAGAAAAATACGAGAGATAGCGTGAACTACCCGTTTGTCTTTGCAGATCTATCCATAAAACTACCACAAATACAAATTGCACGTCACCCAATTTCGCAACAGGTGCTGGTTGTGGATATCGTATTTTGTCGAATTGCTGTATAAACTTTTACATGAGCCATTGTTGCTAAGATACGTAGTCAGCCCGAGGAGAAAGCAGATATATTCGAGAAGTGTCCAGAAGGCACTATAAAAATCATAAAAGTTGAAAATGTAGATTTTTTAAAAATTTATTTATCAAAATCCACGATATTTAATTTTCTGGCAGAAAAATCTCAATTCTGAGAATGGATTTCAACAGAGCACACTCGGAAACTTTACTTTTATTGATTTATATCTTTCATGGAAATGAAGTTCGAAAACAAGTTAAAAAATGAACTTTGGGATTAATGATTTAATAATACTTGTAAGCTATAAAATGTATCACGGACATTACTTCATGTTAATTGACCTCTGGCACCTTACAAACCCTGAGCAATCTTGTCGCCCTCGAAAGAGCATACACGTATTTATAACGCTCTAAATATAGGTATAAATAAATATAGTACCCAGAAAGTGGGGACGTCTAGATGGTTCCGCTTCAACTGTTAATTGTATTGGTTTGTTGAAATGATTTACAAGCGATGTTTCAAATGGAATTCAATTGCGTAAATTTTATAGGTCATGCCAAAGAGCTCCCATTTTCTCTTTATACAAAGAGGGTAGAGAGGCAGAAATCGCTCAATGTTTGCAAGGTGTATTTGAAGAGTCTAGAGAATCTAAAAGTACAGCCTATAGATAGATCGATTGTTTTAAAACTAGCAGAACGTCACTAGAAGACGATCTGGGTAGTGGACGACCGAATACCTCTGTTCTCAGTTCCGTCGTTTGGAAAAGTAATGCTTACTGTATTTTGGAATTGCGAGGGAGTTATTTTTATGAATTATCGACCGAAAAATACTACAATTCACGCAGAATTTTATTCCTATATTTTATGTGGTCTATTGCGGCAGGCGCTTTGTAAGAAACGGTCGTTATTGCAACAGGACAATGCAACCGAAAAAAAATGAAAAATATTTTAAACGAATTGCGCTGGGAATTGCTTCCGCATCCACACTATTCGCCATATCTGGCTCCTAGTGATTTTCTGTTCTGTTCCCGAATTTGAAAGAACTACTACAGGCTGTTTGAGTTGAGATCTTAAATAAGCTAAATAGTTATGTATATAAACAGATGGATCGCATTGATACAATTCTGTTATAAAGAATTAAACGAGAATGAATGCTCATACATATGCACTATAAAAGTGTAAACGGAATATAGATAACAGCCAATATTATTTTTTCATTTTCACATATTGCTACAAATTGCTTTTATATTGATTTCCTTTTTCATATTATATATTTTATTATTATTATTATTATATATATTATATATATATATTTATATATTATTATATAAAATAACATCTTTTTCGATGTTGGACGAATCTCATTTACGCTTAATCTAAATTTAACGACAATTTAAAAATAGGTAGTTTGCTTGGAGGCTGTCCCGATTGCATGGCGTCCCTATATATAAGCAGTCAGTCACTATACACAATAATATAATAATGATTCAGTTCCGGAAATAGAAAATCAAAGTCCCCGTTGGCCGTAATTTAATTGAAAGTTATTGTATTATTGTATGATGCCGTTACCTTTCGCCTGATACATTTCCTAGTTTTTTAATAATGTTCTAAATTCTTTTACTCACCTTTTTCAGCAAGATATCGTTCCACTTAAACGTTATCGACCGTTTAACCCTCACAGGGCGATTAGCACGTACTTTTTTGACCGCTTTTCTGATTTTCGATGCATATTTAACATGTAATAACATACACGAAATAAACTTTTTGCAATGCCATACTAATGTGGTACGTGCAACAGAGTAGCAGACGCCCTCCTAGATCAAATTTCTCACAATTTAGATAATATACATACATATGTATAATACCACATTTAGTATTAAATATTTTTATATGTATTTTATAGGCGCACTGATTAATATCTGAAGTACTTGCATAGAAGAAATTCAAATAAATTCTACTCACTATTATATTTTTTGTGTCTAGGTCTTCATCTTGTACTTTGGTTTTGTCAGCCCCTCGCTTACCGTTCGCTCTTTTTGTGATAACACTTTCTTCATTTTCATTACCTTTAAACGCCTTACGTTTGTAACTTAACTGTTTAATATTATCTTGTGGCATCTTCTTTTTACTTTCTTCCTGTTCTTCTAGAACGTCTTTGTGAAGAATAGAAGTTAAAACTATGAAATGTTGATTGGCTGCCTTTCTTTTATTATTAGCCTGGGCAAACAGCGGTACGAAATAAGTTACGACAACCTACATATACACAGAACTACTCGCATACAGCGTACTGACTAGAGTGCGGGGTCGGTGATGTCGTAACTTATTTCGTAAATGTATCGTTATTTGAGTAAATAGTTTACCCACACTATTTATTATGCGATATTTTCACGTTCCTGGCAAACTTAGGCTCTTCCCAAATTAAGTTTCATTCTTAGCCTGCGTTTGTGATGATGTATCTATTCTTACGCATCATATTAATCTGAGAAAAGCTCTGGCTCTCATTACCAGAAGGACTACATTTCCAAGACTCTACCCTAATTAATCAATATGTGATATATTGAACATAACTGCAATCCGGTGATACAGTCATCTTTGTAGAAGCATAGAAAATTAATCACAAGTACAAAACAGTCCAAACATTACGAATCATATATTATACTTAGTATCTTTGACCAACGAGCCGAACATTACATCTCTTGTGGAATAAGATAGGGTTAAGTCATTAAAAACTATGAATAAGGTTATACATATATTTACTTGTAGTATAAATCAAGTTGACAAGCAAACAAACATAAGCGATCAATATATTTTATGGAAGTATTCGTATCTGCAGTTCCATAGCAACTAGCTATTACAATCAACATATATCGATTTATGTAAATCAGTGCGAAAATGTTTAAGATTATGCATGCAACGAACGTAAAATTCTCCACGTTCGTCCTTGTCTTGCTCCTGATATTCATTCGATAATGATTGGAAGGACTGTGGTGTACTAATTGTAAGTATTACTGACACTATATACCTAACCGAAATTACGTAATGCTACGGTGTGCAGATACTAGCCTCGTTACAATTGAAATCTATATATATAAAATACAAAAAATGTTTCTATGTCCGTTATAGACTTCAAAACTATCCAACCGATGTGCCCCAAACCGGTTTCATTAGAAAGGCAATAACGCGAGAATGATTTTAAACCACTAAAAAAATGCATTCGGTCCATTCATGAAGTGGATTTTCCCATACAATAATTTTTCCGAATACAACACTGTCACACAAAAACATTGATCTGTCACTGTCATCAGAAAGTTTTATCATTTGTGGTTATCGCGTCGACCATGTCAAACAATCGAATTAGAAAATATTAAAAATCTCATAGACAGCAAAAACGAGTAATTTTGGCTCCGAAGAATGATGACGTCAACAAAATAAATCATCAAATTTAATTCAAGGTACCCGGTGAAGTTGTCACGTACAAATCAATTGACACAGTTACAGATGAGGAACAAGCTGTCAACTTTCTAATAGAGTTTCTTAACTCTTTGGAACCATCTGAAATGCCACCACATATCTTAACTTTAAAAGTTGGTTCACCGTTGATGCTCATTCGCAACTTATTGTTAGACCCACCGAAATTGTGCCACGGAACAAGATGGTAAGTGTTGCTGGTTTGAACTTAGAAAATTCCTGTTTTTCGCACGGCCAATTATATGTTGCTTTTACCTTACACCTTAGTTTGGGTTTTAGCTCGGGTACCCCGGGAGTGCTAGATTACCGAACTCATGTTTTACACTTGTTAACTGTGTAACAAAATCAATAAAGTATGTAGATAGTGAAAAAGAAACGACCGGACACGTCAACCTTAATTTTCAAACACGCAAAATTTTACAAAAATGTATTTTGTGACTTCATTATCATTACTCCTTTTCTTTTAAATTGTAATACCAATTTTTAATACCGCCATTTGAAGGAGAACGCTTTTCTGCATACAGAACAATGATTTCTGAGTTAGGTTTATAACAAGATTTTGAGAAAAAGAAATTGTGCATTATTCAATTTAACAATCAAAATTATACTAAAAAGGCAATAAAAAAACAAATTTAAGCTTATTGAAATTGAATGTTCAAATTGCATACCATTTAAGACGATGTTCAAATTCATTTACGACATTATTTTATACTTGGGGAGTTATTAACCTAATTTCTTCGGTTATTCCAATCTTCAAATCTTTAATATTATTGGGTCGGTTTGGGCACGCTTTGGATTTCAGATAGTCGTTCACGCAGAAATCGAGATACCATACCCATACATCAATACACCAGTCCACCACATATCATACACCAGTCATGTCAAACTCAAAATCACTTGTGAGCCGAAACCATTAAGACGTAGAGTAGGTGGCCCACGAAACCTAATTTTAAAAAAGACAAACTGCTGAAAATCTGAACGAAAAAAGTGTTGTTATAATATATATAATACTATCAAATTTCTGTTTTCAATGGGTCTGACACTGAATCTTAATTACTTCCATCTGCAAGTGAGGGAGAACTTTGTCAATATCAACAATGAAAAGACCAGTAAATAAAGATAAATTGTTTTCTTAGTACTTAAAATCTTGAAAACGCTTTTCAAATTCTGCTAGAAGGCTTCCCATTTTCTCTGTATACATTTTGTATGGTATTGGGACACTCGTACTTTCCTGATACGCTTTACAAGTCAGAAAATGTGATAGATTATCCACTGCTAACTGTTTTTCCCACAGCATCACCTTACACTTGAGAGCTTCAACATGATCATGCATATCTGTTATAACTTGACGTAATCCTTGCAAATTCGTAAAGTCCGACAAGTGTTTTGTGATATCTACCATAAATGAAAAATCTTGTAAAAAGGTACATCGGATAATAAGCTGACATCTTATCCTTTCACTTCTATGAAAAAGCGTATTTCTTCTTTAAGTTTCCAAAACCGATCGAGAACCATAGAGAAACTGTCGTTGATTCAAGCCACGTGCCCCTATGAAGTTTATAATTTTTTTACTGATTTTAAAACGCTTTCCAACTTGATCACTTTTGAGCATAAAACTTCTTGGTGGATTATACAATGCACATGATGAAAATCTGGTTTGATCTTTGTCTGTAATATTTTAATGACGCCCTTATTTACTCCAGTGATGGAAGCAGCTCCGTCTGTTGCAACGGAACACAGCTTTGACAAATCTAAATTGTACTTTTGCAAAAGTCCGTAAACTGCATTGAAAATATCCTCTCCAGTTGTTGCATCATGCAATGGTACTAATTCCAATAATTCTTCATAAACGTTGATATCTTTATCAACAGCACGAAGAAAAACAGCGAGTCGCGCCACACCACACACATCTGCACTTTGGTCAGAAAATCCAATGAAGGACTCTGAACAAGCTAGTCAATATAATTACTGAAGTCATAACTAATATGTCCGAAAAAGTTTTGCATTGCGCATTTGACGATATGAGGAGGCGCATAAATGTAAGCATTTGTGCAACTAATGGTGGGTATTTCGAACATTTGCTGTGAATACGAAGACAAAATAGGTACAATATGGTTGTGTATTTAGTTTGAATCTCCTAATTATGCTGTAAATATGCCCTGTTTATCACACCTAAAATAAAACGAAATTTGAAACAATTTTTTGCTAGTCAATCAATACGTAAATCCATAGGTAGGAATACGACTGTCGGGCATGTTTCAAATTCTTTATGATATTTTTATCGTTTGTTCAGAATAATAATAATAATAGAATGAAATTTTATTTTTAATTTATTATGAACATATGCTGTATTCAAGGTATTATAGAAGTAAACTAGCATAGTTGCATAATAAAGTTCGTAGGTTTTCTTTCCATTCCTTGGCAGTGATACGAAACGGCTGTGAGTGCCTGTATATTCTATATTTACTTAATTGCGTATATGCTGTGAATATGAAGTTTATCATTCTACGTCTAAATGGCCGTTTTAAAATATCTATTCTTAAAAAGCTGGTTACCTAACACAACTTTCATGTCGGATTATATGAAAGTAGATACATTACACTATAGTACTGCAGATGAAATTACAGAAGAGTCTTTATTCTGTACGCTCTATTCTATACAAATGCAACGGCGTAATTGTAAGACATTGGAAGATAAACAGAAGAAATAAATTTACAAGAACGGTAGTAAAATAACACAATAAAAAAATGAAATACCTTATTAAAATTGAGAAATTGTAGAGCATTAAAATTTAAAATAGATTTAAAATAATACATAAATAGGCACCGTACTGACCGTACTGAGCTAATGTATTAATACGAGGTGCATTCATGTTATAACACCTCCGATTTTTTCTCACACACTAATCACATGAAAAGTATGAAAGTTGTGTCACTTCTCGACGAAATTTCCCTGCAGCCGTACACATTTTTCACAACGTCGACGCCAAGTTTCCTTGGCTACTGCAAATGCTTCTTTAGAAGTCTGCTTTGATCACTGGAAAATCGCTGATGCAATAGCGACACGGAGAGTGTCTTTCATCGTTGAAAACAGCGAAAAGTCGATAGGAGCCAGGTCAGGTGAGTAGCAGCATGAGAAACCACTTCAAATTTGTTGTCACGAAGAAACTGCAGCGTAGCGTTTGCCCGATGTGCTGGTGCGTTGTCTTGGTGAAAGAGCACACGTGTAATCTTTTCTGACCGTTTTTAACGCAATGCTAGAAGAAACTTGTTCTTCAAAGCATCTTGGCAGGATGAACCTGTCACCGTAGTGCCCTTTGAAGCGCAATAAGTAAGGATTACGCCATCGCTGTCTCAGAACATGGTCACCATCATTTTTCACTGACGCTTATCCAACATTTTGTCGTTGGCGGAAAGTCGGTGTGCTTCCATTGAGCTGACTGGAGCTTCGTTTCAGAATTTAAAAATGGCATCCATGTCATCACAATCGATAAAAAGAAAGTCCACTCACGCCGATATCACCCGTCAACATTGCCTTTCAACATGCCTCGCTAGCAGGCTTGTGGTCGTCCATCAACATTCGTGGCACCCACCTGGAGGACGTTTTTCGCATTTTCAGGTCTTCATGCAGCATTGTGTGCACAGATCCCGCGAAAATGCCAATTTTGAAAGCGATATGTTCCACACTCATTCGGAGATCCTCCAAAACAACTTTCGCCACTCGCTCGATCAAGTCCTCAGACCGATTGGTGCGAGGCAAAGGTTGTCTTGGTTTGCTGTCACACGACCTTCTCCCTTTGAACACCCCATCCACACACGCATTTACAACGAGTGCACGCATAGTTTAAAATAAACTGTATGTTTCTGTTTCCAGTCCTGAGAAAGAAAAATCGGAGGTGTTATACTTGAATACACCTCGTAGTATTCACAAGAACGTTTAAACAAAAAAAAAAAACCATTACCCCGTAAAAATTTATATTTTTAAACCACATTTTTGTACATATGTTCATGGTGTTGGTAATAAGAAATGATAAAAAATTAACAAGAAAACCGTAAAGCCTCGCACACATCTGAGGACGAAAGCTAACGCGGCGAGGCGAGACCAAACGGATGCTTCGCTTGTGGGTTTTTCGGTTGCCTACGAAAACGGCCGAGGCAACGAACGCGGCAGTGTTCCAATCGCATGCGTATCGTTCATTTTTAAGTTCAAGGAACGAACGTAGATTCAAACTGACAATGAGTCCAAGCCAGGGGCAGGAATGTTAAATCTAATCGTTTGAACGTTGAATTTAAATCAGACTGCAGCCTTAGATGTCGCTATAATTAAGGTTGTAGTATCTACTGATAAATATCGACCATTTTCGGATATCGGCCATTTTCGTTTTTACTGTTTGGTAGTTTGGTTTAGTTCAATTCTTTTCACGTCTATTCAACCATTAAACACATTTAATAATAATAATAATTTAGAAATACATTGTATAACAGTGACTATTATATTTAATAATTACATAAGGTATGTTAATATAATTTGTTTTATGTTATGTACCGTATTACATAAAATAAAATTATTTGTAGGAAGGGAGATGAGGAAATGTGCGTGTGATAAAATGTCGTGTAAAGAATTGCACGTTTGAATGCAGTATTTGTAATGTACATCATGTTCATTCAGTTCATAATTCCCGCCAAAAACACTCAGGAACTTTATAATATATAAGTTGTATGATGTTAAGTTGTCAGTAGTGATTATCGATAGTTATGGTCGTAATGTCAATCTCTTTTTGGTAAACTACATTACTAGCCGTGCAATAAAACATTACTAAGTAAAACCAACAGTAAGTGTGCGTGAGACCAGCGAGTTGAGTGCACGTATTCGTTGTTCTTCTGGAAATTGAAAGATTCCGGAAGAATTGTTTAAATTTGTGGTGTTAAGTTCAATAGATCGAGGGGCTTTATTCAGTTAAGTTTTTGGAATTTCCTTTTGTTTTCGATTTCTTCATCATTAGAGTTTAATTTCTTTTTGTTTTTCTTTGAGCTGATATATATTCACAGAGCCGTGTTCCGCAGTTTTGGACTTTGCACTCCACGTGCCACAGGTGCGCGTGGGGGAACATCCTTTGAGCGGGCGCATTTTGCGTTCTGGTGAACTCTTCTTCAGTACCGTGATATCGATCACGTGCAAATATGGAAAAATTAGCTTCCCAAAGTGATATTACTTCTGTAGAAGGAAGGAATGTAATTAAGGAAAATGTTGATCTAGACAATCTTCACAGTAATATTGAAAATGTAATGTTCAGTCAATCCCAATCGTTTGCATCAGTGGTAAAAGAAAGTTCAATACATAATTGTAAATTTCCTGAACGAGAACAGGCTATTGTTTTTGACGCAATAGCTAATTCTCAGAAAAATGATTATATTATTGGTGTAGGAGAATTACTTGGTCCACGCAATATCATTTTTGCTTCAAGAATTGCAAATAACCGAATTTGTATATATCTTTCTTCTAAAGAAATGGTCGAGAAGTTTATTATGGAATATAAAGGTATTATAATACAAGAAAGATTCACCACAACCAGACGTCTTATTTCCCCAGCTAAAAGAATGATTTTATCCAACGTTTCCCCTGGTATACCACATAATATCGTGGAGGAACATTTAAGGCAAGCTGGTGTCGATACTGTCTCTTCTATCACTTTTATCGGAGCAGGTATAAATAAACCGGAATATAAACATATTTTAAGCTTTCGACAAGTTTATATTAACCAGGAAGCAAACAAAGAATTTCCAGATTCGTTAATAATCTCACATAATTTTCCTTTCTATAGACGAAATTAAATGTTTTGTTTGTAAAAAACCGGGGCATATTGCAAGCAAATGTACAAATATTACAGAAGCTATTACAGTTACTGCAGAGGTACATGCACAACCCAAAAGTGACTTAAATAAGTCCGGACTAATTTCGGAGGTATTAGTTACTGACAAAGTAGCAAAACATACTGTTCTTGCTCCCAGGGAAGGTCTTAATACTAACATATCTCAAGATAGTATACAAGACTCTAATGTTTCCTATCCCATGAAACGGACAGCATCTGTAGATTTGGAGAAAATTAGCCTAATTAGTGAGGAACCGAACTTATTGCAAGATAATCAGTCAGATAATCTTGGTACAAATAGTGAACAACCACCATTTGTTAAACCTAGGGTACTAAAAAAACGTAAACAAGGTAGTAGCTCAGACAGCAAAGACTGTTTTGAAGAGTTTCAATCTGCTTTTTATTCGAAAAACATTAAAATAGACTACAACAAATTTTGTAAATTTATAAAGGATACAAAGGGCAGACAAGATGTAGTTGAAATAGCTAAAATATTGGAAATAGATCTTGATGTATTACTGACAGCATTAATTGAGTGTAGCAAAATAGTCAGGACAAACAATTTAAAGTCACGTCTGAAACGACTAATTAAAAAAATTAAAAAAGCCCTTGACAATTCAGAGTACGATACAGATTATAGCTCAACTCACGGTAGTTTAAGTGATACTTCAGAACACTAATGTTTTGTTAAATGATATGAATTTCATTTGTAATTTCGTTCCTATTCCCCTTTTTTTCTTCATATAACATTCACTGCTAAAATTGATGAACTTAATATTGTTCAATGGAATTTACAATCGGCGGTTTCAAAGCGTCCACATTTAGAATATATGGTACTGAAATATAATATTCACATAGCTGTTTTGTGCGAAACTTGGTATAAACCACAACAAGACGTTAAATTTAGATGTTATAACATCCTGAGACAAGACCGAAATGATGGGTACGGCGGAGTAGCCATACTTATTCATAAATCGATCAAATTTCTTCCAATTTCTGTTAATTCTCCTGCTAACCTTTCGATTTGTGGTGCTTATTTTCCGCAGTTTGATTTTGCTATTTTTTCCATCTATCGCACAATCCAGTGTAATTTATCTTTTGCGGATTATATGAATTTGTTCGCACAAATTAACCACCCTTTTATTATATGTGGTGATCTTAACGCGCACCATCATTGTTTTGGGTCTTCTAAAAGTGATAACGCCGGTAACATATTAGTAAAAGCCATCGACGAAGTGGGATGCCTCTTCTTGAATGATGGTACTCCAACTAGAATCTGCCGGCCTGGACAGGCCCTTTCAGCCATTGATATCACTTTATGTTCTCCTAGTCTTGCGCCACGTGTTAATTGGAAAGTTTTAGATGATTCATTTACCTCTGACCATTACCCTATTCTTATTAATTTGCAATCTCACGGGATAACTCATAGGATAATATACCCTAAATATAGATGGAAGATAGAAAATGAAAAGCTTAGTCACTTTTCCGCCTATTTGTCCAGTAAATATCCAGATATTATTATCTCTGGGATAAGTCATATCAGAGATAAGGTAGACTTCCTTGTAAATGCAATAACCCAAGCAGCAGATCACACTTTTAAGGTTAATCATCCTTTCGAAATTAAAAAGAAATCAGTGCCCCCATGGTGGGACGAAGAGTGCACTAAAATTATTGAAAAGAGGAAAGTAGCTATCAAGGAATTTAAGAAATGTCAGACTATGGAAAAATATATAAAATTACAACAAATAATGGCATATTCAAAACGTTTTCTAAAGTACAAGAAGAGAAATAGTTGGAAGTTATTATGTAACAATATAACTAAAGATACGCCAGTTAATGAATTTTGGAGAACAATTAAAAGGTTTAAAAGAACTGAGATAGTATATGAAGCATTAGATAGAAGCACTATGAATGAAATATTAAACAAGATAACCCCAGACTATGTATCACCGGAAGTTAAATACTGCTCTTCAAACTCAACAGAACATTTTATCCTAAATCACTTGAGTTTGCAAGAATTGGATAAAGTCCTAGAAGACGTTAAAGATACTTCCCCGGGAAGTGATGATATCAGCTACAAATTACTAAAAACCTACCACACAAGTTCAAATGCATACTTCTTGGAGTATATAATGAAATGTGGCTGAAAGGCAGCCAAGTTGAATCTTTAAAGGAAGTTATTATTTGTCCGATCCTTAAAACAAATAAGCCTGCTAATTTAGCTGATTCATACCGTCCCGTAGCTCTTATGTGTTGTATCAGTAAAATATATGAAAGGATAATAAAGGAAAGATTAGAATGGTGGATAGAATCAAAGAACGTGCTACCTTCTGCCCAATACGGGTTTCGAAAATCGATCGGTACTATTGACGCACTAACTGTATTTGTCTCAGATGTGAAGCTGGCATTAACTGAAAACAAATCTACCTGCTGCATGTTTCTTGACATTAAAAACGCCTATGGATGTGTAGATCTTAATGTATTGGAAGGCAAGATAATTAATATCGGAATACCTGCTTCAGCAGCCCGAAATATTGTCAATTTATATCGTGACATAAAAATTTTTGTCCGTGGAAATTCGAATGAAAGAGCAGGACTCAGATATTTGTCGCATGGCTTATTACAGGGATCATGTCTCAGCCCGATTTTATTTAACATATATACCCATGATCTGCATACTATTTTCAATGTACCAAATAACATAGTACAATATGCTGATGACGTCTGTTTATATACATCTAATACAGATCATAAAGCCCTTGTGGAAAATATGTCTATAATTGTGGGTCAGTTAATAACTTGGTTGGATCAGAATACTTTGGAACTAGCAACATCTTAAACAAATGTTATGTTCTTATCTCGTAAAAGAGATCTTCCCATGAATGAAATATGCCTTGCAGATAAGAGTTTTCCTATTAAAGAATGTGTGAAATATCTTGGGCTTTATATTGATAATAAGCTAAGATGGACTGTTCATATTAATAGTATAGTAGGAAAATGTGAAAAAACACTAAATCTAATGAGATGCTTAATGAAAGTATCTTGGGGTTCCGATTTTAACACATCCATAAATATATATAAAGCCTACATTAGATCAGTTTTGGATTATGCATGTATGCTGTACGCGGATACTAGCCAGAATAATCTAAGGAGGCTGGACATCGTACAGTCTAAGGCCCTTCGACTGTGCGTGGGTGCTATGCGAAGTACGCCAACCAATGCTCTTCAGATCGAAGCCCGTGAACCCCCGCTCTTTTTGAGAAGAAGATACTTAGCAGTTAAGTTTATTTACAAGCTGAAAGTCAATAATTTGGAAAACATATTGAAGAAAATACGCAATCTGGTCAGCGTCGACTTTACACATAAATATTGGATGAAAAAAGATCGCCTATTTTAGCGGAGGCCTTTGTTACCACAGCCGAGTTTGATTCACGGATATACAAACCCTTAGATGGTGAACTTTCGTATTCATCGTATTATCAAACAATAGATATTAGTTTTCCACCATAATTGGACAGCCTGAACATGATAAGTTCTTGGCCTCATCCATATTGCAGTGCCAACAAAACTGTTTGACTATTTTTACGGATGCTTCCAAGAGCAGCCACGGATGTGGAAGCGCATACTATGTACATAACACAGGAATGGGCACATCATTTAAGTTGGACTCGGCTGCAAATGTTTTTACAGCTGAGGCTGTGGCTATATTTGAGGCATTGGCATATGCCAAACATACTGATTTTAGGAGCGTAGTAATCATGACCGATTCTGCCAGTGTCCTAAAGACGATTCACCATCGTAAACACATATCCAAAATGAATCCTATTTTAGTAGACATCATCAAGATAATAGCTGAAATGACTCAAGCAGGTATTCACACGGGTTTGTATTGGGTCAAAGGTCACAGCGGAATTAATTCTAATGACATCGTAGACAATATAGCAAAAGAAGGCGGCATTACAGGAAGACATTATGGACCCGTACTTGGTAGTAAAGAACTATTACAGATAGCTAAGCATCATCTAAGCATCTAAGCATCATCTAAGCATCTATTTTTAACGAACAGTGGAATGCCTGCTGGTCATCTGCATATGAGGTCAAAATGACTCAATATGCATACATACACCCCAACGTGGAGAACAAGTACTGGTATATGGACTCCTCCGTTTCTAGATTTGCTCGTGTCACATTAGCTAGAATGAAATTCGGTCATGGCCAGTTTCCTGCGCACTTGTGCAGACTGGGTCTGATCGATGCACCGGAATGCTCTTGCGACCATCGGGTGGCTGACCTTAATCATATTTTTTGGCGTGCGCCACCCACAACAGTGTAATAAATTGCCTGTACGAGGCGGTTATACAGGAAAAGATCCCACTTCCAACTAGTGTTATCACCCTACTTAGGTACAATAATAGAAAGATATGCAAAGTTCTCATAGACAGTTTATGCAAAATGCAGATTAGAATATAGTTAATTCCCAACTCGATAGCTACCGATGCATATGGGCTTAGATCCCGAGTGCCAAAACACCAACAGTATTTTACTTCGTAAAGTAAGGAGAACAGTACAGTATTGTGCATCATTTTCTCTAAGAAGAGCAGCATTATGTGCAAAAGCATGTGGGAATCCAAACATGTTCAACGTGGACAAGGAGAAATCTAGGAACTTCTGTATTGGCGAAGCCATTATAATCTTAAGTATTTAAACAATAGACTTTCAAGAGTAGCAGTGCCCACAATATATTTAGCTGGTAATTTGTTTCTAACTATTACTTTAATAACAACTGAATCAAGTTATTATTTTATTTAAGGACCTATATCTTGCTTTTGAGTCGGAGTTGGCAACTACTCCAGGACAAACGACAGTCTTCAGTGAAATGAGACAATTTGGGTGTAGTTGAGTAAACTGCATACATTCTACGGTATTTATCCAAACATTGTTATAAACGATTTTTAGATGATAATTTGATGTTTTTGGTGATTTTGTAGATTGCAAACGCTTGCCAGAAATCTAAAAATTTTTAATGAGCAAATTCACAAATTTGCTCATTAAAATTATATTCGCTTTGTAATAAAATAATTGCAGGCAAGGATTCCATAACATATTCAAACAATGTCCAATAACTTGTAGATATTTATTTTTTGTATACTTGTTTGTTTTTATATGTATTGGTAACTGTATTTTTATATCTTGTTTTTTCTTCTATATTTATATATTGTTTAATTCAATTTTTGTATATATGTACATCTATGTCCATGCAGTTAATGCGGAACATTTTGCACGCTCTACCCACTCAATTTGTAAAAATGAGTCCCTGTGTTTAATTTTCTACTGTAATAATGGAAGGCTAGAGTGTAGTTGTTGGACACACTGCCTACAATTTTTTAGTGGGTCTGCAACATCGATAAGCTATGCTAAGCCAAATCCATGATATAATACTGCACGTTTACTATAACTAATATTTTTATTTTTCAATTTGTGCATTTTACTACTTTTATTTATAGATATTTACTTCTTGTATTTCATGTATTTAAAGTTCAATTTCAATATTTCACCGAGCGATACAAACTGTTTTTGCTTTAATTATCTTCTATTGTTATTAGATATGCAATTATTATTACACAATACCTTTATTTTCAATATTTCCGGTTTTCATTTGTCTTAAATATAATTTATTTTGTTATCATTAAATGTATCATGTTTATTGGTTTTCTAGCAATTAGTTTATATAAAATTTCAGCAATTAATGTTGCTGAAATTTTATCTAAATCATATGTTAGAAAACCACTAAACAGAAACGTAATTTCCATGTCTACATACAAACTATTTCAAACGTCGCGCGCTTGTCAGTATTTTAGACGGCCGCCGTAGAGCGCATAAGAAAATACCGTTTTAATAGTTCTCAGATTCCCCGGCCTGGTCCAAGCCTCTAATAGAGCTGTACGGTACGCGTGCGAACGTGTCTGGTATAAGAGACATACACCCTGTGTCTACTTATCGTAAATAAAACACACACCTACTTAATTGTATATTTTCTAATTGTACATATTCGAGCGACCGGCCATAATCCAATCACTCGCCATCTTGACTGTAACACACAACGTGCTTCCGCTTTCGCCTCCCTTGTACCTACATTCACACTGTAGTTAACTTCAAGCGGGGCGATTGGCGGCAAATTCAAATTTCATCTATCATAATATCATCGAAATAAATGGATACTCTTCCTTGATGTAGAAGTTCTTTAAATAATTCAGATATATACCTGGCAAAAATGAACGGACTATTGCAGAATCCAAATGGAAGCCTCAAGTATTCATACTGATCTTGAGGTGTCACAAAAGCAGTCAATGGAGTAGAGGCTTCATCTAGGACAATGTTGTGGAAAGCATCCTTCAGAACCAGTTTAGTAAACCATTTTTTATCTGGAAGATTATCTAGCTGGTCATCAATAGAAGGTATTGGGAAATGATCTTTAATAGCTATTTTATTCAGGACCCTGTAGTCTACACATAAGCGTTTCTGTCCATTTTTCTTACCCACCAGTACAATAGGCGAAGCGTAAGGTGAGTAACTTTTCTTTATAATACCTCTCTGCAACAAATCTTGAATAATTTCATTAACCACTTGCTTACCCTGATATGAAAGTCTACGAGGTCTGTAAAATAATTTGTTGTGATTGGGTTCCAGTTTGATATTACCTGTGAAATTTAAGTTTGGGGAGGTTTTCCTCTCAACATGTAAATATGCTGACTTAAATAAATTAACAAAATCAAATCTCTCTTTAGCAGTAACGTTATTGCCAATATTTAAATTAAAATCCTTATCATTGTCAACACTCAATGAACATTAGTTCATTCATATTACTTATTATGTCTATTTCTTTATCTAACACCTCTGTAATAATTACCGCATTGTTAGAGAAGGTAATGTTAAATTTAGGGTTTGAAAGAAAATCTCTACCTAACAAACAGTTACATGGAATTGCATAATTTCTAACAACAAACATATTTAACTTGAAACTAATGTTTCTGACCACTACATCAAATTCAATGTTACCTAAAATGTCTAATTTCGTGCGATTGATACCTCTAAAGTCTAAAGTTACCTTGTCACTTTGCATCATCCAGTTTTCAACATTGTTTTCGCTGATCAGAGATATTGGGCTACCCGAATCTAATACTGCATTTACATTAATGTTACTATATATATTTATTCCGTGACCTTTTTATACTTATCTTATATGATCATATAAGATTAATGTTACTGATACCTTTACTCACATATGGGCACTGAGAAACATGGAGTTAACGAAAGATTATCTACCAACAAAGCACTCTGTTCTTGGAGACGAGAAGGTCCAGGAACATCTGGGTCCAACCTCGGCAGCTGTGGGCAATCCCTACGAACGTGCCCTATAACACCACACTGGTAACAAGATCCTCGTGCTCGTTGTGGTCTCGTACACGCGGCGGCGGCGTGTCCAAATACACCACAATTGAAACATTTCATGTCAGCTCCACTTCGGCTTCTTAAATGCGTAGACGAACGATTTCCAGAAGGGGCTGTCTCAACGCTGGAGCTGGTATCACCCTACCATCTCTATGTCCCTCGACTTCTCTTCTACTCCTTCTTGTTTTGGCAATCCTCTCATACATCATGATATCTTGGAATAAGTCGTCCTCATCCAAGTGGTTTTTCGACATAACAAAATTGCTTAATTGCCTCGACTGCAATCCAATTACCAATTGCTCCTTTATTTCACTGAAATTTAGCTCGAGCTCCTGACACAAGGCTACTTTCTCATGAAAATACGCACTAATATTCTCCTTGGCACCCTGCACACGAGATTGCATTCGCTGCCAACATTCGGTTTTGCTTTTGCATAAATGAAGGTTTTTGAAAGCTGTTTTAAAAGTGGGCCAGTCTGTGATTGTTGAATACCGTCCACTTAACCAATACTTTGCCGCACCTTCTAAATTATTTCGTGCTGTTTCATAAGTGAATAATAACGAACTTCTTTCGATCTGCTGCAACCACGTTCTCGCTACGGTAGGTCCCAACTCACCGTTGAATTTGGAAATTGTTTTGGACAAATCTGGCATTATATTAAAATTTTTCACATCCATATCCATATCCGATCATATCGCTTGTCGATCCCGTTGACTTATCTGCAACATCTCTAACATCTTCGCATTCTGGGCAAGTAATGCTTCAATTGTATTCGCATTAGCACTTGCTTCGGCCTGCTTTTTCTTTGCGAAATTTTCAAAGTCCTCGTGCGTGATCTCGTCCATGTTTGTTTTCAAGTATTTCCTTTTAGTTGACTCCAATCGTGTCACCACCTCCAATCTGGCTCTGACCCCACACCTGACGTTGTAAGAGACACACACCCTGTGTCTACTTATCGTAAATAAAAACACACACCTACTTAATTGTATATTTTCTAATTGTACATATTCGAGCGACCGGCAATAATCCAATCACTCGCCATGTTGACTGTAACACACAACGTGCTTCCGCCTTCGCCTCCCTTGTACCTACATTCACACTGTAGTTAACTTCAAGCGGGGCGACTGGCGGCAAATTCAAATTTCAGCCTTACACTGGACGAGCTAAAAACGCCGTTCACGACGAACCGAATTCTCTTTGAAGTCAGTTTCCTCGCCTGGGCTACACATCCAGATACGTATACTCGATTTCAAATCTAATGGCACTGGAGTTGCGCGAGGTGTGGCTTAAATGTAATACTATTCGCACTAAAAATATCGATATCGAAATCACTATGGCAACGACTGGCAAACAAAAAGCGTTTTAAACATAGTATTGTATAAGGCTGTTCTCTAAATTTTTAAATATTATAAAACTAAATTTATATGAATATGAAGTTCTTAAAATGAATCAGGCATCTATAACCTTTAATACGCAATACTGTAATTATAATTGTATATTTGTGTATTAATTATTTATCTACTTCTTCCTGATTAATTTCTCTGAAATCAAAATACTCTCAGTAATGTTATATGTATATTTAATTAGAAATTGAAATCTTTAATGAATAAATGCAATATAATGATACAAATAAGGAAATAAAATACAAGGAATCGAAAAATATGTATATTAACTTTAATTAAACATTCTCATCTGAGGAATAATCCAAAAAAGAATCACTGTCACTATCATTATTTACATTAATAATAAATTCCTCTGTCATATCATCCACGATGTGTTCCTTTTGGATGTCCTCTTCAATTTTTCTAACATGCGAACAAACATTTTGCCACTCCTGTACTGTCACCTTTTTTGTGACAAACAAACGGAAGAAATGAAAGACATAAACGGGAGCACGATATACAACGAAAGCAGAACGATAACTGAGAACCGATGCTGCTGATATTTTCAAGCGTTACCGTACACAGTCCAACTATTGCCCTATCTCCCGTATCATATCTCCTACTCTTTTTAATTCACAAATTCGTCATCTGCACAAGTGCCATGCGTTCTGAAACCGACTCTACGCGTCTACGCTCATTTAGCCTCGACGTGTCTCGTTACCGTTTGTGCTCAGATGTGTACGCGGGTTAAATGTTTGTGTCGTTCTTTGCCTATTTCTAATGAAAATATTTCTTTTCTTTATTTTAGATCAATTTACTTCGGTTATTTGACTGCAACAGTCTATGATTGTGAATTAGTTGTGAATTACTGTATTAAAATCTCGAAGACGACAAAATTATCACCACTTAAACGATTTTGAACGGGGTCGTATTGTTGAACTACATGAAACGAGTATTGCATTTCGTGAATCCGCTGGACGGATACAAAGAAATCTTGCTACGGTTATTCTTTGTTGGAGAGACTAATCTCAAGAAGATAGACAACATCGTAGAAAAGGCCCTGGACGCCCTAGAAGAACCACCGAACTGGAAGATAGGAGACTAAAATTGCTTACCCTTAGCGAATCGGCATCGATTTTAATTGTATTAAAATATTCAATCACTTACCGCATCATCTGAAAACATTACCAAACATGAAATTTAAAAGTGTATTGAAAACATACTTATTTAAACAAGTCTTCTTCTCATTAGATGAATATTTTAATGATTGACTGCTGAATATTGACGTATATATTTTTTTAATTTCTATAATTATGTACATTAACGAATATTATACTGTTTGCATTATAAAATGAAATTATTATTATTAGTATTATTACCTCAAGGTCTGTAGGAAAAGTGTTTTTGGCAGACATAGGCCGTAAAAATTACAATACGTTCCATAAATCCTAAATTCGTTCGTCTGTGTTGATTTCCTATCGTCTAAGACTAATACTGCCTCTCACTAATCGGCATCATGCCCTCAGCTTAAAATGGTGTAATGTACGGGCAGATTAGGATGAGGAGTGGAATCATATCATTTCTTCAGGCGAATTTTGCTTGTGTTTGTGGGTCCGTGATGGCCGTAGGAAAGTTAAACGTCGCAAAGGAAAACAATAGTTTTCGAATTTTTCCTTGAAACGTGAGCTTCACTTACTAAAGGATTTATGGTTTGGGGTGGAATTAACATAGAAAGTTTTGAAATCATTCTCTTTACTATATATTCAAGTGCTAAACAACGCCACATTCCAGCAACACAAGGCCGAATCTATCGTTCATGGAAGATATCTGGGTTATGATGGGTTGAATAGTTGGCATGCTTCCTAACCCTACAACATACTTATAGCAGATGCGTGAGGCCCTTCAAGTTCCCGGGAATGATGTGATCAATACATCATTTTAAAAGCATGCCCAAGAGAGTAGCAGAATCTGTTCGTTTACGTGAAATGGCAACTCATTAAATTTAGTATACGAATTTTACAATAAAAATAAGTAACCATAAGTACCATCTCAACGAGATATCGACGTATTACCTGGAAATTTTTACTGTACTCGCAGAACGATATACTGTACTGACGAGTCCTAATAAGGGCGAAACTAATTAGTTAGGCACAGTTACTTGTTAACTGCCCATTAACAAACCTAATTTTATTATTAGGTCGTTTATAGAGAGTCCCCTACATTTTATTTTATTATACAAACCTATGTTGACTTTATATCCGCACTACCTGACCTGAACATCGAACCTGCCCGTTCAGTTATCGGTTGAAGCTGAAGGATGTTTACCGGTAACTTTCATTTAAATCTACTTATTTTATGTAAAGAGTATTGCAATTCGTGTTAGCATTTCAGTAACTAGGCGTAAATACGGTTTTGGAGCACAAAGCTTGAATCCAAAAAACCGATGCCGTTACTACACAGGGAAAAAAATAACATAAGTGCTGAGTTACGGGTTGCGCTCACTACACTACAAACAACAATTTTTAGTTTTAACGCGCACTATCGGTAAAATTGTCATAATTATGGTTAAAATGTCCATGTCGGTGTTAGATATACGAGCTGTCATCGTGGCACTATTATGTGAGGAAGAAGGCGGGAACAAGACATGGGTCCACAACGTATACAAAAAAGAAACAAAGGTGAACGGATTACATTGTTTCCCCATCTAATATGCAATCATGCTAAGTTTATCCAGTACTTTAGAGTGGGCTACGAAGAATTTAACAAACCTGTAACAATTCTTCCGCTGCAATTGCAGAAGCAAAACAAAATTTAGAATATCAACTTTCACTGAACACACGACATCGGTAAAAGTATTCTATCCCCAGATTTCCGTTGGCTCCGTAATGTGGTCGGTCGAGTTGTTTCCGACAAATGTGCCCAACTCCATTAATACATATAAAAAGAATAAATTGCCGTCCATAGTTTGGTGGGCCTTAGCCGTCTGTAGTCGATAAGTAAGCGCAAACGTTTAATTAACATATAAAGGATAAATTGCGCGATTTACGTTTAACATCGGACGACCAAGAAGCGTTGGGCGCATTTAAAAATTGAATAGCACGTGCGGGTTAGAAAAGTTGAAAAACTATAAAGCAAAGTGTTTTGTTAATATATCGTATTCATTAGGTTCACTGGAAAGAGAAAAGCTCGCGTATATAAAAATGCTTGATATATAATTAACGCTTGATAAAAGAGTGGATAACGTGTTATCATTAACCTTCCTATACTCACGTCAAAATATGAAACACATACTATACTATATAAGTCGGTCTCACAGACCGTATGCGTGAGTATAGGAAGGTTAAGTAATGTAAATTGGACTGACGTCCTTACTTCCCGAACTTTAATGTTGCGCCTTCCACGTAAGTGGAGACAAAGCCCGGTTTACACGTGATATTTACAAAAAAAAAAAAAAAAATTACCGAATTACTAAGAAATTATGCATCGTTCATTATCAAGTTTATATAAATTTTAATGGTTTAGTAAGTTCGTAATTATTTATTTGACTATCAATAAATGCCTTTCAAAATTTCAACATAATATGTGTTATAGATGATAATAGAAGTAAACATAGTAGTAGTGCTTTATTTTGCATGGAAACTATGACAAGTTAATGTAAAATACAAATTGGAATAAAAGAAAATAATATATAAATAATAACTAAGGCAATGTACAAACGGAATTGTGAGAAACCAAAATACAAATATAGATATAATACAATTAACATGCAAAAACATGAAACTGAATCACTAGCTAAACTCATGTGTCGAGACATAGGAGAGAAAATAGGGTAAGTGCTCCTAAGTTCGGCATGTACCAGTACTCGGCATTTTTTTAATTTAAACTCCAATAAATAATAATAACGGCAGTTATATATTAAAATAAGTTTAAATAAGCTTCACTAATACTCTGAACTCTCTAAATGTGTAGAGAAAATTGAGCTTAGATAAGTGGTTTTTGCAGTGTTTTATCTTTAGTCGGTGTCCGTCTGTCAACACGTGCGGTAGCGCTTGTTCCTTAGTAAAAAATTAGTGGAGGATCTGAACTTATAATGTAAGTAATCATGTTAAATAAAGTAATTCTTAACTTTCCTATACTCACGTAAAAATAAGACACGTATACTATACTATATATGTCGGTCTCACAGACCGTATGCGTGAGTATAGGAAGGTTAATTGAAAATGGTTTCTAGATATAGAAAACTGTCCAATAAATGCTAGAAAAGTGAAGAAATTAAAAAATATATATTTTTATCTCAATTTAATCGATGCCGACATGGGGAACAAAAAAATTAATATGTTTCAGTAGTCGGCAGTGCTATACCGACTACTGGAAAACAAGCATTTTTTCTAATTTAACTCAAATTTGAGCTATTCTTTCTTTAACCATTAGACATGCCGCGCGATATAAAAAAATGAGTTTAAAGTAAGTTTACCCAGTAGTCGGCATGGTTTATAACGAGTTCTGTACAACCTGCCGACAATAGGACATTTGTTGTCCTAAACTCGGCAGTGGTATTTACTATTAGCTTTATTAAACTGATTTAAAATTTTGCTAAGACTTCTAGAAACAACGATTTTTCGGAATTTCAGATATAAAAAAATATATCGACCAAAGATGAAAGATGTATTCTCAAATATTCAGAACAATCACTACAAGACGCATTGAGTGAAATAAGGGCAGGTGGGATATCCATACTAGGTGCAACTGTTAAGTATGGTGTTCCTTGTTCGACTATACAGAACAGAATCCATGGGCGCATTATTGAAGGCCCTAGAAGAATGGGTCCACCAACTATTTTGACAAATGCTGAAGAAGAACGCCTGAAAAAGTGGTGCCACGACTTCGCAAGATGTGGTTTTTCACTTAAAATTGATGACCTTTTGAACACAGTTCAGACCATTATCAAGGAAGACAAGCGATCTACACCATTTGCGAACGATCGTCCCGGGAGAAAATGGTTTTGCAGTTTCTTAAAGCGACATCCTAATTTGTCTCTTAGAGAAGCTGAAAGGATAAGTAAGGGCAGAGCAGTTATAACAGAAGAAAACGTAAAGAAATGGTTTTCTGAGTTAACAAATTATTTAAAAGAACAAAATGCTCTTGAAATTTTAAACGATCCAGCATGCATTTTTAATGGGGATGAAACTAGCTTTTGTATGTGTCCTAAAACAGGAAAAATATTAGCACCTAAGGGGTATCGGAACGTATATTCTATACAAAGAGGAAACGAAAAGGAAACCGTGACGGTTGTACTTGTTTTTTCAGCGAACGGTAAGACAGTGGACCCTATGGCTGTATTTTCGCTTTTGCGAGTGCCGAGAGACATTGTAAGCATTGTAAGCAAGTCTTCCAGATAAATGGTTTTTAGGGAAATCTGAAACAGGATGGATGATAAATGAAACATTTTTTGAGTATGTTGCAAATTGTGTCCACATCTGGCTCAACGAAAACAATGTTCAATGGCCGGTTCTACTGTTTGTAGATGGCCACAAATCGCATATGACGTTGGAATTAAGCAAGTTTTGCGAAAACAATCAAATCATTTTGTATGCGCTACCTCCAAATACAACACATATAATGCAACCTGCCGATGTAAGCGTTTTTAAACCTTTAAAATCGGAATGGAAAAAGACCGTAAGGAAATGGCAAACTATGCCTGAAAACATCAGTAAAGTTCTATCAAAAGCAACTTTTTGGTCCCCTTCTTCATATGGTTCTCTCTGATCTTAATATGGAAGAAACGATAAAGAACAGATTTAGAAAGTGTGGTCTTTACCCATTTAACGCTGATAACATTGATTACTCTAAATGTGTAAGAAATCGCTTGGAAGAGTTAACAATGGAAAAAGGTGGAAATAATGAAAGGTTAGGTGAGAAGGATTATGATAACGCCATTAAGATCATCAATCTTATAAGTCCAAAATTAATTGAAAGGGGAGTTGACACAAATATAGTTGTTGAAGAGATTTGTTCTTTAAAAAATGGAGGGAAAATCCAAAACCTAGGTATTATTACTGATGTTACGGTACAGCCAGGTACATATATAATTTATGAGAATGCAGTTTTAGAAAAGGAAAAAGCCAAACAGAAGCAACTCCATCTAATGAAAACAATATTTTGGAAGCGGTCAATTGTTCGACTCCAACTTCTTCAAAAAAACAAAGAACAATCACACTCATTAATAAGGACTTCTATATGCTCATCCCCAATCCTCAAATCAACTGCTGACTATCCCTCACCTAGCTCTTCAACTTGCAGATAATAAACAACGTTTTTAATCCTATTAGCTCTTCTGTTACAGGTAGTTCAAACAAATCTCTCTCGTTTTCCTTTACATAAAATAAGTATTATTTCTTTACTCAAAACCCTACAGGCTCAACAACATTAATGAAAAACCCTGAAGCATAGATGTCACCATCTTTCGAAAACCATCTTTATTTTCCAAAACCATAAATTTCCGCACCAACAAAGACTAAAATCAAGGCCCCAAGTGCAATTTCTGGCTTAGCATGGAGGGATCATATACAAAAAAAAAAAAAGAAAACGAGAAGATCGCTAAAGCTGAGCCGTTAAAGAGCGAAAATTAGAACGCCAAAAAAGAAAAATTGAAAAAGAAAACAAGCAAACTAAACCTAAAAATGGGAAGCAGAAGCAAATATGTAGTGCCTGTGATGAAGAGTTGCATACCGACGCTGAAGATGATGACCAAAGAAAACGTTGGTTGTCATAATTACCCTCAACGGTATCATCTAAAATGCACTGAATTAAAAATCTTAAATACGACGATGTTATTAGTTTAGACTTTATATGCCAAACATGGAAATCTCAAAATGTTTAAATTTATAACTACATACATTTTTGTAAAAACCTATCAATTTTTATTGAATTTATTTATCTACCTACTATATATTTGAGTATAAGAATATTACCAATGGACAAAGATGTATAGAACATCTAGTTTTTAAGTTTTTTAAAGCTTTTGCCTTTAAAAAGCACAAAAAATGAATTCCAAAAGTCTGACTTGTACAAAAACAGTATTGAATACTATATTTTTATTTTGTTAATTTGTATTACATAAATGATCTCATTTATCATTTAGAAGTGTAAATTCTTTTGTTTTAAATAAATAACAGTTTGATTAAATCTCTATTTCTTATTTTCTTGACTAAAATATAATGTGCCGACTATAGAAAAGTGGAAAATTGGTGTCGAACATAGGCAAATGTGCTCATTTTTTCAAAATGTAAGAATTTCTCAATGCTAATAAAAAGTATTTAAAAACTGACTTATTAAACATAAAACAATACCAATTAAGGAATCTATACAACTGGTCTGCAATTTGATAAGAAATTCACACATGAAACAACGATAGTTTTAAAAACAATAAAGGCCTTAAACTGCCAACTACTGGAGCACTTAGCCTACTTTCAAAATTTAGTTGTCAAGGTTTAATATGTTGTATAGCATTAATACATACATGCTATGCCGATGTATTCAATATATAGCATCAAATAACATAATTATATAAGTAGATATTAATTATATATCACTTTCACTAAACTCTAATTCGTCTGAGCTGCCATTAAGATTGATAATAAATGGTGCTAGATCTCTCTAGTCAAATCTAATCTCACGATTACATGACATATCAATTTCTTTCTCCACATTGCCTATACAATTAGGTTTGGTGTAAGTTGTTGTAAAGCTTCCTCCCATATATGAAGGCTTGCCTGAATAGATTTTCCATCTCAACCATTATGATGGTTATAATAATTTTTACAAATGGCCCATACCAACTCGATATTCATACATTTGATAAATAGTGTTTCTTATTGCGACCTGTATAACATTATCGACTGCGGCTACTGTTTTCGTGTCTGAGCACTTATGTTTAGGTGACCTAAGTAATTTGTTGTTTTTCATAGATTGCCATATATTAAAAACAATGCTGAGGTTAACATTACCCACCGCACCAACAAGCTAAAATTGTAAAATATTAATTAAAATAGTATATCACTCAAAGTCAGTTATATTACCTTTCTTACAGCTGTTAAGAGTGCCTTCAACACGTTTTCGTTCACAAAAATGTATCATCTAAGCGATCCACTCTTTCATCTCCCAGTTCAAGGGGTTAGGCATTTTTAGTCGCAGAATTAGAAACGATGATAACTATTTATTATAAAACGAACAGATTTCGAAAGCGATTAACAAAATAAATACCGAAAACCGAAGAAATATACTAAACTGCCACCAATCCAAACAATAACTCCATATGTCAAAAATACCGGAGGATGTTGCAACGTAGGAAATTACAAAAACATATGAAAACGAATGTCACTAAATTATTCATACTACATTTTCTTTTATTCAAATTCTTGTGGTACGAGCAAGAGATGCATGACGAAGTCGGCTGCTAGAAGTTGGCTAACGCCATTTTGAAAATACGAAAGGTGCACATGTGTTCGTATTGATTGAAAAATATTAGAGTTGTGGATATATTAAAAGAATAGTATTTGCTAAAAAGTTAAATCAGTGATACACAACAATAACCGTATATTTTAATTTTAATATGCACACACCATCCTAGAATAAAAACATTAATGAAGCTAGCCAAATATAACATTTTCATCGTATTTAGAACATGGTTCCCGGCCATGCATACAAAATTGACCACAAGATTTTCTAACTTTCGCCTGGCTATTCGTCGTATGTAATTATTAAGAATGCCGTTGGCCATCTATCGATATGTAGGCAAAATTCAAGTGAATGAAGGGAATATGCAGATTTAAGGACGCTTTAAGCACAGCTTTAAGTTTGGGGCACCACGAGACTAGGTTGAGTGATTCCATAAATTTCCATAAATTCCATAAATAATGTAATGGTGGGAAAGGATTTGAGACAAATTTCACCAAATCATCCGAAAGCATTTATATATGCCCGACAAATGTATTTAAAATATAAAAAAAGTGATTCTACATTAAATATATAATAGCTTTACTATTTTATAAAATCTGGTTTTATTGACTACTCATAAGAAGGCTAATAAATTCCAATAAAATTATAGTTGGTAATTGTACTACCTATCTATTCCCCGGCTTGTAACAATGGTAACTTTTGCTCCTAGCCGAATAGATGGGGCTTACCAAGTAATTATTCAAATGCATTGATGTATCGTTTGTATCTAACTAATCTAACTATTATCTATGAGTGATTCAGAGTGATTTCTATTTCACTTTGAAGTAGCATAACCTCTAATGTTAACGTTTGTGCCTATATCGACAAACATTACCTATAAAACCACCTTTTCAATAAATTTTATTAAAGTTCGACTGTATTAAAGTAGGACAATGTGTGCTTTCTCTGGAAAATTTAAAAACGGAGAAATCCCAATAAATTCGACTTAGTATTTGATGATGAAAAACCGACGGTATGCAAACACGTTTAATTCTAAACAAATGGACTGTATTGGTTTATATTTCAGAGAATTTCTTACTGGTTTCCGTAAGAGAAAACTTCAACGAAAGAAAAATGCACAGGAGAAACTGCAAATGCAACTAAAAGAAGAGAAAAAAGATTACAACTTGCTGCGAAAAAGTCATATAAACAGTTACATACACCCAATTGCTCTGTGGAAGACTTGTCTAATCCTTTCCATGAACAATGTGAAGATGATGATGTAACTGTTGAGATAATGGAACTACCAACAAATAATATTCAGGCAGAAACTAAAAGCAGCACTCCAACAGTTCATTTATCTGAGGAGTTACATGATCATGTATTACAAACAAAATTGCAAAAAAACTCACAGAAACAGGTTACCTTGGGAAAAGGATTGAAGAAAACACCAAAGAAGTCACATACAAAAAGATTCATAACAATCCTTTTAAGAGAAACAGCAGGTTGAAAAAATTAAAACAAAGCAAAAATGCTCTAACAAGAAAAGAAAGGAAAAACAGAAAAAGCTAATATCAAAAAACAAAATTAATAAATTTATTTTAATAAAATAACAGATCTTTATATTTTCCCCTTTACATATTTTATACCAAATGGGCATATTTCACGATTTAAACATTTGAAGCAATAAGGTTTCACTGGCTTACAAATTTGCTGCCCAAATCCTACCAATAATTGATTGAGTTCAACCCACAGTTCTATTGGGAATAAAGATTCTAATGATTTTCGAGTTTCTTCTGGAGTTTTAGTGTTTACCCAGCCAAGTCTATTTGAGATTCTATGTACATGTGTGTCAACACCTGCAATATTGTTCCAATTAAAATAATGAACTGCATACAGTTGCATTTAACAACCTATTCCAGTCACTCTATTCCAAGCAATTTGCATACATAAATGTGCCATTTTTGGACCAACACCAGGTAATTTGCATAATTCTTGGACACTATTTGGTATATCATTACCATATTCCGCTTTCATTATTCTGCTTGCATTTTTAATGTACTGCACCTTTTCTAGAATATTTTAAGATTGAATGAAATGAACTTCATATAATTAACAAATATTGGGTACCTTCCAAAACTAACAGGATATATTAACTCTCCTAATTTTTCATCTGACATATTTAAAACAGTTTCAACAGTACACCCATGCTCACGTAACCTTAACATTGCAGCATGAGTAATTTGATCTTTTGTTTGACTACTAAGCATTAGAGCTAACAAAGTTTGGTATCGCATATCCTACAATAAATCAAAAATAGAAAAGAATAAAAATTAATACTAACATGGTACCTTGGGTTTCCCTTTTATATCTGCGCACTGCTGACACCCCATCGAATCCACAGGAGCATCACTATTTTTACGCATATCTTTCAAATTTTGAAGTACTCTTTGCCAATTGTGTGCATTAGTAAAATTATCTAATTTACTTTCCTTGGCTTGCATCTCATTATTATTAGGTAGTAAATCTGGTTTAGCTGCAATCTCCTTACTAATTTGACTATCACACTGTATAGGAATATGAGTTCTTTTGATTGTGGGAATGCTTGCATCATCACCTTTTGAATTCGAGGTTTCTTTGTAATTTTATATGCGGATAATTTGGTATTACCAACAGTTGTAACTTCAGCCTCTTCTTTTATGGTGTCACTTTGTGATATTTCATCGTGAGGATTAATACTACTTTTTCCACTTTTCCCCCTTTTGGATGGAATTGAATTTATGCGTTTCATTTCATAAGTACAACATATAACAAATTCTATAAATAATGAATTATAAATTGTTAAAACAACAAACTACATTAAACATAATTCAAAACAACTCAACAATGAATTAAATATTAACCTTCCTATACTCACGTCAAAATGAAAGACATATACTATACTATATAAGTCGGTCTCATAGACCGTATGCGTGAGTATAGGAAGGTTAATAAAAATTTATAGCCAAGCTATTCAAAATTATTATACCAATGGATAGACAAGGCGTATCGGCAGCTTCGATGTTTATGTGGTCGATTTTAACGTCCTCGAAATAGCTCAGAAGTTAGCTAACGCCATTTTGAAAATACGAAAGGTGCACATTGTTCGTATTAATAGAAAAATATTAGAGCCTTGGATATGTTAAAAGAATAGTATTTGCTAAAAAGTTAAATCAGTGATACACAACAATAATCGTATATTTCAATTTTAATATGCACACACCATTACAGAATAATAACATTAACCCATTCGCGGATAGTTAGTCCGGAATTAGAGCAAAATGATTGGAATTAGGAATAAAATTATATAACATAAATTTTTAAATAATTTAATATTGCGGCTGTTGTGGACTGTATTGCTTGTTTCTGTATTTTGTGCACTTGTTATTGAATAAAACGACACTTGTAACACGTGATGGTAACCATTTATTGTTCTCTTATTGTCTCTCACTCTTTTCGATGAAAATATATTTCTAGTTTTTTTTTTTTTTTTGGTTGAATAAATAACACTAGTAGTGTTACCAACTATGGTGGTTGTTTTACAGGCGGGAAATTCAAATTTTTCAATAATCAACATAACGCCTTAACATCCCTGAGGCCATGAAATATGTACAAAATTTCAAACACTAGCATATAGAATATACAAAATATTGTTAAAACGTGAACATAATAAAAATAATTAATCATTGTCTATGACACTTGGTAAAGGACATATCTTGCTGACACTTCTGTCGACGATACCATCCATTACCTTCAGACGAACAACTCGGACGATGCCATCACTTCCTGGGCGCAATTCTAGAATTCTACCTAGCCACCATCTCATCGGAGGTAGATTTTCATCCTTGAGAAGAACGATGGATCCAACTGCAAGGGAGTTCTTGGGGTCTTTCTTCCACTTAACTCTTGTCTGCAATTCGCTCACGTATTCTTTGTACCATCGGACCAGAAGTTCTGGATTATTTGCTGCAGCCTTTGGTATCGCTTTAAACGGTTTTCTGGGGTCTTCGTGTACTCTGATTCTGGTAGACTGACTAAGCTCTTGCCAATGAGAAAGTGTCCGGGGGTGAGAGGATCAAGGTTATCAGGGTCGGAAGAAAAAGGACAAAGCGGTCTAGAATTTAAAATAGACTCGATTTGCGTCAAAATAGTCGCAAATTCTTCAAAATTTAAATGAGCATTGCCAACAACTCGTTTTAGGTGATGTTTAACACTCTTTATACCTGCTTCCCAGATACTTCCAAAATTGGGCGAACGCGCAGGAATAAAGTGCCATGTTATTTTATCTGTCGCCAAAAAGTCATATATGTTAGAATTGAATTTTTAAAAACCTTTTAATTTCAATATCAGCGCCTACGAAATTTTTGCCATTATCTGAATAAATATTCAGTGGTTTTCCTCGTCCACTGATAAAACGCTTTAATGTTGCTAAAAACATTGAGTTGTTATATCGGAAACCGCCTCCAGATGCACGGCCTTAGTCCCTAAACAAACAAAAAGACAAATATATCCCTTGATAAGTTTGGCATTTCTCGTACTTCTGTGCTTTAGCATGAAGGGACCAGCATAATCAACGCCTGTATTAAAAAATGGTATGTATCTATTTACTCGAGCCTCGGGTAAGTTGTCCATAAGATAATCGATAGATCTCGGTTTGTCGCGAAAACAAACGATACAATTTCGAACCGTAAACCTAGCACTGTTGCGACCAGATATGGGCCAATATCGTTCTCTAATTGAAGAAAGTTACATTGTAGGATCACAATGTCCCAACCGACGATGTTTGGCAAAATGATTGGATGTTTTCTACTAAAATTGCAGGTGCTATTTTGTAGCCTGCCGCCAACGCGAATCAAGCCATTTTCAAAATATGGGTTAAGAGCAGCAAGTTACTCTTTAAGCTGACCAGAGGAAAGTAAGTATTCCAGAGGAAAGGCTTCGGTTTGTGCTGAACGAATCAATGAGTTTAACGAATCTTGTAATTCGCCAACACTCACAATCAGTGTCGTCACACATCTAGCGTCTTCCTTTAGCTTATAATTGTTGACGAAACGTAAACAATAACCAAATACTCGCTGCAGTTTGGTTAAGTTTGAGAACTTGTTAAAAATATCGAACTTGTTAACCGTGACATATGTTACTAATCGCTCTTCAAGTCTTACATTGCAATCAATTTCTGTATTATCCTTTGAAATTGGTAAGGTGTGATGCGTTAGCCATGATGGACCTGACTACCAGAGTGTACTCTCTTTAAGCCGTTGCACTGACGCCGTGAGATCAAATCGGCTGGATTTTCCTCTGAAACAACATGATTCCAGTCTTGAGGTTTCGTAAGTTGTTGGATTTCGCCAACTCGATTTGCAATAAACATTTTCCAACGATTTGCCGGTGCTCGTATCCAAGACAGCGTAATGGTTGAATCTGACCAGAAATATTCTTTATCGAATACAACGTTCAGTGATTTACGTACCATGTCAACCAGCTGGGCTAAAAGGAGTGCACTGCAAAGTTCTAATCGTGGCAAATTGACTTGTTTTATAGGTGCAACCTTACCTTTGGCGCATAATAACTGAGTGTGTATTTCGTTGTCTGATATGGAACGGATGTACACACAAGCGCCATAAGCTCTTTCGCTCGCATCTCCAAATCTATGAAGTTTTCTACGCACAGAATTATGGAAGGTAACATATCTAGGGATCCTTCTGACTTCTTGTAAGTCTTCGCGAAATTTGCTCCATTGATCTTCCAAAGTTTGGGGAATTTGATCATCCCAAGAAATTTTAGCTTGCCATAATGCTTGTATTAGCAATTTAGAAGTAATGGTGATTGGTCCTAGTAGACCTAATGGATCAAATATTTGCGATATCTCTGATAATATCAAACGTTTCGTTATTCGTTGACTAGTTGTGTTTGAAATAAATTCAACCGAATATTCAATAGTATCAACCGTAGAATTCCAGCATATACCTAACGTTTTGTTTGCTTCGTCTTCCCCGAGATTTATTATACTGCTATCGAAGTCAGCGTTTAATTGAAATTCATGATATAATTTCTTATTATTGACTAGCCATTTTCGTAATTGTAGGTCTGCTGAAGCGAGAATTGTAGAGACATCCTTCTGAATTTGAACTAACTCAGATTTCGAATCAGATCCGTACAAAAGGTCATCGACATAAAGGTTATTTCTAATAACTTCACTAGCCGCTGGTTTATTCTTAACATTTTCTAGTGCTAGTTCGTGTAAGCAACAAATTGCTAAATACGGTGCCGAGCAGAACCATAAGTAACCGTTTTAAGTTCGTAACATTTGAAACGATCATTCGGGGTTTCACGCCACGAAATTCTTTGGAAACGACAGTGATCTGATTTAACTAAAATCATGCGGTACATTTTACCAATATCGGCTGTCATAACGAACTTGTACATTCTGAATCGCATAATTATTGATAGCAAATCATTCTGAATTGTCGGGCCAATGTGCTGAACATCGTTTAATGAAAATCCGCTATCCGTTTTTAAGGATGCGTCAAAAACTACGCGCAGCTTAGTTGTCGAACTTGATTCCTTAATGACTGAATGGTGCGGCATGTAATAGTTTAATTCTTCGCGGTTATCACTTTCAACAATTTCATCCATATGACCTAGTGAAATATATTCCTGCATGAATCTCACATATTCTTTATATAAATCAGGACGTTTTGCTAATCGCTGTTCTTGTGAATTAAATCGTACCAACGCGAAGTCTCTCGAATGGCCTAGATCTCTATATTGCTCTTTAAATTTTATGCTTACTACAAATCTGCCTTCAACATTTCTGGTAGTCGTATCTTGAAAATGTTGTTCACAGTACCGCTCTGACTCTGATAACGAAATTTTATGATAAATCTCCTCTATTTCCCAAAACTTTGTAAGTCGTTGTTCTAATCTTGTTGTAGAGCAGTAACTAGATGATTTAAGATTGTGACAAATTGTATTCATCGTGCGTATTACTATATAACCAAACGCTGTATCTTGTAGTGACAAATGTTTAGATAACTGTCGTTGCCTGGTTCGTAAAACGCTCCAAAATATTGAAGAACCTAGCAACAAGTCAAGTTGACCAGTTTCGTTGAATGTAGGATCTGCTAAATGTATATCGTTTGGCAATTGCAAAATAGCTTTATCAAATGTGCCTAATGGTAAATTAGCAGTGAGTTCTAGTAACATTAAACATGAAATTGATTGTGTATAAAGTTTATCTCGTGAGTGAATTATAAAATTCGCTGAATATTGCACGTTTGATACACTCTAACCTACACCCGAAATTGAAAATTGAACCCTTTTTGTATTTGTTTTGAGTTTTTTACATAGTATCTCGGACACGAAATTACTCATTGAGCCATTGTCTAACAAAGCGCGGCACCGATATAGTTCTCCTCTTGCATCCTCAACTAAAACAACTACAGTTGCTAAAAGAGTTTGACTAACTAAATTGCATACTTGATCTACAGTGTGATTCGTAAGACTGTTAGTACTGTTTGATTCTTCGTTGTCACTACTTGTTTGCCTTTGCTTGCTGTTTGATTGCGAGTCAAAATGTAAAAGGGTATTATGAGATTTTTTACATTTCCTACAAGTGGATGATTTGCACTTAGAAGTAGCATGGTTCGTTCTTAAACAATTGAGAAACAGCCGCAATTTTCTCGCTTGCTCACATCTAGCAGTAGGGGAAAGTACTAAAAATTGTTCACATTTATAGATAGTGTGATTTTTCTTACAATAAAAACAGTTTATTGTATTTACCGTGGCGTACGCAGTGGAATGTGACTTGGTTTTTGATCCAAATTTAGATTTTTCTTAATTTTTCTAGCAAGTCACCTGTACCTTTAGTAATGTAAATAGATCACTTGTAAGGCGTCTATTCTCAGTATCATCGTTCGCGGATTGTTTGGTACAATAACGCTCCCATTCAAATTTAGTAGCATTATCTACCTTATCTACTAGTATATTGATTAATAAAGTGTTTCACTGGTAAACGGGTTCACCCAAAGATCTTAAAGCTTCTAAATTATTCTCAACTGAATTATAAAAATTGCGAAGATCTTTAGATGATTCCTTCATAAAACTCAGGTAATTTGAAATATCTTGCACATGCGTGCTGATTATTAATTGACTGTTCTCATATCTAATCTTTAATGCGCGCCATGCAATTGAATAATTAGAACTGCTGATCGGTATTGACTGTACTGTTTCTAAAGCCTCTTTGCTTAAACATGAAAGTAAATGATGCATTTTCTGCACATCCGACAGGATCGTGCTATTACCCACCAATGCCTCAAACCTATCCTTAAATTCTACCCATTTCGTATATTCCCCGTTAAACATCGATAATTGAATAATCGGCAATTGAACCTGAACAGGATTAATATTGAAAGACTGAGCAACATTATTTGAATTAGGTAGATTGTTATCAGACTCAGTAATGTCTGAATTCACTTGTGATATTTCATCTAGCTTGCGATTTCTTTTCAACGCATATTGTTGCATAGCTTCTTCGATATTAGCACAAAGTGTGTAATATCCTGTTTCAAATTCCTCGCGTTCGCCCGCTTGTTCGGCGATATTTTCAAGCAGTTCATCTATGCCATCTTGAACTACATTAAAATTATCTAATAAGGGGTTTAATTTATCTAAACGTATTTTTAACTCAAAATATATTTTATTATCTACATTCTCTTTGTTTATTGAATCGTAATAGCTTTTACATCGATTAAGACTTGCTTTGATTTGGCCTCGTCGTCGTTTTAATTGAATTAAATCCGTCATTTTGTACAAATCGAGTCAAATACAAACGGGAATCAAATAGGTAATGTAAAATGTGAACTAGGTTATGGCAGGGGGTATCAACTGAGTTCCGGGAATTGGAGACACTATATAGTACTGTGAACAGAACATAGATGGCGGAACAAGACGCAACAAAGAAGAGGCTATCTCCGTCTTTTTATACATTCGAACAATTTCGGTTTAGAACTTAGATATAACCTAACACAGCTTGTTATTATCTGCCATTTATGTGTGGTGCAGTTTAGTAAATACAAAAGTAAGTGTACTTAGCCATTTTCTATTTACTTTTTTACAAAACTTTACAATGCGAGTAAGACCTTGTTGCGTACCTGGGAGTGACGATAAAGTTTCTCCACGATTTGGAATACCAATGGAGGAGAGAATTTATGAAGTATGGTTGGCAAGAATAAATAATCCTCAATTATTAGAAATTAATAGAAAACTTGCACAATTATAAAGTGTGTATGACTCATGTAAAGAAGGAGAAATTAAACTAATGAAGTATTCCCTACCTACATTAAACTTACCAGGTATGTGTAACTTTACTTTAGCAATGCTAATAAATAAATATATTTATCATTGTAGCATTCAAGGATGAACCAACATTTGAAAATTGTTTTTGTTTACCACCAGAACAATCAAAAGTAGGCACTCCTGAAAAACTGAAGGGTAAAGAAAATATATTTAAATTAGAAATGTTATTATGTTATAATATTTCAGCATTATTCAGCAAAATAAAAGATATTCCTTCGACATCATATATACAAGAGGATTCTGAATTAAATGTAGAATTATCTAGGAGAACATATGGTTCACTGAACAGAAAAATTAGCAGTTCTTTAACTGATGATTTTTATACTAATGTATTATCAGGTATTATTTTTATAAACATATTTGCCACACAACTAAACTAGAAAAGTTTGTAATTCTAAACAGCTGTACAAATGCCGCCAAAAAAACATCGCAAATTCTTGAGCATAATGCCTAATAGGAAAGGCAAGTAATAATATGTAAGTGCTAAGTTTATTCCTTTTATTCAATTACAGAGCCCAAAAGGAAAAGAAAAAACAACACAATTGGAGGAAGAATTTGTCTGAGGAGTCTTTTGCCAAATGCTAAGGCGTTTTATAATATTACAAGAAAATTTTAAAAAATGCCAGTAAATGTAAGAGAAAAATGTCTATACTTCAGTGTAGGTTGAAATATCTCTAAGATAAACAAAATGCTTCGTATAAGTTAAAAAATGTGAACAATACAACATTCAACTTTTTCATGTCTCAGCAACGTATACAAAAGCATAAGCCTCGAGGTAGAAGGTATACATTTCAGGACAAAATACTTGCCCTATCAATTTTTAAGCAAAGTGGTAAAGGTTTCCGATATTTATCAAAAATATTTAGTTTGCCATCCCGCAATACCTTGATGAATACATTAAACAAAGTTCCTTTTCATGTGGTATTAATAATCACATTTTTAATAACTTAAAACGCGGAGTCAGGAAGATGAAAACTTTAGACAGATATTGTGTCCTTATGTTTGATGAGATATCATTAGATTGTGGATTGCAATACAATCCAAAATTAGATTTCGTTGAGGGATTTGTTGACTATGGAGGCTGTGATAGGTTAGCTAAATTTGCAGATCATGCGTTAGTGTTCATGGTGCGCGGAATTCATAGAAAGTGGAAGCAACCTGTATGTTTCACTTTCTGTGAAAATACCACTCCAACCTCTGATTTACTGTGACTACTGAAGTTATTAACAGAGAGAGATTATCAGAGAAACATGAAGCACAGGGCTCCACATTGTTGCAACTATATGTGACCAAGGCGCCACCAATCAAGCAGCAATTAATAGCCTTTTACAGGATACTGCCGCATTTTGCTGTAAAAAAAAATGGAAAACAAATATCAATGCTATTTAGTAGATGAAAAAGAAATTATTCATTTCTATGATTTTCCACATTTACTCAAAAGCCTAAGAAATAGTCTACTAAATAAAGACTTGCATTTTTGGAAAATGGCGTTGAAAAAGTTGCATCTTGGTCTCACATTTTGCGTTTGTATGAAATTGATAAGTGCCAAGCATTTTATAGCCAACTACATAAATTGACGGATGGGCATGTTCTTCCAAACAAAATAAAGAAAATGCGGGTGAAAAACTGTACTCAAGTTTTTAGTCATTCGGTGGGGACGGCGATGTATTCGACTGCAAGGATCAGCACAGAGCTAAATGAGACATCACCGTTTTACCTCAACCCAAAAGCTACTGAAACTGCTGATCTTCTTTTATTTTTTGATAAGTTGTTCGACAGCATTAATGGTACCTCATTATATTCCCCTCATGGCAAGCCTCTTCGTACAGCAATAACACAAAAATCAAACAACCTTTCTTTCTGGAATTCCAGTCTTAAAGTACTCAATTCTATGTATTTCGTTTCACATAATTCCTCAAAAGAATAGTCATACCCTCTTTAAAAAATTGGATATTTTCCCTCCGCAGTATGATATATCTATGGAAAAATCTATCAGAAAAGGGATTTAAACATCTTGCTCCTAGATGTTTAAATCAAGATCCCTTAGAGAATTATTTTTCTTGAGTACGAAGCCATGGCGTGCCTCACATAAAACTCTTGTAGTAAATAATCTTGTTTCACCCCGTTCACTAGGAGCTAACTGTGAGGAAGATGAAAGTGATGGTTTATTAAATAATTTACACGATTTTCTTACTGAAATAGGAAATACGATATTATTTTCATATCTGAAAAGTATAAACAGAATACTGAAAGGTGTTAAAAGCATTAAAGATAATGATCCAAAAAGATGTTTGGCTTTTAAAAAATATCGACAAGGTAAAAAGTAAGCCTGAAATTAGTGGTGTTAACACATTTTTTGAAAAAAGGTAATGCATACCATTGTTAGATTCATATAAAGTTAATACCTCGCTTAATTTTACTCTATCTGTTCTATTAAAGAGTAGTTTTAGCATTAAAAAGTTTTTACATATGCCTTCAAGAAGGGGTTTATTTAACATGTATTAAGTTAATTATTTTGTTATTTCTATTTATTAAAATCATATTTGGGAAATATAATCTATGTCGTTATAGTTACAGATTATTTTTTGTCATTTAAAATACATTCGTATTGTATTTTTCTTGTTTGTACCTACGGAAATTTTCCTTTGTATTAAATAAATTGTATAAAATTTCAATCTTTTCTTTGTCTTAAAACTTCTATACCTGAAATTCCTAATAATGTACTAATAATACTGTTATTTGTTCTATTGAGAAACAAGGAAACAATTACTGATTATTTGTTTAGGCAAAAATTGCCTGACCTATTAATTACGAGGAGCTCTACAACTTTTGATATATTCTTTATAATTTGCAGACCCTATCAAAATACAACTGCCATAAGTATTAATAGTTGTGAGAACTATAGTAATTGATAATGCGGGTGATTGTTGTTTAAAATAATCGGTGATGTTTTTTTTTTTCTAAAAAGAAGTTGATTCCAAATTTAAATAACTCGCGCGTTTTTAAAATTTGAATGTAGTTGTGAACGTACTACAGATGGCAACACAATTCGTGTGTCCTTTGTTTCAGGGAGTTGTGCATCTTTCTATATTTCTTATCTTTGGGTTATGGTTGTAAGAATAATAGAGTGGACTTACTTTCAGTCGATTTTACTTGTTTCTTGTTAATCGTCGTGAGCTCTAAATTGTGAAACTCATCCGTTTTTCTTCAATAACACGTGCGTCGCTTTATTTGTTTGCAGAACGTTTTCTTTTTTTTTCTTTTTTAATCTTAAAATATCACTGCAATCCTACTCGAAAATGAATCAAAACTATGTTGTGGACTGTATTGCTTGCTTCTGTATTTTGTGTACTTGTTATTAAATAAAACGACACTTGCAACACGTGATGGTAACCATTTATTGTTCTTTTTTGTCTCTCACCCGTTTCGATGAAAATATATTTCTAGTTTTTTTTTTGATTGAATAAATAACACTAGTCAGTGTCACCAACAGTGGTGGGTGTTTTACGGGCGGGAAATTCAAATTTATCAATAATCAACATAACGCCTTAACAGCGGCTATTCACATCATGTCCCAGCCAAAGTTTCAAATCGATTAGACAGGACACGACAGGAAGTACCGTCTTGACGTCTTTCACCTTTATCAGCAAATGTAATTGCTCTAACTTAAAAGAAACAACACGTGCAACTGGACACAAATGAAAAAATGTACTGAAAACTAACGGCATACCCGTCTTGCTTCTGCTGATGTATACTTGACCACAACACGTGTTCGCAAACTTTACTGGCCATTTCTAACTTTATCGCTTCTGTGCCATGGATAATACATTCTACGTTCTACATCCTTCTCATTATATCAATTATACCATAGAATAGCCAGTGCGAAAGGCTTTGAATTTCATGTAGTCGATTTTAATGTCCTCGAAAAAGTTAACTAACGCCATTTTGAAAATCCGAAAGGTGCACATTTGTTCGTATTAATTGAAAAATATTAAAGTTTTGGATATGTTAAAACAATAGTATTTGCTAAAAAGTTAAATCAGTGATACACAACAATAATCGTATATTTTAATTTTAACATGCACACATCATCCCAGAATAATAACATTAATGAAGCTAGTCAAATATAACAATGTCGTCGTATTTAAAACATGGTTCCCGGCTTTGCGCATACAGAATTTACAACAAGATGTATAACTTTGCGCTTCTATCTATTCTGTGATTATACTCACATTATATCTTATATGATAGAGATCTACCACTAATAGGTCAATAAAACAAGGCTGGTTTGAGCGATAGTTATATTTTCAGAACGTTTACAAACGTTTTCGGAACACCTTCGTCAGTGAAAATATAACTAGATAAATATATAAACAAACTTTTGTTTTTTATTTGGGACTATCAACAAAATAACTAGTGACTAGGATTTCTTGATATAGAGGATGTATAACCAACTTTTATATATATATAAATTATAAAAACTAAATTAATGTGTAAACATACATGCAAATTAAGTAAAACCTTATATCAAAAATCTTTGTCGAAACCTTAACAATTCTGTTCAAGGACTAGGGAAAACCAAATTCAAAAACCTAACCAAAGGTTTCCTTCTTAAGAAATGCAAATGTCATTTTAACAAATTGCTATATACATTACTTAAATTTTGAATATCGGTCCTGAAATTAATAGTTTTAGTGTCTTTCTGTATATTTATCATTTCATATATTAGTCTTTTTTATAATTATTCTCTGTTTTTAATATAATTGTGTTTTCAAAATCAAAGTAATGCCCAAGATCTTTGTAATGTTTTGTTACAGCGGTCATTGCACCAAAATCATTATTTAAAGAATACTTATGGCTATACAACCTTTTCTTTAAATATTGTTTCGTCTGACCGATGTAACAACCATCACAGTCTTTACAGTTTATTTTATAAACTACATTACTCTGATTTTGTTTAATTATTTTGGATTTAGTATTAGTAAAAGTGATCTGTTACTATAATTTGGAATGAAAGTAATGTTTATGTTGTTTTTATTAAATTCTTTTTTTTTATTTTTCGCTTAAACCTTTTTATAAGGAATAGCGCTATAACATTTATTGTTATTAATTTTAATTCCTCTATTATATAATTTGTTAATTCTATTTTTTATTATTTTTTCATAAAAACTATTTGGATAATTATTTTTATCTAAGATTTCTTTAACTTTGTTTAAATTCTTTTCCCTAAATTCAGGATTAGCTAATCTAACCGCTTGATCAACTAAACCGGTAACTACATTAATTTTATGTAATTTTGATGTTTCTGAAAAATAATTTAAATGTCTTCCTGTATTGGTAGACTTTATATGCCAATTTGTTTTCACAATGCCGTTATTATGCATGACTGTCACGTTCAGGAAATTTAATGAGTTATTAGATTCTCTCTCATATGTAAATTTTAATCTATTATGATAACTATTAAATGAATCTAATATCTCATCAATATTATCCTTTCTTACGGAACAAAAACAGTCATCCACATAACGTCTGTAAAAACTTACACTAGAATTTAGTTTTGCCAAACAAGTTTGCTCTAGGTCCTCCATTACCAGGTTTGCGATAACTGCTGATAATGGAGAACCCATTGCAGTACCGAAAATTTGTTTATAAATTTTATTTTGATATGTAAAATAAGTAGAATTTAAACAAAGTTTCGAAGCTGCAATGAATTCCTCCTTTGGAAGATCTGTAAAATCTTTTATGGAATTCCATTTTTTATCTAAAATTTTTAGTGCTAAATCCACAGGAATATTAGTAAATAAAGAAACAACATCTAAACTGATTAATTCGTAATTATTAGGAATTGTTTGATTTCTAACCGAATCTACAAATTCCCATGAATTTTTCACATTATATGTAGTTTTACCTACAATATTGCTTAAAATTTTAGATAAAAATTTGGAAAGATTGTAAGTGGGGGAATTAATGCAATTTACGATTGGACGTAAAGGAATATTATCTTTATGTATTTTAGGAATACCGTATATTCTTGGAGATATAGAATTTAGAATTTTTAAATGGTTATTTAAATCTTTAGAAATATATTTTTTAAAAACCAACTATTTATTAGTTTATTTAATTGATTTTGTAATTTATTTGTTGGGTCTGATAATAATACCGAATAAGTTTGATTATCTTCCAATAAGGAATTCATTTTGGCTTCGTAATCAATCTTATTCATAATTATCGTTTTTTCTCCTTTATCTGATTTAGTTATTATAATATCTTTATTAGATTTCAAAAATTTTTTGTTTCATTAAAAGCTTTTTGTAAGATATTATTGTTACTGTTATTATTTTTATTGTTTTCTTTATTTTTGTAATTTGTCAAAATGTTAACCAACCTATGTCGTAAGTTAGGTTCTAAGTTTTCCTCATAATTTTGAACGATATTTTCTATATTACAAATAAAATCATCTATCGGTATGACATTAAAATCTATAGAAAACTTAGGACCTAGACTTAAAATTAATTTAACATTTTGACAAATCTCTTTATCAGTTAGGTTGATTATCCAATCTTCTTGTAAAATTGGATAATCAACCCCCGCATTTTTTATTAAGTGGTTAAATTTATTAATATTGTTTTGTTTTATTTTATTAAAAGTTCTTTCATAGTTTATATTAGCTACATTAAAAAATTCATCCGAATCCTGTAACGACATTTGAATGACATTTCTAACATTAGAAATGTCATTCTCTAACATTTTAATTTTAATATAACATTCATTTATTGATAAAGCTAACGTCTTTTACAGAATTCGGATTTAATTTTGTTGAACTTACGTTTTATTGAATCATTTTCAAAACCGATATTCATGGTCTTACTAATAAAATTTGGAAAGATCTTATGACACTTGCATTTCAAAAGGAAAATGCGTCTATTCTTTTGACGAGCCATTTTTTCTAGTAAGATCTTAAATCTTCTTTCATTATGTTGTAGAACAAGGCTCTCCGCATTTGGTTCCATGACAGTTTCTATTTTTGTGGCTAGAAACAATAAATTAAATGTATATATATATATATTTCGTGACCTTTTTATACTTATCTTATATGATAGAGATCTACCACTAATAGGTCAATAAAACAAGGCTGGTTTGAGCGATAGTTATATTTTCAGAACGTTTACAAACGTTTTCGGAACACCTTCGTCAGTGAAAATATAACTAGATAAATATATAAACAAACTTTTGTTTTTTAAAATTATGAGGAAAACTTAGAACCTAACTTACGACATAGGTTGGTTAACATTTTGACAAATTACAAAAATAAAGAAAACAATAAAAATAATAACAGTAACAATAATATCTTACAGAAAGCTTTTAATGAAACAAAAAAATTTTTGAAATCTAATAAAGATATTATAATAACTAAATCAGATAAATTAAATGTATATATATATATATTTCGTGACCTTTTTATACTTATCTTATATGATAGATCTCTACCACTAATAGGTCAATAAAACAAGGCTGGTTTGAACGATAGTTATATTTTCAGAACGTTTACAAACGTTTTCGGAATATTTTTCTTCAGTGAAAATATAACTAGATAAATATGATATTTATCTAGTTATATTTTCACGTTTGTAAACGTTCTGAAAATATAACTATCGTTCAAACCAGCCTTGTTTTATTGACCTATTAGTGGTAGAGATCTATCATATAAATCAGATAAAGGAGAAAAAACGATAATTATGAATAAGATTGATTACGAAGCCAAAATGAATTCCTTATTGGAAGATAATCAAACTTATTCGGTATTATTATCAGACCCAACAAATAAATTACAAAATCAATTAAATAAACTAATAAATAGTTGGTTTTAAAAAAATATATTTCTAAAGATTTAAATAACCATTTAAAAATTCTAAATTCTATATCTCCAAGAATCTACGGTATTCCTAAAATACATAAAGATAATATTCCTTTACGTCCAATCGTAAATTGCATTAATTCCCCCACTTACAATCTTTCCAAATTTTTATCTAAAATTTTAAGCAATATTGTAGGTAAAACTACATATAATGTGAAAAATTCATGGGAATTTGTAGATTCGGTTAGAAATCAAACAATTCCTAATAATTACGAATTAATCAGTTTAGATGTTGTTTCTTTATTTACTAATATTCCTGTGGATTTAGCACTAAAAATTTTAGATAAAAAATGGAATTCCATAAAAGATTTTACAGATCTTCCAAAGGAGGAATTCATTGCAGCTTCGAAACTTTGTTTAAATTCTACTTATTTTACATATCAAAATAAAATTTATAAACAAATTTTCGGTACTGCAATGGGTTCTCCATTATCAGCAGTTATCGCAAACCTGGTAATGGAGGACCTAGAGCAAACTTGTTTGGCAAAACTAAATTCTAGTGTAAGTTTTTACAGACGTTATGTGGATGACTGTTTTTGTTCCGTAAGAAAGGATAATATTGATGAGATATTAGATTCATTTAATAGTTATCATAATAGATTAAAATTTACATATGAGAGAGAATCTAATAACTCATTGAATTTCCTGAACGTGACAGTCATGCATAATAACGGCATTGTGAAAACAAATTGGCATATAAAGTCTACCAATACAGGAAGACATTTAAATTATTTTTCAGAAACATCAAAATTACATAAAATTAATGTAGTTACCGGTTTAGTTGATCAAGCGGTTAGATTAGCTAATCCTGAATTTAGGGAAAAGAATTTAAACAAAGTTAAAGAAATCTTAGATAAAAATAATTATCCAAATAGTTTTTATGAAAAATAATAAAAAATAGAATTAACAAATTATATAATAGAGGAATTAAAATTAATAACAATAAATGTTATAGCGCTATTCCTTATAAAAAAGGTTTAAGCGAAAAATAAAAAAGAATTTAATAAAAACAACATAAACATTACTTTCATTCCAAATTATAGTAACAGATCTCTTTTTACTAATACTAAATCCAAAATAATTAAACAAAATCAGAGTAATGTAGTTTATAAAATAAACTGTAAAGACTGTGATGGTTGTTACATCGGTCAGACGAAACAATATTTAAAGAAAAGGTTGTATAGCCATAAGTATTCTTTAAATAATGATTTTGGTGCAATGACCGCTGTAACAAAACATTACAAAGATCTTGGGCATTACTTTGATTTTGAAAACACAATTATATTAAAAACAGAGAATAATTATAAAAAAGACTAATATATGAAATGATAAATATACAGAAAGACACTAAAACTATTAATTTCAGGACCGATATTCAAAATTTAAGTAATGTATATAGCAATTTGTTAAAATGACATTTGCATTTCTTAAGAAGGAAACCTTTGGCTAGGTTTTTGAATTTGGTTTTCCCTAGTCCTTGAACAGAATTGTTAAGGTTTCGACAAAGATTTTTTGATATAAGGTTTTACTTAATTTGCATGTATGTTTACACATTAATTTAGTTTTTATAATTTATATATATATAAAAGTTGGTTATACATCCTCTATATCAAGAAATCCTAGTCACTAGTTATTTTGTTGATAGTCCCAAATAAAAAACAAAAGTTTGTTTATATATTTATCTAGTTATATTTTCACTGACGAAGGTGTTCCGAAAACGTTTGTAAACGTTCTGAAAATATAACTATCGCTCAAACCAGCCTTGTTTTATTGACCTATTAGTGGTAGATCTCTATCATATAAGATAAGTATAAAAAGGTCACGAAATATATATATATATATACATTTATTATACTCACAGAGATACATAAATACACAATAAACGAAAAGTATCTAAACAAAAAGCAACAGATTTTTCTCCGGGCGCGCATATGCGCAATCGTCATTTTGTTGCTAGGCACCCTAATATTCCATATAATTAAGGTTTGATAATTAAGTGGATGACGTGTTATCATTAAGTAATGTAAATTGGACTGACGCCCTTACTTCCCGAATTTTAATGTCGCGCCTTGCATGTAAGTGGAGACAAAGATAGGTTTACTCTACTTAATGTTAAACGTCTTCCACTCTCCTATCAAACCTTAATTATTAATATAATAGTGGCTTGACACCCCTCGGGAGGAGTGGGGGTTGCGCTGCTTCTTCTGTGAAGCTTCCTACATCCATTGGCCGGGGTGGATCAATTCCCACTTCTCAGAGTTCCGACTCGCCTGCTAATATTTCGCCACAGACTTCTGTCCGCCGTGTTCCGCTGCCAGTTGTTTATCCCAGCCCGTTTTAGATCCTCTTCCACTTCCTGTAGCCATCTCGATCTTGGTCTTCCTCTTCTTTTTCTACTACTTGGCTCCCATTGTAATACAGAGAATATCGATACCTTAATTATTACTTAGTTAAAAATGATGATCTAACAGATAGTGTGGATGTTGATTGTTATTATCTGAGTTATAATTAGGGGTTGATAAAAGAGTGGCTGACGTGTTATAATTAAGTATTGTAAATCGCATTCACGTTGCCAGCAGTAGTTACTGTTGCTTGTAGAGTACAGACGTCGGAAACGAGTACGATGTACGACTGCGATGTCGGAAAGTATTCACATCCAGAATATTTTTAAAGACGGAGATGTTCATCCCCCTTTTGGTGATAATCCAGTACGTCACTGGACAGAAAATATACACCGGCGTCGATGGCATAGGGGCCTAAAAAGAGAGTGAATCAACCTAAAGAAACGACTACTTGGCCAACGCAGCGCGTCCAAGAAGTCGCGGCAGTGCTACTACTGTCAAAAATTCGGCCACGCGCGGTCAAGATGTACTACGCCCATCAAGTGCGTGGCCTGCGGCGGTGCGCACTTTACCAGAGAGTATGAGAGGCTCAAAGAGGAGATGGTCACTTACGCCAACTGTCAGGAGAACACCCCGCTAATTATAGGGGGTGCCCTAGATGCCCTAAACTCCGATTGAGCCCGGTGCGACAGCTGGTAGAACCCGGGCCAGTGACGAGGAAGAAGAGTGCCGTGACGCCAGGTCGACAATATTCGCAGGGGGTGGCGCCGAACACAATACAACAGCGCCCACCGAGGCCGCCAGCGCCGACGGGCAAGACACCAGCATCCAACCAGAGGAGGGGTCGCGCTCCAATCGCAGCCGACGCTCGTCGTGAGCGCGTGGCTGAGGAAGCCAACAAAGGTCCAGATCTAGTATCCGTTCTATATATGCTACAGGACGTTTTTACTCAAAAGGATAGGACCGCCCGTCTGTTATAGACGTTTCTTGCCCCCCCGCGGCTCCATGGCCTCAAGAATTTTTTTTAAATTTGAGTTTTACCATTTCAGAACTATTTCGCGTTCGGTCGCCTGGTGCCATTCGTCCGACGTAAGTAGCTCAATAATATTTTTTCTTTTGGTTCGCGACGCAACATTTTCGGCGTCTAAACGCTAGAAGTGTTCAGATCAGTATTTTAGAAAATTGAATATCACTTTTTTTTTAAATGTAAATCCTGTAAACATTTCACTTTATCTATTTGTTAATATACGTATTCTCGTCTCGTACCTTTGTGTTCTCATTGGGGTTATTTGAAGAACCTTTCGATTCCGATACCTCCCCTTAACGGTCAACCAGGTTCCTGCTTACTAAACGCTCCGAAGGGAGATAAATTTTGAGCAGGTGGCGTCGTCTCTTTAGTCACCAGAAGGTTTGATTGAACCCGCACCCACAGCACCGCGAACTAACGGCCTCCCGCAGGTGGAGCACGAACTTTATCCGGAGACGTATTCGGACCGAGGTAATTTTGGGTAATACGCCAAGAAACAAGTGATTGTACTTTTGTTTTTTTTTGTTATTTTTTTTATTTGTTGCTCTCGTATTTCGGCTTTCTTTTTCGTTACAACGCCAGCCGATTCCGAAATTGGAATCAGCAATACGTAACAATGTTTAGGAAGATATTTGATGTACAAGAAAATGACAGTTTTTTGTTTTCACGTTACAGGCTGTTGAGGTTTTTTAACACTTTACCGACCGCTAGCGGTTGAACAGCATACGCACACCCGGCCGGCCGCGATGGTGTTTTGAACATGTATAATATGCATTATTGGACCGATGAAGACCCTCATCATACCGTAATACGGAATCACCAGTATGGGTTTTCCATTAATGTGTGGGCAGGTATAATCGATAATTATCTAATTGGTCCAGTTCGATTGCCCAGAAGTGAACACTTTATTAGATGTCCCATTGGATATTATAAGAAAAATGTACTACATGCATGACGGTGCGCCAGCCCACTATTCTCGAAGGGCAAGGAAATTTCTTCCAAGAAGATTTGGAAATACGTGGATTGGTCGTGGGGGACCTATACCATGGCCAGCTCGTAGTCGCGATCTTAATTCCCTCGATTTTTCATTTTGGGGGTTTATGAAAAATAAAGTGTATGCCGTAGAAATAAATACTGAAGAGCAATTACGGAACAGAATTGTGGAGTCTGCTGATACATTTCGTAATAATCCGAACATATTTCAAAGATGCCGTCAATCATTAGTACAAAGATTGGAAATGTGTATTCAAGAACAAGGTCAACAAATTGAACACCTTATGTAGAGCTATACCTTACATTTTTAATGTTGTTTTATTAAATAAAAGCCTGTTCAACTAATAAAAACTTAACAGCCTGTAGCTTGAAAACAAAAAACGATCGGGCATTAGTGTTTAGTGTTTATTATTTTTTGGTCCTCTATCGCGTGCTGTTACGCATTGCAGTTTATTCTGTCACCTGTATATATATATATATATATACGTGATTTTGTATTACACCATGTATATTTCGTTACTGTCCTGTAAATGGCAATTGCTGTTGAACTAATAAAGGTTATTATTATTATTATGATTATTAATGATAATAAAATTAGTATGGCAAAAATATTTTTAACAATTTTGCATGAAATTGAACGTATTTGTTAATATCATATGCAATGGGATTGACTGCAACTCCAACAGCAGGACTTGAACACGAATCGCCAGCGTAGTACGCATGGACCTTACCCACTGCACTATATAGTCACTTATTTGGAAAATTATTAACATTAACGGTATATAAAATGTATAATATAATCATAGATTGCCGTTGCATAGGTAACGGCATAGCTAAAAAATAATAGTAAACAACGTGGCATGTAATGATTATAGTATTGTATGTCAGCCATATAAAATAAAGGCCTTATTACTAAAGAGCATTTAAATAGCTTCATTTATAAGTTAGCATAAGTAATACATGGTGTCAGGTCGCTAGTGAACCTACGTTGCTTAGAGGGAAGTGCCAGAAATAGTATTGCTCCAGCTTGATTTGTTTTCTCGCCGAGTATTTCTTTGTTCTCGGGTGAAAAGTGCCGCTTGTAGTGCAGAAAAAATGGAAAACTATTTTAAGCCCCCAGAATCGCTCGTACTAGATGGAAATATTGCAGAAAACTGGATGAAATTTTCCCAAAAATTTGACTTGTTTTCGAAAGCCACAGACTTGGACAGTAAAGAAGAAGGAAAGAAGGTAGCATGTTTTCTTGTCTTTAATTGGAGATGATGGGCTTGACCTGTATAATAGCTTCACATTTGATACAGGCAAAGACAAGATTTTAAAAGAAATACTGCAAAAATTCAAAGACCATTGTGCCCCACAAAAGAACGTTATATTTGAAAGAGCAAAGTTCAATACGATAGTACAAAAGAAGGACAATCGTTTGACAGCTTCTTGACAGAACTTAGAAAAGCAGTAAAAACGACAGAATATCCTAACCAGGATGAGATGGTACATGACAGGATTGTCATAGATTTAATAGAGACAGCTAGTAAAGAGAAATTAATGCGAGAAGCCAGTTTAACATTGACTAAAGCAATAAATTTCTGTAGAGCTACAGAAACAAGTAGAGACCAAGTGCAAACACTAGATAATGAGTCTAGAGTAGATGCTTTAAGAGCGAGTACTTCAGGTAGACAAACAAATATGTACAGGGACTCTAAGAAGACATGTAAAAAATGTGGTTATAGGCACAAATATACAAATTTGTGTCCTGCAATAGGGAAAATATGTGCAAAGTGTCAGGGTCGCGACCATCTTGCCAAAGTTTGTTCATATAAAAGTAGGAGAAGTGAGATGCATAAAGGCAGAGATTACAAGAAAAATGTGCATGTTGTATCAAAAGGAAACAAAGAAAGATGACTCAGAAGCCGGTAGTGGAAGCAGTAGTGAGTATGAATTTTATGTGAGTTCCGTGGATGCAATCAACCAGCCAGAAAATAACAGAGAAACTGAAACAGTGTGGACTAAACAGGTTTTAGTTAATGGTAAGCCTATTGTTTTCAAATTAGACACTGGAGCTGAGGTAAGCACTTTACCCCTAAATATTTTAAAGAAAATTGCACCAGACTCCACAATCCGAAAGACGAACATAACATTAATGTCATATGGAAATACCAATTTTAAGCTGAGAAGTGCAGGTGAAGTCAAGCTTGAATGTTCCGTGAAGAATCGTCAGAAAATTGTACAATTGACATTTGTAGTAGTAAACGCAGAAAATCAAATTCCCTTATTTGGATTACAAGAATGTTTAAGTTTAAATTTGATAAAAAGAGTGGACTCATTAGGTAAACAAAAGTTGTTTAGCTCTTTAGGCGATGTAGTTAGTAAATACTCACATGTTTTTGAAGGGTTAGGAAAGTTTCCGACGCAACATCATACACCCTCTGTCCCAAAAGTAACCGCAATGCGTCTATAAATCAGAAACCAGTGGCGTCATCTCTTGATAGTTGATTGATTATTGTAGTGGGACTCTTCCTTACCAACCTGACAAATTTTCATGACATTTGGTGCATAGTCAGCTGATACATCACGCATCCTGTGAGAGTGTTTTTCGTAAACGGTCAGAAAATGAGTCACGAACAACGAGTCAATATTAAGTTTTGTTTTAAACTTGGAAAAACTGCAACCGAGACGTATGAAATGCTGCAAATTGTTTATGGCGACGATTGTTTGTCGAAGAGGCAAGCGTTCGAGTGGCATCGACGATTTCGTAAAGGCAGAGAAGATGTTAACGATGACGAAAGAGCCGGTCGTCCTTCGACAACTTTGGCCGAGGCAAATGTGGAAAAAAGTGCGCGAATTTGTGAAAATTTCGAAGAAATCGTCAGTGAGATTTATGGAAATGGAGCTTGGCATCCCTAAAACAACTATTCAGCGCATTTTGACTGAAACCCTTGGTTTGAAGAAAGTCAATTCGAAGTTTGTTCCGCACAAATTGACCGACGACCAAAAAACGCTTCGAATCGAACACTCCAAAGACATTATTGCACGAGCCCGTGCAGATGAAAACTTCTTGAAAACGATTGTGACTGGTGACGAGACGTGGTGCTTTCAATACGAACCAGAAAGCAAACGTCAAAGCGCAGAGTGGAGGTCACCAGAAGAAGGAAATCCGAAAAAATCACGAATGGAGAAGTCGAAAATCAAGTCAATGCTGATTCCATTCTACGATTCGAAGGGAATTATCCATAAGGAGTTCGTTCCATACGGCTCAACGGTTAATGGTGCATATTACCTCGATGTTATGAGGCGTTTGCTGGGTCGCATTCGTCGTGTTCGGCCCGAATATCGCGAGCCAGGCAGCTGGAGATTACTGCACGATAACGCACCGTGTCATCGAGCAACGATTGTCACCGATTTTTTGGCGAAAAATGAAATATATTCGATACAGCACCCACCGTATTCGCCTGATCTGTCCCCATGCGATTATTTCCTGTTCCCCCGTCTTCATTTGAAGCAGAAAGGAGTTCGTTATGCATCCGTAGACGCCATTCAAAGATCGACGACCGGCATCCTAAAGGCCATCCCAGAGATCGACATGAAAAAGTCGTTTGAAGCACTCGTTGACCGTGCAAATCGATGTATTGTAGCACATGGAGAATATTTCGAATAAATACAATGATTTTTGTGGACATAACATACATAGCGTGCTTTATTTCGAACTATTGCGGTTACTTTTGGGACAGAGGGTGTATAACTTTAAAGGAAAATGCAAAGCCAAAAATAAATGCCATTAGACGTGTACCACATATATTGTTGGATCGATTGAAAAAGAAATTATATGATCTTGTGTCCGGAGATATTATAGAAAAAGTGGATAAACCTTCAGAGTGGGTACACCCATTGGTTATTGTTGAAAAACCAAATGGTGACCTACGTCTGTGCTTGGACCCGAGACTTAAATCAGGCTATACAACGCGAGCATTTTTGATTCCCACATATGAGGATATTGCTATCAAATTAACTAACAAAAAATTCTTCACTGTTCTTGATATGAAGGATGGATACTGGCAAATTCAGTTAGATAATGAGAGTTCTGATTTAACAACCTTTGGTACCCCTTTTGGACGTTTTTAATTTTAGAGACTAGCTTTTGGTATATGTTCAGCCCCCGAAGTATTTCAAAAGAAAAATTGTGAAGTTTTTGGTGACCTACCAGGAGTAGGACTATATTTTGATGATTTAATCGTCACAGGAACTACAGAGGTCGAGCATGATCAAAATCTTAAAAATGTTTTGGAAAGGGCATCCCGATACAACATAAAATTTAATAAAAACAAAATACAATTCAAAAGGGATAGTGTTAAATTCATGGGACAAATCTTTTCAAATGAGGGAGTAAAAACAAACAAAAAATACATTGAGGCGATTTTGAAAATGTCTATTCCTGAATGTAAGGTGGATGTTTTGAGATTTTTGGGTATGGTGAAGTATGTGGGCAAATTCATACCAAATCTATCAAAAACAACTGCACCATTGAGAGATCTAACAAGAAATGACGTAGAGTTTGAGTGGACAGATGCGCATACAAATTCGTTCAATGCCTTGTTACACCTTCTCACTAATTCTCCTGTGTTGACATATTTCGATTCAAAAAAACCAATTGAAATTGAAACAGATGCATCGAAAGATGGACTAGGAGCCTGTTTATTACAAGAAAGCAAGCCTGTAGCTTTTGCCTCTCGTAGCTTGACTAAGACTGAGCAAGCTTATGTTCAAATTGAAAAGGAGACCCTAGCCGCTGTAAAAAAATTTCATTATTTTATTTATGGCATGTCCACAAAAATATACAGCGACCATAAACCCTTAGAATCAATCTTCAAAAAGACTTACAGTCATCTTCCCCAAGGATCTTAGGAATGCGTTTAAAATTACTAAAATATAATCTTAATATCTCTTACAAACCAGGAAAATATATGTACGTGTCTGACGCCTTATCTCGCGCATTTATTAAACAGAAGACGGGAAATTCAGAAAATGATATAAATTTTGCTGTACATTCAATAGTCAGAACATTGTCAATGTCTGAAAATAGGATCAAACAGTTTACAAATGAGACAATCAGAGATCATCTTCTCAGCATTGTTATAAATTTTATTAGTAATGGATGGCCCATTCAAAAATATAAAATTCCAGAAACTGTTAAGAATTATTATAAACTGCGAGACAAATTGTTTGTATGTAATAATTTGTTATTTTTAGATCATAAGTTAGTTGTGCCTAGTAAATTAAGATTAGAAATGATTAAACTACTACACGAGGGACACCTAGGGATTGAAAAGACAAAATCGCAAGCCAGAAAAGTGTTTTATTGGCCAGGTATCTCAACAGATATTGAAATCTATATCAAATGCTGTAAAATTTGTGAAAAATTTGCCAGAAAAAATCCCAAACAAACGATGTTGTCCTACCCAATACCTAAAAGACCTTGGGAACGCGTTGGTTCTGATATTTTTACTTATGCTAATCAAAGTTATTGTGTTTTGTTTGATGCTTACTCAAACTGGCTTGAGATTTTGCCCATTACAAACAAAAGTAGTGAGGCTATCATTTCTCAAATCAACCCAGTTTTTGCACGGTTTGGATCTCCTGACTTATTTATTAGTGATAATGTTCCTTACAAAAGTGAAAAATTTTTGGAGTTTGCTCAGAATTGGAATTTTACTCTTGTTACGCGTAGCCCAGAATATCCACAATCAAACGGGTTAGCCGAAAAAGCTGTATCAATTGCTAAAAATTTACTTAAAAATCGTTAGAGGAAGGAAATGGGAGTGATCTAGCCTCTGCTTTGTTAAATTATAAAAATTCAACATTAAAAGGTATGGGCTATACACCTTCACAGCTTTTAAATAGCAGAAATTGCAAGACGAAAGTTCCAATTGTATGTGATTTATTGCAGCCTAATTTATGTCTAAATGTCAAAGAAAAATGCTTGCCAAGCAAGAAATGAATGAACGCAATTTTAACAAAACTGCGAAAAATCTTAAACCCCTTAATGAAGGGAGTAGTGTTACTGTTTTAAATCACAAGAATAAAACTTGGGAACTTGCAAAAATTGAGAGCCTCCATGATACACCTCGATCATATGTTTTAAAAGATTGTAGAGGCAACACTATCAGGCGAAATCGAATTGATATTAGACCATCTGAAAATCCTTTTAAAGTTACTGAAAATCTGTATGAACCTAGAACTGAAAATAATCAGTCTAGTGCTGATAGTGATGTTACTCCAACTGTATCGAAATCTCTACCTATGCCGTTGAATAATGAGTTTAGTAATATAAATACTGAAATACATAACCCCTCACAGTCTTTACCACGATTGACAAATTCCAAGTTAAAGATACAAACTCGTTCCGGTAGAGTTGTTAACAAACCAGAGAGGCTAAACTTGTAAGGGGAGATGTATAATATAATCATAGATTGCCGTTGCATAGGTAACGGCATAGCTAAAAAGTAATAGTAAACAACGTGGCATGTAATGATTATAGTATTGTATGTCAGGCATCTAAAATAAAGGCCTTATTACTAAAGAGCATTTAAATAGCTTCATTTGTAAGTTAGCATAAGTAATACATAAAATACGTCAGCAAAATATTTGCAATTTTCTCGAAAACTAGGACGAATTGCTGCAAAAGCTGGTAGCAAGGTAGTTGGGGGAAGTTCCTCTAATATATTCGAGACCCGTCAAAATCTGTTATGTCACAACCTTGACGAAATGGCGCGCTGCTTCCTTGAGGCTAGCCGCGTCTTGGATGTTTTCGGTGACTCTAAGATATTCGAAAACTTTGGAAGAGCAGAATTTACACCACTGCTTAGTCGGTATATAGAGATATCTCTATTACCGATATATTCAAACAAGGACGAGGCCGACATTGTAGAATCGGTGAAGCGAATTATCAGACCCCTGAACGATAAAAAGATTGCTTATCATACCTACCAACTTCACTCCGAGAAGAAGCTGAATATGGTTATCAACGGGGTCCCGATTAGTATCTCCGAGGATGACGTAGCTTGAGACCTTGTGACAAAGGGTCTGAATTCTAAACGAGTCATCAGGATGGCGAAAAGGGAGAAACAATCCGATGCCATTTGTCCTCGTGAATATTGACCGCCTTCATTAGGACATCAACGCAGTCACCGATATCCTCTAGATTATAGATGGGCAACCTCCGGCCCGCGGGCCACATGCGGCCTCGAGTAAGATTTGCCCGGCCCATTACTGAATTCTTTCGTTGCATATTAGCACGGCCCGTCTAAACTTAATTCATAATGAATCATAAGGATACCACAAAAATGTACATTTTTCAAGATTATTCGCAGCATAAAACTTCTACAAAAAAGGTTGCCCATGCCTGCTCTAGATCAAAATGACGGTGAAGACCTTTCGGGAAAAGTCAGGTGTGTGTTTCCGTTGCCAACGCTTCGGACAAGCTCAATCGAGATTTATAGTATCTATTATCCACGGTACCTTTGTCTTAATCATCTTACTTTTCTCAATTACGTCTGTGCACGAATTTACGAGGGCAGTTTTTAAAATTTCCCGATTTCTTGTTCGAACCATGATCAGATAGTTTTACTCTTGTTTTTCTCATATCCTCATCGATTCTATCCGTCACCGGTTTTTTTTTCTTTTGGGTCTTTCAAATGAGTATTACTAATTTGTTGTTGGTTTAATTTCTTTCGTACTTTTATCAATCGCATTTCACAGTTTATTATTATTATTGGGTTATTGTCTGTTGCTGCATCGGTCCCAGGTAGATTTAATGGAATTGCAATACCTTTTGTTGACTAATACAGTCAATTTGGTCTCTGACGATGTTATTTTCTTTAACGGGAATTTTCAAATATATAGTTATCTTGTGTGTAGTTTAAATAAGGTGTTTGCAACTATAATATCTTTTTCTTGACAAAGTTACAATAATCTTTCTCTCTGATAATTTTTTTCCTAATTTATATCCGCCAATATCTTCCATCTTTCCTCTCTTTCGAATTTGCGCTAGAGTCCCTCATTAGCATTGTGAAATCTACAGCCTGGCAAACAATTTCACGATGAACATCGCCGAGATTTTTCTTTTACGACCACATTACCCCCGCTTTTGTGTAGAGATGTTAGTCCCTTCATTAATTTTTTTCACTTTTCAGAGATACAGAACTAGGTGCTACTTGTAATTTTGCAATTTTCTGTTGTGTTTGCCTGACTCTGAAAGAGCTTTTTAGCAGCTTTTTGTTCTGGAGTTAAATCTTTGCAGAGCATTTTCCATTAAGAAACCAAAATACTTTAAATTTTTTCCAATGCTGATTACACTAAGAGAAGAGAAATAAAATAATAATTTTACCTTCACAACGATGAAGTCCCGGCACAAAACAAAAAACAATGCTGCACAACCTAGTTTTTATGGAATTATAAAGATATTTTTTTAAATATTGATGCGTTGTCTAAACTGTAATTTCACTAAATGTTCTACAAACAAGAAAAATGAATTATTATCCTTCAAAGTACTATTTTCGGTGTAATTTATTTTCTTGGAATAATAATATAATTTCCTAACAATTGGTTGTACCCAAAACTTAAAATTTTATTATTTATGACCTGGCATTTCCAAGTACACAGGCAATGTGAAATGAGATGTCCCAAGTAATTTAGATAGGGACTGTAGTCTCTACTTCCAGAGTAGCATTCACACTATGCAATACTATTGACAAGGGTGTATACAACCCAGTGTTACGATGTAGATACGTATGTAATATCATTTGCATTTTAATGTGCTAAATTCCATCAATAATTATTTATACCTGAGTTGCTATATACATCAATCAGAGATCTGTACAATGGCTGTACTATTTAATACACTTTTAGCTATCTAATAAATAATGATGTGATTTTCTTTGTAATAAAATTTATTACATCATAGTTTAAAAACACTCAAAATAGGCAGTGTATTATACATCATGGATATAAAGAGATATTAATTAAACTTAATGCATAAAATAAAATTAGTATATAAAAATATTTCTCTGTAAGCTTACATAATAAAAACAATAACAGCTACATGAACATAATAAGAACTACATGCATGCAATATACTTCCAAAATAACAGATAAAAATACCTGTTTCATTAAATATATTGAAAGATGTAAATATGTAAATGGACGGGAAATGTTTATAGTCATACCAAATATATATCAAGGTATTAGAAGCTCAATATTTGGTGATTGCATTTTTTCATATATTAGATATTGTGAGTATACTCCAAGCCAACAATATACATTGTATGCCATCCACAACCATATACATAAGGTATAAAAAACAACTTGGAGATAAATATAATAACCTCCTAGTAGCCATAATCCAAATACGAATTGAAACATAGTATATATTCCGAAACCAATTAAAAATGGTATCATTAAACCTCGGGTCATGGTGTATATAGCAAGCACTAATAAACCACAACATGCTATCAATAAAACCAAAAATCCAATTGCAAAACCTCCAACATATTTCATCGAAAGTCTAACATCTGCCTCAAATAGTGGATTATAAAGCTGTGTCGAATCGCCTCCATTAATATCAAAACAAATAAATGTAATTAACACAATGCAACTAGCACACACATAAAATGCTATAACTTTGCATGCTTCCTTAATGTCTTCAATCCATAAACAAGGGCTCCAAAAAGATTCCAGAGGTATAAGACTCATTTTATAGGGAATAAACTTTCTCTTGAAGTTTGTAATTACAATTAAAACACACTTGACACACCCTTAATTTCCTCAAAATATAAACTTAACCAACAATTTACAGAAGAAAACAAATTAATAAGCACCACTCAGATAACACCACCACAGCCACAATATTCAAAGTTCCTAAAAACAGCAGTGTTGCCAGCCACCAATTCGTCATGTGTGTACACTCATGGAAACTCTAAATGTCCGCCTTTTGAGCGCATACACTCCAATTGTTACAATCTAAACGCCTGTCCCAAGACGTTGGTTCGTACGAAATAGTTCCTTAAAGTAGAAAATGCTATTATTTAATGTGTGTTATAAAAAGAGTTTGTGACATGTTAAAAGAAAAACGACAAATAGAATAATATAGAACTAAATTAAGAGGTCATTTATTTTTCTTATTATTGCCTTCGATTTGTTAAGATTTATGAATAAGGAAATATAATTAGAATTACGGTTTCAGTAATTGGAATTAATTCTTTATAACTACACAAAATAATTTAATTAGAACGTGGAATATAAATAATTCACATCTGCAAATAATTTTGGTATATATTCAAAAATATGCTATAAAATACGAAGTTGTCGTATCTAGAAAACTTTAAGTTTAATAAATACTGATTTTTATGAGAAAAATTATTTCATTGATATAGTGATATCTTTTATTTCAATAATTCTTTTTGTAAGATTTTCTTATTTTATCTTTCGTCGATTACATATTAAAGTTTTGAAAAATCAGCTCAAGTAGGTGAGAGTAGTACAACGACAAAATAAAACGTATACCATAACTAGAGTTTGTTAAAAACGTGGATGACGTGTTATAATAATAAAATTCGGAAAAGTGACTGCGTCAGCCTGATTTGCACTAGTTACAATGATAACACCTTTTAACAAACTCTAACCATAACATCCCTGATTGTATTTGAGCACCATTTACAACGCCTTCAACGTTTTAGAAATGGATTTTCCAAAACTGTTGTATTTTGATACGTGCATATACACATATATAGACACAATTGTTTGGTTCAGCTCTGCTTACATTCAGGTTTAGATTGTTTTCCTAAAGCCACTTATTCAGTTTAGTGATAACATTAACAAATTAATCTTTTAAGATTTTCATGTACTGTATGTAATATTTTATATCTACAAATTTATTAAACGTATTCTTAAACTTACTACTAGTTAGGATCTGAATTTTACATCACTTATCACTCTATTATTGAAGTTAATTTTGTAGTAAAAATTGGTATTTATTTAACTGCTTCTAGATACCGAAAATTTGGTAATACATGGTAAATTTTTAAATATTATACAACAAACTTATTTGCGTATATGTATTATTTATATTTCACATTCTAATTAAACTATCGTAAAAAGAAGAAAAAATAAGACGCTTGAAATCATCATATAGACGCTTTCCTTCTATCTCTCTCCTTTCATTAGTTCTTTCTCGCTCGCACACACACACACACGATTGCGTCTCCCTCCATCAGATGGCGGTCTTATTATTCGGACTCGAATTTACTTCAAATTCGAATTTAACTTATTTACCACCGGTTGCGAAATGAAATACTTTTTCTTTATACATTTATTTAATTATAGAATGTTACCTTTTATTCAAATAAGCATCAAATGCGTAAAGAGCTTCGCTCTAGTCGGGTGTTCCGCCACACCTCTCCCTTTTTTGTATGGAGAACGGATCCCGAATCCATGCTCTATTTTTTGGCAGGAGAGGGCAAGTAATCTCTGAAAGTATTCCTTAAATTTTGCAAATAATGCATAATTACTAGACATTTCTAGAAAATGTGACAAGTTTTGGACTAATTGCAAATTTCTAGTTGTGGCTCATTTCTCCCATACTTCGATCGGATCAGTGGAACTATGATGCAGATAGTGCTACCACAGATAAGTAATACAAATTTACAATCCAATGTGAAAGTACGAACTCTAACGGGTTATTTAACTTTATAGCGTTTCTTTCAATATTTACGTATCGGTAATCTTCGAAAATTATCGGATGCAGCCGACAACAAGGACAAAAAAGGATATTTATAGCACGTTATTAGCTAATACAAGGAGTGCACGCGTTAAGGAATATGCAATCTTTCTATAACTGAACGCATACCTGCTGTTCGTAATAAAATGAATAAACTTCAAAATACAATTTATTTCCTTTCACATATTTCTATGCAAATGCAATTAAAAGTATCCTTCCTCGATCATCATCCAATTTTACGATTGATTCTGTTGATTGCAGGCGCCTAACCATGTTTCGTTTCTCTTCGTGTGAAACATCCGAATCGAAAAACGCCAAAGCCATTGTTTCCGGTGGCAAATACCACAAATGACTTTTCTATTTACGTAAAACCGCTTCAGACACATCTGGGTCGGTTTCTGCATATGCGATGGAGTCTTTCAAAAATGTATATCTTGATTTGGGGCTCGTATGGCATTTGTGCATGTAAACCACGCTTTGACATACAGTCGCACGAAAAAATACATATATCGCGTGGTCCATTCAATTCTCGTTGTGTCAAAGTGAACTGCTCCCGAAAGAGGTATATTTTCAAGGTGTATATGCCTTTTCCCATGAACCTTGCGTGGGATGTTGGACCAGGTGTACGAAAGCTTCCGCCGACTTCACCAAGGAACATTATTGTTAATTATAGTAGTTCCTTGTAATCCGCGCGGTTTGTGTTTGTTGTAGCTGTTGCAGAAATTTTTAATGGCGTCGCAGTCAGCATTACTAATTTTTGAGCGTATAATCGTAACCTCGTATTGGTTATCTCAAAAATAAACATTGAAAATTGAACAATATAGATATTTACGATATACTTATTTTCGAAATCGTCAAATTTACAGAGAAAGCCTTCAGAGCGGGTGTTATTTCGGGACACATGCAAAGACCCTTATTTAAAAGAGGATTATAAATTTAGTTCCACAGCAATTCATACCTGAGATAAAAACATTATTCTATCCTTCACATCCGGTTGATATTTCAGAAGATCATAAAATTTGTCGGCAGTACATATGGGGATGTAAGAATTCAAACGCATGCGAAGAAAAAATTTACAAAATTAGGCGGTAAAGCCAATATAAGACATAAATTACACAAAACTGTTTTATTCTCCCACATTTAGCATTAGTATTATGAAATATTTTATATGCATATAGCTAAATTAAATGTTTTTTAATTTTTGTTTGTTATTGCAACAGATAATTAGAGAAAGCAATGTATTCATGTAGTTAGTAGGTAGGTTTTTCATATTTTACGTATACCTATATGTTATGTCTATAGTTTGTAGAAATGCTCTACTTTCTTATGTTATTTTGTAAATAGTTAATAGTTTTATGGAATAATTTTGTATACATTACGTGGTGTCATTTATATATTTATCTGCATTGTATTCATTTTCATTGTAGCTTTCCCTGTTGCGGCGTTATTTCAGATTATCGCGCCAGGTGCAACTATCTTGCATATGTTTGAATGAGTACAACAGGGATAGTGATACCTTAAAGTATGTTAATCCTTTTCTAGCAGCAGTCTCCTCGTCTTCACTTCCAATGTAAACTGTATCAAGTACTGCAAAATATCAGTTGATGATTCATGTTTTAAGGACAACAGTTCAATAATTTCACTTACACAATTGATTATTAAGTTCTGAATATTTTCTCTTCCGCGATTCTTCTTTTTGCTTTCCTTGTTCTGATCGCTGTTCTCGGCCGTATAACTTCCTGTCAACGCCTGCCATGCACCATGGTCTTCCTTTCTGTCTTTGCATCAACAAAAGTTCTTGTCTTCTTGTATACGTATCTCATCCAGGGCGTTTGCACTAGCGATATCGAACAGATCGTCCATTGTTTCCTTGAAAATGTTCACGTTCGATTTTGATGTATCCGATCTGCTGTTTGTTTGTGGACATTTCTCCAGTCGCCGTACAATTTTAGCAATTTATCTTGACATTTATATTTATCACGTATTGGTATGCGCGCCTGTAGCCAAAAAATTATAGCTGCATCCACTGCTACCTTAGCACTTTCTTTTGCACAATTTTGTCTGCCAACATTTACAAACCGCATATTGTAAAAAAAAAAACTTGCAGTATCTGTCTGTTTGATGGCAGTTTGGCTGCAGATATCAGGTGTGGTACATGCCCAATTGGTTCCACGTAGCGCAATTTATCACTGGATCGAGTAACCATCATGGATGTAGTCGATGGTAACTCCGAAGCTGATGTAGATGGTAAATCCGACATCGAAACAACAATTTATATTTAATTACTTAGATATGGATAACTTCCTATATATAGGATGGCAAGTGTTCAGAATAAACACGACTGAACTGCTTGTTTGTTTGTAAGACACTGTTTTCTATTTCAAAATATGATCTCTTAATAGCTGACAAGTCAAATAAATCTTAACCTATAGTAAATTAAAGAGAGAGCGAGAAAGGATTATATAGGGGTCGTTTTCCTTATCACCAACCATCTACTCAAACATATGAGAACGTCAATACAATTAGCCAGACGAACATATGTGTTGTTGTTGTCCGCAAAAAGTAACGGGACACAGTTACAACAAAAAAAAACAAAGAAAGAGAGAGAATGTGCAAAAGTTGATAAGTTACTCAGCATGCATGTGCACATTGTGCATGCCATGTCAGCTACAACATTCAATTGACGTGATGAAAACCGTTGTAACTTTTTGTTTCTCTAACGATTTTGATCATTTATGGCTTGTTAGAATAGAAACTGTATTTAAAATCGATGTCAAGTCTAGTTATCCAAAAAAAAAAAAATTTTTAGTTGCTTAAACATACGTATTTTGACTAAAAACCCCATATTTCACAATACAAAGAGTGTTTTAATTTTTCAATGAACTTTGGGCAGACCTTAGCGTTATCTGATCGGCCCCTAATTTTTTATTGGAGGCTTGTAGGCCAAATGGAAACTTTTTCGGCCCGGCAATCAAGGATCGCAGCAACTTTCACTTTTTGCCTCATGTGCTATAAACGGTCTACTGTACACATATTTTGTCTTGTATAAGTTCTTCTTCGTATTTATTGGCTTACGGAAGGGACCATTTCAGCCAGACACTGTACGATGACTAGAGAAAAAAATTACACTGCTGTATTTGTTTGTTCCTCCTGGTTTGAAGGAGATGTCTTTCGTTTCAGCTGGTTACGGAAACGATCGACTGCGCTGGTAATTTGTTCTGCACTGAAGTGTAGGTTGCGCGTAAATAATGCACTGTTTAGTTTAACAGTATACTACACAAATGACACTGCAGTGGTGCTAGTTGAGTTGGACTCAGACGGAGGTAGGGGAGAGGTCGTGATCGCCTCAGCCTACTTTTCGGGGGACACGGACGAAGCACCACCTTCAAATATCAAGGGTCTGGTGGAACATTGCAGATGTCATAGGACGACCCTAATTATCGGCTGTGATGCAAATGCCCACAACCTAGTCTGGGGTAGCACGGACACAAACAACAGAGGTGAGTCACTCCTAGAATATTTATTACTTACTAACATGGGGATTGTAAACAAGGGAAATGATCCCACGTTTATCAATGCCATTAGGGAAGAGGTTCTTGACTTGACCCTCGTAACCAACAAATCCTTTGATATGATCAGGGACTGGAGGGTCTCTGAAGAGGTCTCCATGTCGGACCATAAACATATTCTTTTTGAAGTGAGGGGATCTGTGAAGAGTCAATCGCTCTACAGAAACGCCAGGGCAACAGATTGGACGAAATATTCGGAACATCTGCAGTCAAAAATTAATGGAAACACATTTCTTACCACATCAATTGAGCAGCTGTATTCATCAGTCGGAAAACTAACTGATGCAATCATATCCTCATTTCAAGACAATTGCCCACTCAAGATAAAATCCTCCACGAAGAGGGTATCTTGGTGGAACAAAAATCTTGAAAAACTACGCAGCACAGCAAGACTGGAATTTAATAAGGCCAAAAAGTCAAAAGGTGGGATAGGTACAAAGAGGCCCCCACCACATATAACAAGGAGCTAAGGAAGTCCAAAAGAAAATCACGGAGGCTTCTCTGTGAAGAACTTAGAGATGTCCCGGCCACGGTCAGGTTGCACAAGCCCCCTCAAAAGGGGCCACAAATCCGGCAGGTACACTAAGGGAGACAAATGGCACCTATACAAGTAGTTTCAACGGAACACTAGAGCTTCTTCTCAGAACTCACTTCCCTGACTGTAGACTTGGAGCGTCGGGTGCTGATGCTCAGGTAACATCGCCTTATGGTCGGCGCGGGACGACGAGCCAGGTCATTAAGAACATAGTAACCTTTTAAAAGATAAAATGGGCTGTAAACTGTTTCAGACCCTACAAATCACCGGGGCCGGATGGCATTTTTCCGGCATTACTATTAAGGGGAAATGCTACCTTCTTTCGGGTGATGGTCGACATCTTCCGATCAAGCTTAGCACTGGGATATGTCCCAAGGATTTGGAGAGAAGTAAGAGTTATTTTCATACCCAAGGGAGGGAATAAACCCCCGGAATCTCCCAAGTCCTACAGACCAATTAGTCTATCCTCTTTTATGTTGAAGACAATTGAAAAGTTACTAGACCAATACCTTAGGGTGGAAGTACTCTCTCTGAGTCCATTGCATGGACTTCAATTTGCCTATCAGAAGGGCAAATCAACTACTACGGCATTACATAAATTGGTTCTAGATATCGAAAAGGCTTTGAACTCCAAGGAGATAGCCCTATGTGCATTTATGGACAATGAGGGCGCCTTCGATAATACGAACTTCCTTGCAATGGAAACTGCGCTCTCTAATAGAGGAGATGATGCAGCGATAGTAAAATGGGTCAGCTGCATGCTGAACCAAAGGCTGATTAGAGCCTCACTCGGATCTACGGACACTGTGTGTCACTGCGGTTAAGGGATGCTCACAGGGTGGGGTACTATCTCTCCTTCTATGGTCGGTTTTAGCTGATGAGCTGATTAGGGTCCTTAACCGGAAGGGACACAGAACCATTGGTTATGCGGATGACATCTGTGTAATAATTAGAGGTAACCATATAGGGATGATTTCCGAACGGATGCAAAATGCCCTGAACACAACATGGGAATGGTGCAGGCTGGAGGGGTTATCAATTAACCCAGAGAAGACAACCATCGTACCATTCACTAGGAAAAGAGGGATAGATATCCCCACCTTAAAAGTAAACGGCATCGAGGTCGTCCCTAGTGATAAGGTGAAATATCTGGGAATTATCCTGGATAAAAAAACTTACCTGGGAACTGCACCTCGAGTCAGTAATAAATAAGGCCACAAAAAACCTTTGGACCGCTAGACAACTACTAGGTAGATCCTGGGGTCTGACCCCGAGAATAATACTCACAATATTCCTTCCTTGTGTTATATTCTATAGTATACGTATAAATACTAGTACTTTAACAAATGGATAATTCCAAGTAAAGTGGGCCAGGGTACCAAGATCAACCACCCTTCTAAACTTTTATTCAAAACAATAGAGTTCGAGTGTAAGGGATCTTTAAAAGCGGTCCACTTCTTGCGGAATTATCCAAGTGGTAATAAACAATATCATTGCTACCTAACGATATAAGATGCGAAGAACAATAAAACAGTAATATAAAATAATGTATGCATTTGTACATATAGTGTTAGAAGAATAGAAATTAGTAAAAAAACATACAATTCTTTTCAGTAAACGGAAATAGAGCTATATACAAAATAAAAGGTAATTAACGTTTGTGAATAATGTTACGCGATTCTAAAACCGTACGCCACCATGACCCGCTCATACGACATTAAACCGCACTCTTCCGGCACTGTATCCGCAATGCCACGACGTCCGGCACCAGGGTAAACCCGCACTACATCACTCACAAACCGTTCAAATCGTCTCGATGGTGTTGCATAATGTTTCAAAATATTCTGACTATACATCCACTCCCCGATATAATTATCTATTTCGTTATTACTGCAATGCGAAGATTTGACTAGCGCTCTCCTCTCTCTCCAACTTCTCTCGATGTTCTGCGTGTGGGCGCGAAACGGTCTAACGTTCGTGCGCGAAGGAGGCCCACTGTTTGTAGTTAAACATTCGTCGTTGTAACGCCCATCCTGAAGCCAAAAGGGGTCTTCTTGGCGTGAAGGATTTACAAAATTATCCCGATGCACAATTTCGAAATGTTCACTAAAAATGTTGCTACAGTTTGTATATCCGCGCCAACCGTCGGTACACAAACACGACTCTTCGTCCACGAACTCTTGTAATTTTTCTTGCAGTGTTTCCGCCGTACGATCTGCCACGAGTACCCCGAAAACGTTCTTCGTAGTGCGACTGATTCCCCTGAATACCCAAATAGATTCCCTCTCCGCCCTAGTAAGTCTTCCCCGATTATACTTCCTCGGGAACAGGTGGCTTTCGTCCACTTCCACCACGTCTCTCGCACCCCCACCTTTCGAAAATTGTGATATGCCACCCTCCTCGCGACCACCCGACAGTACTTGTACCACGCCACCACTGTTGACGCACTACCACCACAATCCGCAATTGCGCTCACGACCGGTTTATTCTCCACGAAAGAGTACATGATTTGGAAAATTTTTTCTGCCAAACTATCTAACATACATTGTTCTAAAAATGTATTGTTCACCGCACTGAACCGACGCTCCCCTGCCGGATTGCGACACCGAAAGATGTACCCGAGTTTTCTCTGCGAGCACTTTCCGCGAAAAAGTATATGTAGGTTTGCTGAAGCGCGAACTTGGAGTAGAACGCAGTTTTGGACTGTAGACCAAATCTTACACTTCAACAATATTTTTCCCGTTGTAGGTGTTAACACTGTAATTGTACCTCACAATTTAATTAAATTGTTCGTTACAATGTGCTTAACCACTAAATTACAAATTTAATTTGAACAATACACGGCGCACTTAAAGGCTACTTACTTGCAAAATAATTGATTAATTTAAACGCGGTTGAGTTTGTTGTTAGTCTCCCGAAATATGATACCGGCGTACCCGAAGGATTTATTGCCCGAATTGGCTGTGTTAGACCGAGTCTTGTACTCGAGTCTAACAATGTAAAACCGTAACCTTTTGACTGACAAATTGCACTGCCTAATGTGCAATCATCTACACTTAAAGAAGGTTCGGAGGGTGGTGCTAAAAAATGGTAAGTATTTCCCTACTGGTGCAAAAGTGAAAGTTTAGAAATCGAAATTAGGGGAAAGTACATGAAACGGAATTTTGTAGAAAGTTGGGGTGAGAGCAAAGTAATAAAGTTCCAGCTGGTGTCCCTTCTAGGTAAAGGGGTACTAAAATCGGTTCCGATGACATTGAATTTGACAACATAGTTTTACATGAAACAACAACGGAGATAAATTGTCCACCATAAAACTAAAATACAAACTATACCGAGGTCGCTAAGAGTTTTCGGCGAATTGTTTACCTCGAAGTGAAGTTAAATTTGACGTGAACGAAACCGAGATATCGAATATTTAAAAACGCTTATTTAATGTGTCTTAAATTTATATTACTAAAACTAACGCACACTACTGACATCGACGATCCACATTCATGTACTCCGCATCCTTTCCTCTTTAGGCGGTTGCACAATGCACACCACATGCATACCGCTTGAAGGTGGCATAGGACACACCTACTGAAGATATCTTGTGGTTGCATATTTAAAATTTGTCTAGCTTAACTGAGAGGTCAAAAATGACTAACGATTTAAACGCTTTCAGATAACACGGAAAGAAATATTGCCAAAAACCAAATGGGAAAAACGATCCACCAATAGTACCTCTTACAATTTGGGGTGGGGTTTAGCAATTGTTGAAAAGAAGGCGCTATTGTTAAAATTAATTTTGTGAACACATTCAAGAGTTTGGCATGTAATTCGATTTAAATATACTAAAATTATAATTTTTCTTCAAAAGCAAATAAAAAAAAATTATAAAAACCATTTTTTCGTATGGTACTTATGCGTAGTAAAATATTAAAAACAATTGATAGACAAATAAAACAATTACTGAAGCGATAATTATTTAAATTTTTCGTTTACCTTGAATGTCAATTAATCGTTACTATCGTGCTTATTACAAAAAGAATTAGCAATATTAAAAATACGATATGTATCACAAGTTTAAATTTAAATTTGCCGCGTAATTTTAAGTTAGTAAGGAACAATGAAGTATAAGGTTAACTGGAATGCTGACGCTATAATGAAAAAATGAGACACTGCTGCTAGAAAAGGATGAACATACTGGAAGGAGTCGCTATCCTTGTTGTACTCATTCAAACATGCAAGATAGTGTCACCCGACGCGACAATCTGAAATAACGCCGCAACAGGTAAAGCGACAATAAAAACGAACACAATGCAGATAAATATATAAATGACACCACTTAATGTATAAAAATTTTTTCCTTAAAAATATTAACAATTTACAAAATAACATAAGAAAGTAGATCATTCCTACAAACAATAGACATAAGATATAGGTATACGTAAAATATCAAAAAACTGCGTACTAACTACATTAATACATTGCTTTCTTTAATTACCTGGTTACAATAAGAAACAAAAATTAAAAACATTTAATTCAGCTATATATAAACTATTTCTTAATATTAATGCTATATGTGGTAGAATAAAATAGTTTTGTGTAACTTATGTCTTATATTCGTTTTATCGCCTAATATTTGTAAAGATTTTTCTTGGCATGCGTTTGAATTCTTACATCCGCATATGTACTGCTGCCAAATTTTATGATTCGTATTTCATGCAAATCTTCTGAAATATCAACAACTGGATGTGAAGGATAAAATAATGTTTTTATTTCAGGTATGAATTGCTGTTGAACTAAATTCATAATCCTTTTTTAAATAAGGGTCTTTGCATGTGTCCTAAAATAACTTCCGCTCTGAAGGCTATCTCAGTAAATTTGACGATTTCGAAAATAACTATATCGTAAATATCTATATTGTTCAATCTTCAATGTTTTTTTTGAGATAACCAATATCGAGGTTAGATGTTGGACTGATAATTAACTAAAAAATAATTGCCTGTGAAATTTGATATTTCCAGAAGGAGTCCATTCATTTTTACAACCATATGCACTACAGTGTTTAACCATCTTCACTATTAAACTATAAATGTTGTTAAAAAACCAAATCCTAGTCTGATAGACACATAACTGTCAACGAGCGAGAAGAAGACAGACGTTGCCTCCACATATATCTGCACTCTTCCAACACAGAGGGCACGTTTTTCGTTGCATAGACATATTACCGTTCGCGTTCGTAAGGAACGATGAAATGTATAGTCGGACCATCTCGATCTGGCGAACAGAAAATATGCGAACTAACGCTTCCTTCCCTTACCGCACGCTTCCCTATCCCTAATATTATACTAGTACCCTTGTACAGTTCATGGGGGAAATATTAAATGCACCAGTCGGGAACCAAGTTTTTGTGAGGCTTAACTTTGTATTACTCCGTTAAAAACATCGTCTAACTAAATGCTAGTAAATGTAGGATGAACAGTATTTTATGCCCATGATCAAAAGTGATGCATCGGGATTGTTTACAGAATGGTTATTTTATGCCCATTTTATATGTTTGTTTCCAATTAAGTTTCTATTTTATATTCGTTGAAGTACTAAATTAGTTGGTTATATCGCATACTTTTAGTTGTTTTACCGTTAAGTTTTAGTGTACTGTGTAGTTTAAGGACACTGAATATTTTTAAGAACTCTTAATGAACGTATGTATATCTTTATTAGTTACCAGTTTATGTATTACCTCTAATTTACATTCAGCTGAATGAAGAAGTGTGCAATACCAAGATGTAGAGATCAATCTTCAAAGAAGCACTATGTTCCTCATCCAGAAAAGAATTTGGAGAGATAAAATAAGTGGCTTAACACAGTTAAAAATGAAAAGCTATTTACTTTACCTCCAATGACAATGTACAAAACATATCAAGTCTGCCATAATCATTTTGATGTTAAGGATTATTCGATAAATAAACAGTTATTTAAAACAGGTGTGCCATTAGTATTATTACCTGAAAATTTTGGTAAGCCGAAGTGAAGTTTTACTTGATTGCTTTATCTAATGTGTCATTTTTATTAGACCCATCAAATTTAGGACTTCAAGGAAACCGAGACATGGAGCAAAATATTAAACCGAGTACACTGCATCATGAACATATGGAGACCTATTAAATACGTAAATATATAAATTTATGTATTATTCTGTTTATGATGGACTTTTTGTAATAGAGAATAAACAAGAAGGTACATGACGATTCCCGTCCTTTAGAACCAATTCAATCTAGTAAGTTATTCTGTATGTGCATACAGCTGGATGGTAATTTCCCAATATATAAGTGGATACTGTATCTGGCTAAATATGAGGACGAGTCCCGGTCGATTTTCGCAAAAAAATTATAGCGCCGTAAAGGTGACCTAAAAAGTGATAAATTATCTTAATAAAAGTTTTGCGAGACGTGTCTACCAGAGTCACAATTTCAGAAAAACGGTCTTACCTTGATACCTAATTCTTCTTATTCTTCTTCGAAGCGGTCTATTATTGAAGTTAAACGTTGATTAAACGAATCGTTGCCGTACACACAAAAATTGAATGATGCACGAACTTGCGTATTCTTCTGATTTTTCCTGTACATATTTATTAATTCTTTTTGTCGCGAGGTTGTTTTGGATGCGTATATCATACATAAAGAAAAGTTAAGGGGGCCAAGTAAAATCGTAGAGATAGACGAATCCAAATTTAGAAAAGAAAGTATCATCCTGGATATTTTGTAGAGGGGCAACAGCTGGTGTGATGCGGGTTTGGGTCTGGTGGTGTGGGATAGTTTGGGCTGGGTGGTGTAGTATGGGTTTGGGTTTGGGTTTGGGTTTCGTGGTGTGGTATAATTAGTGCCGGAAGGTGTGGAGTGGGTTTCGGTTTGGTGGTGTCGTATAGTTAGGGCCGAATGGTGTGGGGTGGCTTTCGGTCTGGTGGTGTGATTGGACTTGGGTCTGGTGGTATGGTGTGGGATGGGTCTGGTGGTGTGGGATAGTTTGGGCCGGGTGGTGTGGTGTGGTGTGGTGTGGTGTGGTGTGGGTTTGGGTTTGGGTTAGGGTTTGGGTTTCGTGGTGTGGTATAATTAGTGCCGGAAGGTGTGGAGTGGGTTTCGGTCTGGTGGTGTGGTATAGTTTGGGGCCGGATGGTGTGGCTTGGGTTTCGGTCTGGTTGTGTGATTGGGATTGGGTCTGGTGGTATGGTGTGGGTTTGAGTCTGGTGATATGCTGTGGGTTTAAGTCTGGTGGTAATGATGTGGATTTGGGTCTGGTTGTGTGGGATGATTTGGGCCGGATGGTGTGGGGGTGTTTGGATCTGGTGGTGTGGCGTGTGTTTAGGTCTGTTGGTGTGGTATGGGTTTGGGTCTAGTGGTGTGGGATAGTTATGGCCGGATGTTGTGGGGTGGGTTTCGGTCTGGTGGTGTGATTGGGTTTGGGCCTGGTGGTATAGTGTGGATTTGAGTCTGGTGGTAGCGGTGTGGGTTTGGGGCTGGTGGTGTGGGATAGTTTGGGCCGGGTGGTGTGGTGTGGGTTTGGGTTTCGTGGTGTGGTACAATTAGTGCCGGATGGTGTGGAGTGGGTTTCGGTCTGGTGGTGTGATTAGGATTGGGTCTGGTGGTATGGTGTAGGTTTGGGTCTGGTGGTGTGGGATAGTTTGGGCCGGGTGGTGTGGTGTGGGTCTGAGTTTCGTGGTGTGGTATAATTAGTGCCGGATGGTGTGGGTAGGTTTCGGTCTGGTGTGGGGTGGGTTTCGGTCTGGTGGTGTGATTGGGTTTGGGTCTGGTGGTATGGTGTGGGTTTGAGTCTGGTGGTATGCTGTGGGTTTGAGTCTGGTGGTAATGGTGTGGATTTGGCTCCGGTGGTGTGGGATGATTTGGGCCGGATGGTGTGGGGGGTGTTTGGGTCTGGTGGTGTGGCGTGTGTTCGCGTCTGTTGGTGTGGTATGGGTTTGGGTCTAGTGGTGTGGGATAGTTATGGCCGGATGTTGTGGGGTGGGTTTCGGTCTGGTGGTGTGATTGGATTTGGGTCTGGTGGTATGTGTGAGTTTGAGTCTGGTGGTAGTGGTGTGGATTTGGGTCTGGTTGTGTGGGATGGTGTTGGGTGTGTTTGGGTCTAGTTGTGGGGAGTGTGTTTGTGTCTGGTGGTGTGATATGGGTTTGGGTCTAGTGGTGTGGGATAGTTTGGGCCAGATGGTGTGGGGTTGGTTTGTGTCTGCTGGTGTGGGATAGTTTAACTTTTCTTTCTGTATGATATACGCATCCAAAACAACCTCGCGACAAAAAGACATAAATATGTTCAGAAGAAATCGTCAGAATACCCTAGTTCGTGTATGAATCATTTTTTCCATATATGGCAATTACTCATTTACAAACATAAACAAGCAACTAAACTAACCAAGAATATATATATATATATATATATATATATATATATATATATATATACGCACATCTGATAGTCAATGATCTAAATCAGTAAAATAGCAGATAAATTAACACAAAAATTTGCTTAAATTATCCACTAGTAAATACAGAAAAAATCATAAGAATACGCAAGTTCGTGCATCATTCAATTTTTGCGTGTACGGCAATGATTCGTTTAACCAACGTTTAACTTCAATAATGGACCGCTTCGAAGAAGAATAAGAAGAATTACATGAATATACATCTATTTAAGTTGGTACTGGTTGCTACTAGTCAAATGTCATTTAGAAAGTCATACATTTTAACATCTCAGAAAATGTAAAATTATTGGTAAATTACTCAAAATTATATTAATAATGGAACGTATATTTGTAGAAAAAGGATAAAAGTTATTATAAATGTATTATAAATTATACTTATGGGATTAAATACATAAGAAGATTTCGTTTGAACGTAACGTAAACACTTTAAGGTAAGACCGTTTTTCTGAAATTGGGACTCTGGTAGGCACGTCTCGCAAAACTTTTATTAAGATAATTTATCACTTTTTAGGTCACCTTTACGCCGCTATAATTTTTTTGCGAGAATCGACCGGGACTCGTCCTCATATTACTCCCTGTATCTATCAAGAACTTTTTGTTATACAGTACCATATTTATTCAGGGCTTTTTCAATGTTCACCTTTTTATGAACTATTCCTACAATTTAAAAAACTTCAAAACCTTATCGGGAATAGCTTAAGTGAAACAATCTCACATGTACTATATTGTAAGAATACTTATGTTCAATTACCATCTATGCTACTATAATTAAAATAATAAATGCTAATATCAAAATACACATTTGTGATATGAAGTTTATTATTTATCTTTCAGCAAAAGAATCGGTTGAAGCTAAATCGTCATTCTTGGGAAGGCCACAAAAACTCGTAAGTAAATTAATACAGCATGTGTCGGACTTTCACAACCAGAAACGAATTTCTATTGATATTAATATTTTAAATAGCTGTGGAATTATATTTGCCTCCTTGTTTTTTCAGGAGGAATTTTAAGTGCAGTACGTTGCACACGAGCATCCGAGTTAAGTCCTAGGAAGAAGAAAATGTATGCACAAATAAATAGCTTAAAAAGATTCCTTAATAAAAAACCAAAAATTAACAAATAAGTGGCAAATGTTCTATAGAATGCTACGATGAATTTTATAACATTTGTAAAAAAGATGCAATGCATTCAACGAAAATAATTTTATACACGTAGTTTTATAAGTGGCAATAGTTCTATAGAATATTACGATGAATTTTATAACACTTGTAAAGAAATATATATTCAAGGTAAATAATTTTGTACATGTATTTTTCACATAATTGAATAAATATTATAATATAATATGAAATCTATGTTATTTAAATTAAATTAAACCAAAATTTACCAATTACCAATATTAAAAAGCCCGCCCTTTCTTTTTCTTTGGTACAGTCCGAGTAAATATGTTTACGTTTTGATTTCCATTAGTGTTATTTTATTTCTTTTATCCGTCGTGTTCCTTTCTTATCATTATTTGACCAGGTCAAGGGAAAAACTCAACAAATATATGGGATGATCGTTTTCTTAGCCAATACACTTCTAAGGGAACCATCGCAACGATGGCGGCCAAGGATTTCGACGTAATATGGTGCAATCGGCAACTTTTTCCGATGTTCACCGATGCTTCCCGATCATGTGTTGACAACTTATCATATAAGTATGTATGTATGTATATTATATTAGTTTAAACCTAATTTAATATTTTTATCGATATTTGTGCTCTAAAATAAGCCGGGAATGCCATGGCTTCCCGGCCAGTTATTAACGATTGTGAGTTCACAGATAGTGACGACGAACTCCTCGACGTGGAAAGCGACCTCATGGAAACGGAGAGCGAGAATGAAAACTTCGAAGATAATAACCCGGCTTTCCCGTCGACTGCCTAAATATCTTCGTTCCAACCCTCCGGTCGCCTCTTCGGCCGGAGGCCCTGACCCAGCGGCTTCCTCGTCGCAACCTCCAGCGCCTTCCCCGGCGCAACCACCGATCCGCCCGACCCAACCTTAGACGTCATACGCCGCGGTAGCCTCCGGCAACCCAAAAGGGTCCAGACCCTCCCGAACGACTGTAAAACCCAACAATCTGGAATCGAGGGCGCGGCTTCCACAGCCGGACTTCAACACAGCCGTCGCGCTTCAGGGGCTCCTCGGCCAATTTGCAGTGGCCGTTCAGCATTTGAAGATGGCGATGCCGAGCAACTTGCCGTTGCAGCGGTAAGACTCAAGAGGATCCACCCGGTGCTACATTTTTATTATTTATTTATTATATTATATTTCGTTTATCATATGACGTTCTCTTGTGCAAAATTATTTTCAGTTGTGACTACGGTTTTAAATTCAAATTTTAAAAGTAAAATGCCGCAACATTTTATTTTTCAAAATTTAATTGCGGTGATTAGGCTCCCCATATAAACCTTTCGGACTCATGCTCCTCAAGCTTTGATAGCTAGGCTTATCCTATGATGTTTTTTCTAAATTATACCTCTCATCTTCGGCGGTGACCGAAGGCCGGAGACAAATCAGTGATGACTGATGGGAAATAGGTACGTATAAAACAGTGTACGTCCCAAGCTGAGATTTGTTATTCCGGATTCCGCAGAGGGAGACCAGTGGAGACTAAGTAGAGACTCGACTCAGTGGGAGGAATGTTAAATCTAAGGGTTTGAACGTTGAATTTAAACCAGACGGACTAGGAACTTCATTTCAATACTAGGGCCGGTGGGGGATTCCTTACGCCCTTTTATCTTTCAGGTGTAGGCTGCTTCGATCACGCAGCCTGGGAAGAGATGAGGTTGGTTAGCGAAGAGCTAACTGGGGAAGATGACTTTTCACCTGTAACACATACGAGAATTTCAGACTGAAAAATAGCCGTTTATCAGTCGTTTAGAGGACGATGATGGTCGTCGAGGGACCTGCGGGAATTGCCTTAGTCCAGATCGATGACATCTGCAAGACGGCGGACCTTCTTTTGGGAGGGGGTCGATCTTGGGGATCGACGACCATCTGAACGCAGAGGTTTTGGCTGGCGCGGGCTCTTTCCCACGCGGATTTCAGGAGTTTCGTCAGAAATTATCGTAGAGTCGGAACGTTCAGTTCTCGATGAATCTGAACGTTCCTTACGAAGTAGGGGGCGTCGACGATGAGGCGGAGAGTTCGGTTTTGGAGTGCTTCCAAACCTTTGATGTTAGTCCCACTCGCTGTTAACCAGGCCATAGCGCCGTAGGTTAAAAGCGGTCGAAGCGTCGTCTTGTATAAGAGCAACTTGCTCCCTAGGTGAAGGGGACTCCTTCGCCCTATGAGGGGCAGAAGCAAGTTGCGGGCCTTGATGAAGCGATTTCGGATTTCGTCAGTTTGTTTTTGGAATGTGAGCATTCGGTCGAAGATGACACCGAGGTATTTTCACTTCGGAGCTCCAGGGGAGCTCGGAGTTTCCTACCTTAATCGGCTGACCGGGGTTTGCGCGATCGTGCGAGAATCTAACTGCCACACACTTAGATTCATTTACCTTCAAACCCCAGCGAGAGGTCCAACTCAGAAAACCGTCAGTAGCGCTTTGGAGGCGTTTCCTGAACAGCGCCTGCTTCCTGCAGCCTGTGTAGATGACAGTGTCGTCTGCATAGATTGCAATCTCGGTGCTGGGCTCTCGGGGGAGATCCGACATGTAAATGGAAAACAGTTGCGGACCTAGAAGTGATCCCTGGGGAACGCCGGCGTGGATTTGTCTGACGCTGGACTTCACGGAATGGGATTTGGTGCAGAAGGATCTGCCGGCTAAATAGGACCTGATGAGTTTGACCATGGGGGAGGGGTTGATTCCTGAAACGATCATCTTGTAGATCAGCCCGTTATGCCAGACTGTGTCAAAAGCATTCTTTAAGTCGAAGAAAACTGCACCTACGGGTACTCGCCTTTCGAGTCCGTTTCGGATGTATTCCGAGAACCGGAATAGTTGTAGTTCGGTGGACAGTCCGGCTCGGAAGCCGAACTGTTCATCCTGGATGACATCGTCGCTGAGTTCTTTCAGCCGAGACAGGATGATTGCCTCAGCTATCTTCGAAACGTTGGAGAGAAGGCTGATCGGGCGGAAGTTTTGTGGGAATTTGTGATCTTTCCCGGGCTTGGGGATGTTGCAAACTTCGGCGTGTTTCCAGCAGGAGGGAAAGTACTGAGTTTGGAGCATTGCGTTGATGATTTCGCAAAGATGCTCCGTAGCTTCGGGGGTAACCACTTTAGGGCCAGATTGGTGATACAATCCGCCCCAAACCAGACGGCTGTCGTAGATGTCGCTATAATTAAGGTTGGTAGATATCTACTTATAAATATCGACCATTATCGGATATCGGCCATTTTTCTTGTTACTTTTGTTTGCGTTGTTTGCAGATGGTTTGCAGTGCTAGTTGTTCAATTTTGTTCACGGCTATTAAACCACTAAACACATTTAACAATAATAATAATTTGGAAATACATGGTATAACAGTGAATATAATATTCAATAATTACACAAGGTAAGTTAATATAATTTATTTTATGTTATGTACCACATTCCATAAAATAAATTTATTTGTAGGAAGGAAGATGGGGAAGTGTGCACGTAATGAAATATCGTGTAATGAATTGCACATTTGAATGCAGTATAGTGTATCAATTTTCCTAAGAAAGGCAGCATTATGTGTAAAAGCATGTGGGAATCCAAACTTGCTCGAAGTGGACAAGGAGAAACTTAAGAACTTCCATATTGACGGAGCCATTATAATCCTAAGTATTTAATGAGAAACAATAAACCTTCAAAAGGAGCAGTGCCCACATATTTAGCTGGTAATTTGCTTCTAACTATTAGCTTAACAATAACTGAATCAAGTTACTATTTTATTTAAGGACCTATATCTTGCTTTTGATGCGAAGTTGCCAACTACCCCACGACAAGCGACCGAGGATAATTTGATGCGTTGGCTAAATTTATATCTTTTTGCTGATTTTGTAGACTGCAAACACTTTCCAGAAATCCAAACTTTTTAATGAACAAATTCACAAATTTGCTCATTAAAATTATATTTGCTTTGTAATAAAATAATTGCTGGCAAGGAATCCATAACATATTCAAACAATGATTTCCAAAGAAGCCTCTTCTGTTCAATAACTTGTACATATTTATTTTTTATATACTTGTTTATTTTTATTTGTATTTGTAACTGTATTTTTTATATCTTGTTGTTTTCTCTTCTATATTTATATATTGCTTATTTCTATTTTTGTATATACATATGTACATCTGAGTTCATGCAGTTAATGCGGGACATTTTGCACGCTCTGCCCACTCAATTCGTAAAAATGAGTCCTTGTATTAAACTTTTCGACTGTAACAATAAGTGCCTAGAGCGTAGTTCTTGGACATACTACCTTCTTCTCTTTCTTTAGTGGGTCTGCAACATCGATAAGCTGTGCTAAGCTAAATCCATGATATAATACCGCACGTTTACTATTACTGATATTTTTATTTTTCAATTTGTGGGATTTACTACTTTTATTCATAGATATTTAGTTCTTGTATTAAAGTTCAATTTCAATATTACACCAAGCGATACAAATTCTTTTTGCTTTAATTATCTTCAACTATTGTTATTAGATATGCTATTATTGTGTAATAAATACCTTTATTTTCAATATTTCCGGTTTTTATTTGTCTTAAATATATTTCGTCATTTTGTTATGATTAAATGTATCATAAAATATAATACAATACAATATAATATAATATAATATAATATATTAAATGTAGAAGACTCTTTATAAACGACCTAATAATAAAATTAGGTTCGTTAATGGGCAGTTAACAAGTAACCGTGCAAAAGCCTACAAAGTAAGCACAATTTGCATATGCCAATAATCCTGTAGGAAACACGATCGCTATTTTCATTCGTCGCTGAACGCGATGTTACCGGGTATGCCAATACATCTCCTGCTCGGAAGATGGGGTCATTATTCTGACCGTATCCATCTCGCCGAGATTTCGACGTATCACCTGGAAATGTTCACTGTGTCACTCGCAGAACGATATACTGTTCTGACGAGTCCTAATGAGGACGAAACTAATTAGTCTGCAGTTGCGTTTTGCGATTGACATAGTCAACATTTCCTACAGGATTATTGGCATATGCAAATTGTGCTTACTTTGTAGGCTTTTGCACGGTTACTTGTTAAATGTCCATTAACGAACGTAATTTTATTATTAGCTCGTTTATAGAGAGTCTTCTACATTTAATATATTATATTATATTATATTGTATTGTATTATATTTTATTAAATTTTGGCTCTCGAAAACACGATCGCTATTTTTAAATGTATCATGTTTATTGGTTTTCTAGCAGTTAGTTTATATAAAATTTCAGCAATTAATGTTGCTGAAATTTTATCTAACAAGGGGAGGGCGCGACGTTGGGGTCACGGATTTGGACGCCCTTCTGGGATAAGAAAGTACTTCATAATAATTGACTACAGACCTTCAAACATGGTGCCAACACTCAACCGCTTTTTTCAAAACCGGTTTGAATAACAGACGCAATTGATATACCTGGGCCATTGCGGTTGTCTTCAAGAGTGGAGCGTGGCTCGATCGATTGGGCACTAGCCAAGTAATTGTGTGGTTTGGGTTCGATTCCCGGATAGAATATGTTTTGTCAATTCTTTTTTTCTTCTTTTGTGCTACATATCTACGCATGTTTATTTTTCGACAACGTTGTTAAAATATCTACACAATCAGTGAATTATAACAAAAAGTTCAGAGAGTGTGTCAGACGAATAAATATTTTGGTGTGTGATTGAAAACAAACAAGAAGAAAGAAATGGAAGACACCGGAGCTTCCACCGTCTTCCATATTTTGCGATTTTGAGCGAAGCTCTTTTAGCGAAATTCTGCGGGAAGCGTTAACTGGGAAAAAGTGAGACGCTTGAAATCGTCAGATAGATGCTTTCATCTTGTTCTTTCACTAGTTATTTCTCTCTCACACACACACATATACTCATCGCCGGAGCAACTATGAAATGCGCCATATTTGCGTATCCTTCCATCAGATCGTGCCCTTATTAATCCGATTCGAATTTACTTCAAATTCAACTTCAACTTATTTACCATCGGTTTCGAAATGAAATACTTTTTCTTTATACATTGTCTATTCAATTATAGAATTTTATCTTTTATTCAAATAAGCATCAAATGAGTAAAGAGCTTTGCTCTTGCCGAGTCTCCCACGACACCTCTCCTCTTTTTTTTCTAATCACACACCAAAATATTTATTCGATTGGCACACTCTCTGAACTTCCCGTTACAATTCACTGATTGTGTAGATATTTTAACAATATTGTCGAAGAATTAACATAGGTCGATATGTAGCACAAGAGAAACAAAAATTGAAAAAACTTCTGTGCGGGAATCGAACCCAAACCATACGATTACTTGGCTAAAGCTCAATAGATCGAGCCACGCTCCACTCTTGGCAACAAACGCAACGGTCCACGTATATCAATTAAGACTCTTTATTCAAACCGGCTTTTTTCAAAAACGGTTGAGTATTGGCACCATGTTTGAAGGTCTGTAGTTAACTACTATGAAGTACTTTCTTATCCCAGAAGGGCGTCCAAATCCGTGACCCCAACGTCGCGTCCTCCCCTTGTAAGTTACATGTTAGAAAACCATTAAACAGAAAAGCAATTTCCATGCCTACATACAACTATTTCAAATGTCGCGCGCTTGTCAGTAATTACAGACGGCTGCCGTAGAGGGCCATTTTAATAGTTCTGAGATTCCCCGGCTTGACTCGATTCAGCTCGGTGTCTGGAAGCGGTGAACGAGCATCTGGACATCAACGTAGCAGTAATCACGGATACGTTCGAGAAAATTCCAGGAATTATCTCTTAGAGTAGAGGATCATCGAAGTGTCTCGCGTGTCATCCCCCGGTTGCTGACCCCGTGTGGGAATTTGGATGTTGTATCCACGAAAAGGGGAGAGACAAAACGGATGATTCCGGATATATAATCACGCTACGGAAACGAGCCCGAACACCTGGCTGCGGCACAGCTCCGACCGAGGACGTCGAGGGAAAATTTCCAAGACAGATAAATACATTTTATTTCTCCATCTTACAATAGAGCCTTCAGCTCGGAATTCCTAACCTATCCGCCTTCAGCGGTGATGTTAATAAGCGTACGCCGCGGCGAAGTAATTCGTAGATCCTAATTTAGTCGTAATCTTTTCTTATATTGTCTTGTCTATGTGAGTAACTTGCCGCCCATAACTGTTTTTCCATCGGTATCCTGTCGGATTTCAATATTTCTCCGGCAGCAGTAACAACTCAAGGCCGCCTGTTTATGCATGAAATATTGTGGCAAATCCCTGAGAAAGAGCCGAGCGTCGGCCGAGGCACGGAGCGGTCCTTGCGAACTACATCACATACCGGGTGATCAGCAAGGTACTCACACAGACATCGTTGTGCATTTAATTGTATATTTGATTCGTTTTGTTTGGTATTGTTTGATTTGCTTTGTTGTTGGGTCAATATACGGATACACCTAGATCAATGACTCCCCCTTTCTTTTGTTTTACCCTTATCTCTTATCTAGCGCTCTATAAGTATAACAATAGCGCACCCATTCATATAACAATGGCGCCCAACGGAAATTAGTTTAAATGTCATTGATATAGGTAGTATCATAATTATTTTCTGACCCGTTTCACTATATTTTGGACGGGATGTGACGTGGCTTTGCCCCTGTTTTCTCTTTTCTTCTCTTTAATATATATTTTTGCATCAGTGTAACTTCACGATAATATTTTAAATACGTTTTGCTGTGTCATGTGTCAATATTAAATAAGTTTTGCAGTTTCAAGTGTTAATTTTAAATTTTATAATGTCCCTACATATCGAAGTCAATTATCTTAGAAAAGATGAACTGATTTATGAATTGAAATTTCGTGGAGTGTCAGTTCAAGAATCGCAAACTGTCGATGAATTGCGTAAATGTTTACGACCGTTAGTAAAATTAGAACGACAAAATAGTTCTTATACGTACCCCCGAATATTTGATCGAAATTAACGACGAATTCAATGTTCTCGAGTATAAACTTTCCGATTTAAGGTCCTTAGTTGACGACGTTTCGGGTCCCGATAAACATCATCAGTCGCTTCCAACCAGAATCCATCATTGTTTGAACCGGATTAATCGCATGCTACATACAGCATTATCAACCGAACAATCAGCACGACGTGCAACCTTGTTATCGAGTTTCCTTCAACTATTAGATACCGTAGATACTTCCAACATTCCGACAACCTTTGCAAATATTTCTTTAGGTGAGGCCAGTGATCCCGGTACAAATGTTCATGACAATTCGGCTGGTGGAGCATCAGTGCACCTTCCTAATGTTTCTTCGCATAATTCAAACTGTTTTTCTCCAATCAACAAATGGAATCTCAAGTTCAGTGGGGAGTCTAAAGGACTTTCTGTGCACAATTTCCTCGAGCGTGTAGATGAGTTAATGACTGCGCGCGGCTGTTCTGAACGGCATTTGTTCAAGTCGGCCATAGACTTATTCGAAGGTAAAGCTTTACTGTGGTTTCACTCCAACCGTCATCGATTTCAAAATTGGCAATCTTTAGCCGAACTGCTTCAGAAACACTATGAACCGCCGGATTACAAATCTCGTTTATTCCACGACATATTATCTAGAACTCAGGATCCTTCAGAATCATTTGTCGATTTCCTTTCATGTGTACTTTCTATGTTTCGTCGTCATGGCGGCATATCAGAAGATGTGCAGCTGGACATAATTTCGCGTAATTTGTCACCTTTTATACTATGCAGTTACCAGACGTTTCGACCTTATCGCAGTTGGAAAACGAATGCTTAAGATTAGAGAACAAAAAGTTCCGTGCTGATAGCTATCGTCCTCCAACTCGGAAGCGAAATACATTTGTGGAACCCGACTTTGCTTTTGTTGAGGCTTCCCAACCCAACCGGAGCTCAGTCAGAGCGTCTGCGGCAGCTGTTCATGCTTCACGACCCTCAGAAAATCAGTCCAACCAGACAAGATGTTTTAATTGTCATCAACCCGGTCATAGGTTTTCTATTTGTACAGTGCCCCGAAAACGATTCTGCTATCGATGCGGTCATCCTGATGTTTCAGTTCGTAATTGTCCCCGATGTTAGGAAAACCTGAACGGGAGAAGCCGAAGAGTCGAGTAAGCTCTCCCATGTCATCGAACTCGACTATTTCCGGTAGTGTTGCTGCTGATAAAAATCGAATCTTCCTTGATTATGTGATGTCCAGAGTGACAGGTGATCAAAGGCTGTATTTAGAAGTTACGATATTAGGGCATCGTGTTATAGGTTTATTGGACTCAGGAGCTTCCAGAACGTTGGTTGACCCCTCTGGTTTAGAAATTTTGAGACGTATTGGTCTTTCACTCCTGGTTGATTCCGTTGAGTGCACTGTCGCGAATGGGGACAAGTGCAGTGTGGGATATGTTAGTACTCCGTTTTGTTTGTGTAATAAAATCAGATTGATCGACGTATTATTTCTCCCTGAGCTGTCGCATACCCTCATTCTAGGTGTAGATTTCTGGATCGCCATGGATATCGTCCCCGATATTCGGCAAAAGATTTGGCATTTCAGTGAAACGAGTCCTGTTATTAGCGTTAATAGTATTTCGAGTGTTACCACATTGACGCCAGCTGAGCATACATTCTTCAATAAGCTAATAGACGAAAAGAGACAGAGGATGAGTAAGTCTTTGGGTCGTACGTCTGTGGTTAATCACGAAATCGAATTGTTGCCTGGCACTAGACCCATCAAGCAACGGTACTATCCTGTCTCCCCTATTAAACAACAAGTCATCGATCAGGAGCTGACAAAGATGTTAGAAGAAGGTATTATTGAATCATGTAAAAGCCCATGGGCTTCTCCAGTCTGCCTGGTACAAAAGAAGGATAGCTCATATCGCTTTTGTGTAGACTATAGGAAACTCAATGCTGTAACGCGGAAAGATTCTTATCCCATTCCTTATATTTCATCTATTTTGGATCAATTACGGGACGCCAAGTGTTTAAGTTCGCTGGACATTAAGAGCGCTTATTGGCAAATCCCAATAGCTGAAGATTCCAAAATGAACTTTATCGCTTTAACGTCATGCCGTTATGGACTTACCAATGCCCCTGCAACTTGGCAACGTCTAATAGATTCCGCGTTGGGTGCTGATCTCCAACCTTCAGTGCTAGCTTATCTCGATGATATAGTGGTCGTATCACAAGATTTTCAGTCGCATTTAGACACCTTGCGGATAGCTTTTGATCATCTGCATGACGCAGGTCTTACAGTGAATTTTAGTAAAAGCCAGTTTTGTCGGCCACAGCTGAATTATTTGGGATATGTCGTCGATGAGTTAGAATTGAGACCTGATCCGGCCAAAGTCCAGGCTATCTTAGATATACCACTACCGAAAACCGTCCGAGAGGTACGGAGATTTATTGGAACTGCTTCGTGGTACCGTCGTTTCGTGCCACATCTCTCAAGTATCCTTGCACCACTTACTCATTTGACCAAGAAAAGTGTTACTTGGTCCTGGACGTCCGAATGTAATTCTGCGTTTAATAAAATCAAAGAATATCTTGTTTCCTCGCGAGGAGACAAGATATCCTCGCCCCTACTAGTTGGTCCTGATTTTTCAAAAACTTTCTACCTTCAGACCGACGCGTCCGCCTATGGTTTGGGGACCATCCTAACTCAGAAATGGGACGACGCTGAAAATGTGATTTGCTATTTGTCGCGTTCCTTGACTCATCAAGAAAGGAAGTATAGTGCCACCGAACGTGAGTGTCTGGCTCATTTGGGCAATTGAGCATACGCGTCACTATCTCGCAGGATACCACTTTAAAGTAATCACCGATTGCCACTCCTTGTTGTAGCTGCACAATCTTAAAGATCCCCATGGTCGGTTAGCCCGTTGGTCTTTACGTCTCCAACCGTACGACTTTGAGATGATACACCGAAAGGGTTCGGAGAACGCCGTCCCCGATTTTTGATCACGATCTGTACCTGTCTTGGCTGACGCGATCCATGTTGCCAAGGATTCTTTATCTATCAACCGTTGGCTTACCAAAATGATAACCGAAGTACGGAAGAGTCCTCAGCGTTACCCGTTGTGGCGCGTTGAGAATAATCAACTATTTAAATTTGTGACCCTTCGTTATCCTAATTTGCATGATTCCAATCAGGAGTGGAAACTTGTGCCACCTAAGGCGCAGCGTGCAGAAATTATTAGATCTTGTCATGACGATCCCACGTGCGGACACCCTGGCGTTGCAAGAACTGTAGCTCGCGTCACTCGTAATTATATGTGGCCTAAACTTGCTTATGACGTCGCCAATTATATGCGACGCTGCTGCATTTGTATCAGCACAAAACCTGAAAATAAAGCTCCTTCGCGACATTTGTTGAGCAAAACTCCAACAGCCACCAGACTATGGCAAATTGCTTGCGCTGACTTAATGGGACCCCTACCCCGAGCGAGTAAAGGTTATGCGTATATCCTGGCGGTTTGTGATGTATTTAGTAAAACGGTCTTACTCTTCCCGTTACGTTCCGCTACCGCGGCGAGTGTGACTCGGATTATCGAGGAGCATGTCATACTTCTTTTCGGAGCTCCCAAAACAATAATCGTCGATAATGGAGTCCAGTTCAAAAGCAACCTATTTAAAACTATGGCAAACAATTATAATATTGAGATCGCTTTTACAGCATACTACCATCCTCAGTCGAATCCCACGGAGAGGGTTAATAGGGTCATCAAGACTATGCTGACCGCTTACGTCAAGGACGATCATCGAACCTGGGATCGGTACCTGCCGAAGATAGGATTCGCCATCAGGTCTTCCGAACATGAAGTAACCAAATTGACTCCGAACTTTGTAAACTTTGGAAGAGAGGTGACCTTGCAAGGCAATGAAGAAGACTTCAGACAGAGCGAAGCTCCACGACCAACCTTTGACGTGGATCACCGGAAACTAGCATTCGCTGCACTCTATAAGGACGTACAAAACCGAATAAAGAAAGCTCATGTCCGTAGCGCCCAACGATATAACCTACGTCGACGTGACGAGAAACTGAAGCTGGGCCAAGAATTCTGGAGAAGAAACCAGGTATTATCAGATGCGTCGCGAAGCATCGCCGCGAAGCTCGCGCCTACATTCGTAGGACCTTTGTAGTAAGTCGAGTTGTTCCACCTTGGACGTACGAACTCACAGACCCTCATGGGAAAACTTCCATTTGGCATATTAAGGATCTAAAAGGTCATCCTCCCGATTAAGTTCGTATCGTTCTGCCCTCCTCCTATCCCTTGCATCCTTTGACTTCAGTAGCGTTCCCTTATCCCATTTATTTCTTTTGGCTCCTTAATTCTTCTAGTTTGCCGGCCGATTTGCCGAAGGATCCCGTGGTAGTTGGATCAAGCCGTCACGTGTGCATGTGTGGTTGGTCTACTTGTGCTTTGATCTTTGAGATTATGGTTTTTCTTGAGTCTTTGGGTATGGGATTTTACTTGGGTTCTCGTGGCTTCGGACCTTGAGTTGTTTTTAGTTCTGTTTTAGTGTGGGTGGCTCTAATGCTTTGGAGAGGATTTTGTTTCGACACCTGTACAGAGTTGGTTCCTATACAACACGGTCAATGAATGTGGTTTATTACTTAGAAAACATCAGTTGGGCATCTAATTCCAATTATAGGGCCTAATGTTCTATTCATACAAGATAAGGCTCGGCTTCACGTGACCAAACAAGTTGTTGACTACTTAAATGATGTTAATATTCTGGTTTTTGAGTATTCACCTAATATTCCAGACATTAATTAGATTGAGCACACATGGGATTTTCTGAGAAAAAGATCCGCAACCGTAGGCTACCCCTATCAATCACAATCAACTAGTAGAAGCCGTAGTTGAAGAATGGGAGAATATTTATATATAAGAAATTATTCGTAATTTAATCTGTAGCATGCCAAGGCGTTTGAATGCAGTAATGAGGAGTAGAGGAGGACACACACAGGACAGGTTGCATTGGAGCTACTAATTTGGCTTTTTAAGGTTAATTTAATTTGATTTCCGTTTCCATGTTTTACGAGTTTTCGACATAAAAACAAATTTTTAAGTAGAAAATTAGTCAAAATAAGACTATGTTCGCTAGTTTGTTTTTAAAATACCTGATTTCACATTACATTTGTGATTCAATACGCTTAATTTAAGTATCATTTATGTAATTATTTCAATTAAATAAAGTGTTGCGTTAATTTTGTCCTGCAGTTTATGTATATAGCAAACCAGCTGGTTCTATTATATTATAGGCAGCTATATGTTTATGTTGCAGTATACATGTATCCATAAATATAAGATAAACTGGCCCAATTCCACCATTACCATATAAAAAAAATTATGTGTATTATATGTATATATCAAATTCTTCCACTGTGTTAGAATTTTCTAATGGCTTAACGGCACTATTTTATTTGTTATACATCCTATTCCATTTATCTGGTCAATTTATTTTTCTATCCGTCAGCATCTATGACTTGTGAATAAGCAACAAAGACTTAAATTTCGTAAACGGTTGAACGCAAAAATATCCTTTAAAATCCTTAATATTTTTGAAAAATATAGGAATTTAAAGGTACATTGAAATCGATATATTAAAGTTATTACGTGTTGAAGGTCTAACAATTAGAAGAGTATAATATTGCAAAGTTTTTGCACAAGGCTTTGTAACAGAGATTCAACAAGCACATAAAATACATAATTATATTATTGTATAGCTAGTCATTAGACAGGAAGGAAAAATTGGTCAAAGAAAAATAAAACTACGATTAAATATTTACTCTGTTAATATAATTAACTTTCTCGATTTGTAAATTAAACTAAAAATAAATGCTAACTTAAATAGGTTAAAATAAAGAATATAACTAAAATTAATCCTAGAAGACAAACAATAACCAATCCAAATTGAAATAAATAAATAGAGATAAAAAACACCAAAATAAAGACAGACCAATGATGCATCATTATATTTATGTAACTGAAAATTCGACAATCCGCTATTACCAACGGAAAAAACAATGAATTCCAATAAATTTCGTAGTAAAATACAAAATATTGCGTTTGATATTATAAATGAACAACTTGTAAATAATACGCCATCTAACCCTCATTTCCTAGAAACAACTTACGTTGAATAACTATAAGATATATAAACAGGGTCATACCAGGTCATATCCAAGAAGATTTTATACGCAGATTATTTCATGATATCGTTGCCATGCGAGTCCCATCGGTACACTAGCTGGAGGTAAAGGTGCGGGGGTCGAGATTCGAGATGTAGTGTTGAGTTTAGTGTTTCGATAGTGTCCGTGGGTGATACACCTACCCAAACATGGCGTACGTCACACCCGACCTCATAGCCGGTATTACATTTTTTGTTGTTGACCGTAAGTTTATTATTTATAGTTATTTATAGCATCTTGTGATTTATTTATAGGTTTTTCAAGATGTATTATGAAGGAATAAAACGTCGGCCACAAGAATTATTACAAAACTGAACAAGTGTTAGTGACTGTAACTCCAAGAGTGAAAAAGAGATTGACAACGTTTCTCAGAAGTGAAGAAAGTGATTCGGAACAAGAGGGTCTTCTGGATAATTTGGAAGAGCCGGAATCTGTGCCGGCGGCTAGTAGTCAGTCATCTGAGATACGTCGATGTTTTTATACATCCAAAGATGGTACAAAATGGTCAAAAGATTGTCGCAGACAAATCGTTCGTGTTCGTTCTGAGAACATCTTTACTAATGCTCTAGAAGTAAAAGGTACTGCAAGGCTTGCTAAAACTGAGATTGAATATTGGTGTATCTTTATTACAGACAATATGTTGAATACTACACTTACAAATAACCAAACAAATAACCAAATAAGAGGTAAAAGGGATAAATATCCAGAAAATGCAAAGCAGTATCGTACGAAAGTTGCAACTTTGGGAGATTTGAAGGCTCAAATAGACAAAACTTAAACGATGTGTGGCGCATAGATAGTACTAGAATTGAAATCTTTCGGACAACAATGTCACTGCAGCGGTTTTACTTTCTCCAAAATTGTTTGAGATTCGATGATAAAAACACCCGGTACCAAAGAAAAAGACTGACAATCTAGCTGCAATAAGGGACATAATAGATAGTTTTGTTGAAAATATTCAAAAACAGTATATACCTTATGAGAACCTTACTGTTGATGAGATGTTGTTATCTTTCCGAGGGCGATGTCCTTTCCGCGTATATATTCCTAACAAACCAGCCAAGTATGGAATCAAAATTCAAGTTCTTGTAGATGCAAAGACATTCTGCATTCTCAAACTGGAAACATACGTGGACAAACAACCACCAGGATCTTACCAACTGAGTGGTAAAACATTTGCCATCGTGAACCGTTTGGTGGAACCAATAACAAAAACAAACAGGAATGTGACGTTCGATAATTGGTTTACTAGTACGCCCTTATGATTCACCTGTTGAAAGAACACTCATTGACTTCCGTCGGCACAGTCCATAAAAACCAGACATGTCTGGCTGAGATTTTCAAAAAGCAAACAGAGGTGACAGGCTGTCGATTTGGGTTCCAAAACGATATTACTTTGGTGTCCTATACACCTAAAAAGAATAAAGTCGTGCTGATTATGTCACTAACTAAAGCCGGGGTCGATGTCGCAGATGAACTGAGTGTCACTTATGATGTTTCTCGCAAACGTTGCAAACGTTGGCCTATGACGATTTTTTACGGTATACTATATCCGGAGTCCGGACCTGGCATAGATAGGTTACACATCGTGATAAATCGCTCCGAAATTAACCTAAATTTTTGAAGGCATTTCGAGCCAGAAATATAAATAAAGAGTGTAAAGTGTTGTGTAAGGACATAGACAAGGTAGGCAAGGATTAAAATATAGAATAGGTATTAGTAACCAAGCGAAAACAAAATATTGCCTCCGACGAGTCGATTGGGGCGACCTTGTTTCGCAAGAGAAACCGGTCACAAAACAAAAACACTACGAATATCTGCGAAAGAATCAGGATGGTACTAGACAAAAATAGATTATGCAGGACAGCGACTACTCCACGGACGATCAACAAAGGAAAAGAAGGGCAGAAAGGGGAATGGAAGGAAGTTGGGACGGGAGCAAAAAACATTAAGAACACCTACAAAGCAATGTAAAAGAGATGAAGACAAATTGGACAAAATATTGGAACTCGTTCAAGAAATAAAGATGGACCAAAAGGACCTGAACAATGGACAAAAAGAAATCAAGAAAGAAACTTATGAAATCAAAGAACAACAGAAATTATTTAGAGAGGAAATATTGAAATTGCAAATTGAAAACCAGAACCTCAAAAAAGAGAATAAAGCGATTAAAGAAGAAAACTGAACAATGATAAAAGAAATAAAGGAAATGAAAAAGTCTTTGGACAACACCTAAGAATGGACATTAAACCTAAAACTGTCACAAAGATAGGAGAAGAGACCTGTATTATAGAATTAGAAAATGAGATGGATAAGCAGCAATTAATGAAAACTAAGGCAAAACTGAAGGGCATTAACGAACGGATTTTCATAAACGATGATATGACCAAAACGGAACTCCAGAAACAAAAACAAATAAGGATAACGGCGAAGGAAGAAAGAGAAAAAGGAAAACATATTAAAATTTGCTATAATAAGGTGCTGATAAATGGGGAAGAATGGAGGTGGAATAACGATACGGAAAAATTGGAGAAAGTTACAGCAAAAAACTACCAAACGACGGAGAACAGGGATATTTTAAGACGAACTGGCGCGATGGAGTGGATACGACTGACATGTACAAGAAAAGCATACAAAACGACGACAACAAAAGAAATATAAGTAATAACTCCAAAGAAAAGAAAAAAAGGAAATCAGAACACCAATAAAAAGAAAATACAACCCTAGGAATAAATCAAAACAAAGACCAAATAGAAAGTAAACGGAATAAGTTAGACGCAGCAACACACCAAGAGGCGAAACAGGAAGGCGAGTACTCAACAGATAAAACGAAAACGAACTTGACAAAGAAAATAGAATTAAAGAAAGGATGCTGTCTGAAGCTGGGAACATGGAATGTCCGGAGTTTGTACGAAGAAGGGGCGGTGAAAACTATTGAGGCGGAAGCAAAAAGATACAGACTGGATCTGCTAACAATACAAGAGACATATATAAAAGAAACCGAAATAACCGAATTAGAAGAATACGTGCTGTTTACAAGCGGGGGACAGACGAGAACCTATGGGGTTGGGTTTTTAATAGGCAAAGGATTGAAAGAACAAGTTGTGAAATTTGAGCCGATTTCAGACAAAATGTGTTGTATAGAATTACAAGGAGAAGTAAACATTGCAATACTAAATATACATGCTCCTACAGAAGCAAAGTCTCAAGAGATAAAAGAAGAATTTTATGAAGAACTAGAAAATGAATACAATAAACTAAACAAGCACATTATTAAAATAATTATGGGTGATATGAACGCAAAAATAGGAAGGGAACCCATATATAGCGATATAGTAGGAACAGAGAGTAAACATGAGGTAACAAACGATAATGGAAAAGGAATAATTGCGTTTGCGGAAGAAAAAACATGAAGGTGATGAGCACACACTTCAAAAGGAAGGAGATACACAAAGGGACTTGGATGGCACCGAATGGAAGATATACAAACAAGATACATCATGTTATTATAGAGAAAGCACACCACAAAGTTATAAGGAAGGTAAAATCATGCGGGGAAGCAGATATAAACTCGGACCACTTCCTGGTTAGAATTGAGGTAGGGATACGGAAGACGGAGAGAAAGATTAGAAGGAATGGAAGAATAAAACTGTTTGATATGGAGAAGCTACAGTTAATGAGCATTCAACAGAAGTACACTAAGGAAACAGAACGGAGATGTCAAGAAATAGAGTACAAAAAAGAAGAAAACGTAAACGAAAAATGGAAACACATAGAAAATATAATTAAAATCGCTACAGAAGAAACCATACCATTCAAGAGACGCCATAGAAACCGCAAAGAGGAATATATTGAGGATTAGAGCAATACACCTACAAATAGAAAGTGCAGAAGATAGGGAAGTGCACAAAAAGCAGAGAGCAAGTGTGAAAAGGATAAACAGATAAAAGAAGAGGGCTTTTAACGAACAGAAAGTGGCAAAAATAGAAGAACATTACAAGAGGAAGGAAATTAGAAACTTTTACAGAGAAGCAAGACGGGGCAAAAAAGATATAACCAAATGTGTTCATAAAAGATAAGGAGGGAAATTTAATTGGAGACAACAAACAAACGAATGAAATGTGGAAGGAATACTTTAGCGAATTATTAAATGAGAAGACGGAGGGGGAAGAAAGCAAAAGGTGGGAGAGGATGATAAAAGAATAGCGGAACCAACGCGGGAAGAAATAGAGGAAATAATACGCTGCGTGAAAAACAATAAGAGTACAGGACAGAATGGGATAACAATCGAAAATATTAAGCATGCCAGCGAGCAATTAAAACAGAAGATTCATGAACTGATAATGGAAATTTGGAGGACAGAGCAGATGCCGGAAGGATGGGAAAAAGCTTCAGTAATACCAATCTTGAAAAGTGGAGACGTCGTTTACAAGATATTGGCGACAATAATTAAAACCAAGTTAGAAGTAATAGCAGAGCCGCAGATAGGACAGTACCAGGCAGGTTTTAGAAAAGGCAGAGGGACGACGGACCAGTTATTTATAATGAAAGAAGTATGGACGACATGTTATGAGTAAAGGCCGGATAATATGCAGTTTGCATACATTTGCATAATACATGCATTTTGTATATTATTTGCATATTTTGTAGTAATTCAGCATATTTGAAGTATCCGAGTTTTATTTATTTATTGGATGTAATTTATTATAGTATAGGCATTACTAAAAATATGTCGTGGTTTTAACAAACAAAGAGTTAAACAGCCCTCTTTAAATTAAAAAAACCTTCTATGAAACCTCTTCTCGATACTTTTCCGATAAGCGCTTCTAAAAATTTATTAATGCTGTTCCCATACATCTAGACCGGGACAGAATTCAAGGGAAAGCTAATTCCCTGAAACTTCTAAATAAATACAAAAATACATTTTACCAGAAAATTAGGAGCACAAGTGTTTCTTTATTATTCGGAGAAATTTATTCCCATATTCGAAAACAATCTTGTTTATTTTAAACGTCATTTTACGTTGGTTTTTTGAACTGTGAACTTGTGGGTTATTAATTATAATTGCGTATGGATGGAGAAAAAGTATTTTGCGTAGCATGCAGCGAGATTGTAAGTAAAATTTAAGTTTATTTCCTCTTATTAATCTATAATTTTTAAGCGATGTTTAACAAAATCACCAATACAACGCTTCGACAAATAATTTTATTTTAAAATGAGTAAAATGAGATGTATATTTCATGCGTATTTTTCGCATATTATCAGCACAATACGGAATATCTGATATTCCGTATTCTGCTGATGATTTTTAAATAAAAATCATTTTAAAATAAAATTATTTATCGAAGCGTTGTGTTGGTTATTTTATTAAATGTCGTTTATTCCGATTGCTTCGCAAACTCTTTACACATTAGTTTTTATTACTCCTTTATCTTTTACTAACACTTATTTTAAGAAAACAACTGATGATGTGATATTCTTTATGCAGGTTACAAGTGAGAGAAAGTTTCAAGTCGACCAGCATATTAAAACTCCATCTCATGCTGCAAAACTATCAAAAATGAAATTGGCGAAGAAAGGTCAGCAAAAATTACCGCAATGTTTGCCATCAACCTCCAAAAAATCGGAACAATTTAATGAAGATTTGTGCCTAATGTTTGTGTCGGCAGATATTTCACTACATAAAATAAACAACTTAAATGTCAAGTTATTTTTGCAAAAGTACACCAGCAAACATAACATTCCCGACGAGAGCACCTTAAGAAAAAATTATATTCACCGTATCTATGCAGAAACATTGAGTAGCATTAAGAAGGCTGTGTCAAACAATTACCTTTACATATGCGCAGATGAAACTACTGATAGTGTGGGCCGATACATAGTTCATTTAATGATAGGTATCCTTAACGTATCGGTTCCAGCAAAATCTTATTTAATTTCATCCAAACTGTTGGAAAAGGCAAATAATTTGACAATAACAAGGTTTATACAGGAAGAACTGGCAATCTTTTTCTTACCGGAATCGATTCCAACAGAAAAAATTCTATTGTTTTTAACGGATGCTGCACCATACATGGTGTTTTTAAAGGCTCCATTAAGAGTTCAGTTTTACAAACATCTACCCGGCATTCCGCTTCCTCCTCAACCAGTAATCACACGATGGGGAACGTGGTTGGAAATATGTAATTGTAAATTGTTATCATAGTTAATTATGTTGTAAATGTTATAAATAAACTTGTAGTAAACATATAAGTATATCTATAGTATTATATTTTCTAGCATTACTCCTATTTTTTTATCTGCATATTTTTCATAAGAAAGTGCATATTTAGGCCAAAACATCTGCATATTTGTGCGCATATTTCCACTCCACGTACCTAGTGTAATCGGTAGGACCCGCCGGGGTTCCCCCAGTCAGTCGTAGCGATAGAAGCAAGAGCATGTGTAACTGTACTTATGAATGATAGATTATATTTTACTAATGTGTTTGTGGTTTATTTAATAAACACACCCAACAACAAAACATGGCGCAGTCATAGTAAAAGTAGTAGTTATACTAGTCGTCAAGTAATTAGATAATTACAGTATACAATACAGTAAGCGTGTATTGGAGGTTAAGTTATCACGTGGCGAGCAGAAGAATCAAGCAAGAATGCAGTTCAATAAACCTGAACAGTTGAGCCTCACTGGCAATTTAGCTAGTGATTTTAAATATTTCAATACTGAAATATGAATTTATTTAACTGCAACCGAGACGGAAACAAAAAAGTCGAAGTGCAAGTAGCTCGTTTGAAAAATTTACTCGGGACCGAGGCATTAAGATTGTACCAATCTCAACGTTAAATCCGGAAGAAGAAACTGTGGAAAAGTATTGAAAGTATTAGAAGAACACTGCATTCCTAAAAAGAACGAAACAATTGAAATTTACAAATTCTTCACAAGGAAACAGAGACAAGGGGAACCATTTGAAAAATTTTATGCAGAACTGCAAAACTTAATTAAGAGTTGAGAATTTAATGATCAGCAAGATAAACTGATGAAGATCCAAATCATAATGGGTGTAAATAGTAAGGAAATTCAAGAAAATTTGCTGAGAGAAGAAAGAACACTAGCTACAATGGTGAATTACTGCATGGCGGTGGAGGTTGCGGCAAGAAATATGCAAGTCATATCTGATGGAGCACGGAGCCAGGATCTGCACACACTGAGTAAAGTGGATAATAGTGGTAAGAAATATTTACCTAAATTTAAGTGTAGGAGGTGCGGTAATAATCACAAGACGGCTCTAGATTGTCCGGCAAATGGGAAAACGTGTATCAAATGTAAAAAACCGAACCATTTTGCTAATGTTTGTAAAACAGAAATAGTTAGAAAGCCATTTCAAAATAAAACTGAGAGTGCTCCAGACAGTTGAAGTGAGAAATGATGAAAATGGTTTTAGCGTAGACAGTTTAGATTTAAAAAAAGACACTATCAAAGCATGGTACAGGAACTTTAAGGTAAATGGCTGTAACATTAATTTTAAAATTGACACTGGCGCACAAGTAAACATTTTACCAATCAGTTTAGTGCAGAAATTTAAGTGGAGACATTTAATTAAAGAAACAAGTATTAATTTAACTGCTTTTGGGGGTAATACAGTTGAACCAGTGGGCAGTTTGGAAGCTGATATCAGTAATGGTAATAAAACAAGTAAAACCACATTTTATATTGTAAATTGTAAAAGTGAAGTTCCTCTACTAGGCTTAGCAACTAGTATTGATTTAGATTGTATCAAAACAATAAGTGAAGTAGAGAGTATGTCAAAATTAAGCAAAAGTGAGTTTCTTAAGGTAAACAGTGATATATTCGAAGGTATAGGTTGTTTTCCTGACACATGCACAATAAAATTAAAAACTGATGCAGTTCCTAGATCAGTTCCCGCGAGGAGAGTTCCATTAAAAATTAAAGATAAATTACAAGAAACACCGAAAGTGATAAAGAAATAATAACGCCAGTAAATGAGCCTGCTGAATGGGTAAGTAATATAGTAATCGTGGAAAAGGCGGATGGCTCACTATGTGTTTGCATTGACCCTTCAGAACTTAATAAAAATATTGTCAGAGAATACTACTCGATTCCGTCAATGGAAGAGATAGTACCAAAGTTAAGGAATAAAAATATTTTTAGTGTATTTGACTTGAAGGATGGATTTCATCAAATTAAACTTGATGAAGAATCAAGTAGATTGTGGACTTTCAGTACACCTTTCGGGTGTTTTAGATTTAAACGTGCACCATTTGGTTTCTCATCCATACCAGAAATTTTTCAAAAGCTCACACAGAAATATTTTGGTGATATTGAAGGTGTCACAGTGTACTTTGATGATATTTTGTGTTCAGGTCATAACGAAATGGAACTACAACAAACTATTAGTCAAGTCATAAATAGAGCTCGACTGTATAATATTGAATTCAATCCAGAAAAATTACAATACTTTAAGACAGAAGTAAAATACTTCGGGTTTGTATTTAGTCAAACAGGAATGAAACCTGATGATGAAAGAATAAAAGGAATACAAGATCTAGGACCTCCATCAAACAAAACTGACCTACAAAAAATTTTAGGTGTTATTAATTATTTAAGAAGTTTTATACCAAATTTAGCAGAGTAATATCTCCATTTAGAGAATTACTCAAAAATAATACCGAATGGCTATGGACTAAGAAGCATCAAGAAATATTAGAGAAAATAAAATTAATGTTAAGTGATGCGACCACATTAGTACCATTTAATCCTAACAAGAAAATAGAAATACAGTGCGATGCATCTAACGATGCCTTGGGCTGTTGTTTGTTTCAAGATAAAAATCCAGTTCTTTCAGGTCTTTAACTCTAACTGAATCTAATTATGCTCAAATCGAGAGGGAAATGTTATCACTATTGTTTGCATGTAATAAATTGCATAATTATATTTATGGGTATAAAGTAAAAATTTATAATGATCACCAACCTCTTATATTAATAGTTAAAAAAGATTTGGATAAGATAAAGAATAATAGGTTAAGAAGACTCAGAATGAAATTATTATTGTATGACTTTGAACTAGAATACTTACCTGGGTAGAAATTATATGTTGCTGACTTACTATCAAGAAATTTTGTGAAAAGCAACTATTCTGATATTTTTAATTTAAATGAAGTTGTACATACGGTCTCAGAAGGTTTGATTGGTATGTCGGATAATAAAATTCAAGAATTTCAAACTGAAACCGCCCATGACAATATTTTTAAAAATGTGCTGAATTGTTACCACAATAGTTGGCCTACTAAAGGTAAGATACAGTGTGAAATAAAACATTATTACAATATTCGTAACGACATTACTGTAGAAAATGGGTTGATTTATTATCTCAAACGGTTAATTATTCCAACCAATTTAAGGAAATACTTATTAAAATTGATTCACGAAACTCATTTAGGAATCACTCAAACTAAAACTATGGCGAGAAATAATTTATATTGGCCAGGGATTATGTCTGATATTGAGTATTTTATTGGTCAGTGCGACATTTGCTTAAAATTTTGCAACTCCAAAACAAAAGAACCCCTTATCAGTCATGACATTCCCAAAATTCCATTTTCAATAATTCGTGTTGATATAGCAAATTTTTCAAATACTGACTACTTGGTCATGTATGATTATTATTATGAATGGCTGGAATTAATTAAAATTGAAAGCAAAAATAATTACACAGTGATATCAAAATTTAAGCAAATATTTAGCCATCTTGGCATCCCTGAAATGGTTGTGGCAGATAACATGCCATTTAATAGCTTAGAAATGCACAATTTCGCAAAGGCATGGAATTTTATCATACAAACAACCAGTCCTTATCATTCTAAAAGTAATGGGTTGGCCGAAAAAGCAGTGGGTATCGCTAAAACCATGTTGAAAAAGCTCATGAAGCTAACCAAGATATAGAATTATTTTTGCTAAACTATCGTAACGCGCCAGTAGGCGGTTTAGAATATTCTCCAGCGCAATTAAGTATGAATAGAAACTTACGTACTAAAATACCCGTAAATTCGAAATTTCTAGAACCTACACTCATAGACCATGAAACTGTATATAAAAAATTGTTAGAAAATCAGAAAAGACAGAAAGATTACAACAATAAAAATTCAAACGTTGGTGAAAGTTTCGAAGTAGGACAAAAAATTTGGCTACAGGATCCTAAGAGTAAATTATGGGTAAAAGCCTTAACCAGCCCTAGATCATTTTTAGTTGAGACCGATAAAGGGAAATGATTTAGGCGAAATACATTTTTACACAATTAATAAAGAAACGCAAGAACATTCAATTTGCGGAAAGGGAGGAGAATGTTGGGCAATATTCTGAAAATACCAATCAAAACCCTGAACCTAATATTGTTGTAAGAAGATGAGGTAGAAATAGGCGTCCTGTAAATAAATTAAATTTGTAAAAATAAAAAGGGGAACGTGCGCATGCGTACCTAATGTAATAGGTAGGCCAGTCGGTCGTAGCGATAGAAGCAAGAACATGTGTAACTGTATTTATGAATGATAGATTATACTTTTACTAATGTGTTTGTAGTTTATTTAATAAACACACTCAACAACAAAACACATGACAATGAGGAAGACAACGTGCAACGTAAGAACAAGAGGAGGAGAATCGGAAGACTTTATAGTAAGAACAGGTCTTAGACAAGGAGACCCACTTTCAACACTGCTCTTTAACACGGTGCTGGAAAAGGCAGTAAGGAACAGTAGCCTCAACAGAGACGGAGACATATTGTATAAGAGTCACCAAATAATAGGATACGCAGATGACCTAGCTGTTATAGCCAGAGACGGAAAGGAACTCAAAGAAATAACACAGAGATTGATAGAGGGGGCATGGCAGCTGGGACTGCAGATAAATGAGAAGAAAAGTAAGATTATGAAAGTAGGAGCGGGTAGTAAAATAGGAGCAGAGTTCAAAGTGTATATACATTTGGGAGAGATGAATTTTGAGGAGGTGGATCAGTTTGTTTACTTGGGAGTACTGATAACGAACATGTGCGAGGAAGAAAAGGAAATTGAAGCTAGACCGAGTAAAGCCAATAGAATTGCTGGAATCATGATTCACCTACTAAGAGCAAAACAGATGTCGAGGAGCACGAAATTTAGGCTATACGAAACCGTAATCAGACCGACGGCATTATACGGATGCGAGACATGGGCTTTGAATCAATCCACAAAAGAAATAGTAAGGAGATGGGAAAGGAAAATACTTCGTAGGATAATAGGAGAGAAAAAGACCGAAGATGGGTATATAAGAAGAACTAATGAAGAGGTCTATGAGGCCTGTAAAAAACCGCAGATAGATTTTATCATCAAAGCAAGGAGATTACAGTGGCTGGGTCACATGGAGAGAATGGACGAAAAAAGAACGGTTAGAAAGATAGCATGGAAAACACCAGGATATAGGAAAAAGAGAGGAAGACCGGGGAAGAGATGGCGAGAGGCGGTACTGGAGGACCTGGAGGATAAGGGAATATCGGACTGGAGAAGGAGGGCTGCGGACAGGAAACAATGGAAAGGTGTAACGAAGCTATGGGCCTAAAATGCCTGCAAAGAAGCTTATATATATATATATACTATATATGCCTGCACTCATGGTATCATAATCTACAGAGAGAATAACATGAGTAACAAAACATGCATGATTCGCCGAGACTTCATTCGTAATTTCGGTTTTAACCTAATAAATGATAGTATTCGCAAGACACCACAACACGTATCAAAAGTAAACAAACGACCTTCCAAGGGACATACGAAAGAGGGTTTCTGTCCACCTGGGGAGCCTTCATCTCCAGTTTTCAAAAAAGTGGCTGCTAAATATGTCAGATATGGTCACTGGACTCAATAAAAAAATATAGAAAAACAAAACATTGCTGTTCAAACTGTGAGAAGCCAATATGTATGGAACATGCGACTTTTGTGGGGCGACTGTGCTGATTTGAAAATGAAAAAATATGTCGAGCTCCCTACTCTTGTATTTTTCAAAGAAAATGGAGACACTTTTTTATTTCAATAAAAAAACGCTTTTTGAACTTAATTGTGGTATTTTATTTACCGATCTTATTGAGTGGATGCTATTATTAATATATATCCAGTGAAAATGCTTATTACAGAATTAATACTGTAAAAAATTTAGCATCGAAGTTTCGGGTATCTCCTTCCCGCATCATAGTTGGTGTAGAAATATCTGACCTCATTCACTGTGGAATTATTGAATTCAAGTAACTATCACACATGAAAATTTAGAATGGATACTTTATTAATAGAAAAAGAAATTGTTGAATTTATTAATAAGGAGTTCAATGAATCTGATTACACTGATGATATTAAAATGAAAGAAGCCAGGAAAGGAGACAATAAATGTAAATCTCTAATAATACAATGCTTAGATGATTCCCTAATAGATATAATAAGGAATAAAAATACAGCATGTAGGATGTGGAAAAGTTTGGAAGGGAGATATGAAAGAAAAGGTGTTCCAGGAAGGTTGATGTTACAAAGAAAATGATGAATATGAAATTAAGGGATGGAGGCGACCTTAAAGCATTTCTGAAGGTGCTTGATGAAGTTATGAGGCAGCTAAAAGCGACTGGTGCTGAAATGAAAGAGGAAGATGTGGTATGTGGTTTATTACTTGCAATGCCAAAATCGTTTGAGACTGTAATTAGTATATTTTAAAATATGTCTGCTGCTGAATTGACATTAGATACGGCTAAATCATAACTACGAAGTGAGGTAGAGAAGCGCAAGGCATTGAATATGAACAATGACAGACAAATTGAGGAGAAACCTGCAGCGTTCTTATTTAATCGAGTGGGTGTATGTTATTTATGTGGTGGAAAGGGACATTACAAGAGAGAATGTAAAAGATTTAATCAACATATTAAAAGGACTTGTCAGAGCAATGAATACAATACAAGGAGAAGGCAAACCGAAAATGAAGTACATCAAGGATGTGGTAGTTATAGAGGCAGAGAAAATAGAAGCAATAATTATGGAAATGTATGAATTGGAGGGGTAATTCCAATAATGATAGAAGAGGTAATTATGTAGAAAACCAGGAAGAAGAGGATGGTAGAGATATTTGTTTTATGTCAAATTCTGATCATTGTAACAGTTCAAGTGTAGTTCAACTTTTATGCTTTATTGATTCAGGGTGTACAGATAAACGATATTTTTGTGATTTATTGATATTAGAAAATCCAGTGAAAATAGCTGTAGCAACAAATAATTATTATATGGAAGCAGTAGCTGTAGGCAATGTTAAGGTACTTAGTATATGTATATGGTAAGGACATAGATTATACCATAAAAATGTATTTTATGTTCCAAATTTGCGTAAGAATTTGTTATCAGTTAAATGATTAGAAATGGCAAACATCAAAGTTATAGCAAACACACTGACAAAGTCAATGCACAAATTTCCACTATCACCAAACAAATATTGCATGTCTCTCGACGCGCGTTTCGCTAACCAAGTTAGCATCATCAGGAGATATTTAGTTCCGTGGACCGTGAAGCCATATTCAATTCAGAAAATTGGTTTGGAACCTTTGGTGTAACAAAGCAAACACACTGACAAAGTCAATGCACAAATTTCCACTATCACCAAACAAATATTGCATGTCTCTCGACGCGCGTTTCGCTAACCAAGTTAGCATCATCAGGAGATATTTAGTTCCGTGGACCGTGAAGCCATATTCAATAATGGAAATTTGTGCATTGACTTTGTCAGTGTGTTTGCTTTGTTACACCAAAGGTTCCAAACCAATTTTCTGAATTGAATATGGCTTCACGGTCCACGGAACTAAATATCTCCTGATGATGCTAACTTGGTTAGCGAAACGCGCGTCGAGAGACATGCAATATTTGTTTGGTGATAGTGGAAATTTGTGCATTGACTTTGTCAGTGTGTTTGCTTTGTTACACCAAAGGTTCCAAACCAATTTTCTGAATCAAAGTTATATTTAATAATGGTCAGGTTAATTTGTATAATGGTAGAAATTTGATAGGATTGGGTTATAGGAATAATTTATATGAGATTGTATTTAAAATTCAAGGAAAAGAATGTTTAAATATTGAAACTGTAAATGAGCACACGGTATTATGGCACAAGAGATTTGGTCATATTTGTCATCCAAATTTAGAAAAATTAGTTCTAACGAAAATGGTAAATGGAATAGGAAAATTACAATTAGGGAAAGTACACTTTTGTGAGCCTTGTGTAAATCGAAGAATGACAAGGTTCAAATTTGGTTCTAGAACAAAAGCTAGAAGAATCTTAGAAATTGTATATACAGATGTGGCAGGTCCTATAACACCATTAGCTCATGATGAAGGTAAATACTTTGTAACATTTATTAATGACTGATGTGGTAGAGGGGTAGAATAAACCAAAAAATATTTGTACTAAAATGAAAGATTTAATGCAATCGTTGATCTTACAAACGAAAAACTTAAACACTGAAAACTACATGCGTGTTATATTATATTCTTATTGTTACTGCGCATGTGCACAGGGTGCACAGCGAGTGGCGACATCTAAATGTAATATGGTGAGGTATATCTAACTTTTACAATGACTTCAAATTTTGTATATGTCTACATCATTAATAGTAAAAGTGAGGTGTTCAACTATTTTAAAGAATATGCACGAATGGTGCAGTCTAAATTTGGCTCAAGAATTTCAGTTTTTAGATGTGATAACGGCAAAGAGTATATTTCTAAAGATTTTAAAGATTTTTGTAAAGAGAATGGACCATTAATTGATTATACGACACCATATACATCAGAACAAAATGGTAAAGCAGAACCATTTAATAGGAGCGTAGTTGATAAGGCACGAACAATGATGCATGAGGCTAAAGTACCTAAAATATTCTAGAATGAAGCAGCGAGGGTTGCAGCATATCTTCTCAATGGAAGTCCGACTGCTAACTTGGGCATTACATCTGCGGAAATTTGTCATGGAAAGAAACCGGATGTAAGCAATCTGAGGGTCTTTGGTTCACTGTCATATTCACATATACCTAAACAATTACGAGGTTAATTAGACATCAAATCATAACAAGGGATTATGATAGGATATACAACAACTGGATATAGACTATGGAACTTGGAGAAACATAAGGTCGTCGAATGTAGAGATGTGATTTTTAATGAAAACGAATTCTATTATAAAAGGAATCTAGCACACATAGATGCGAATAGAAATGAAAAAATCATTGATAAAGCAACTGACGAAGATATGAATAGCAACATTGAAAAAATAAATGATGAAGAAAGTGTAGTAACAGAAGAGGTTGAAGAAGATGCTAGAAAACAAGAAAGAATTAAGAAAATGCCAGAGAGATACAGAGACTATGAAATGTATATGGCATTTGATGCAATATCTTTGTAGGAAAAGTTCTAGAGAGGGGTGAGGATTTGGTTTATAGAAGTGACGAAAACTTATGGGAAAAGGCTATGGAAAAGGAAATAAAATCAATACAGGAAGTGGGCGGAAGTTAATATTCCAGATAAAGCAGAAATACTTAGCACAAGATGGGTGTTTGCAACAAAACCATTAGAGGAGAACATAGAAGACAGATATAAGGCAAGACTTGTTTTAAGAGGGTTTGCCCAATATGAAAGTTTTGACTATAATGAAATTTACTCGCCAGTTGCAAAGATGACTACATTATTATCGGACATTATTATCAGTAGGAAATCAATATGAATATTATTTCAAACAGTTGGATGTAAAGACAGCATTTTTAAATGATGAACTGGAAGAAGAAGGTGTAAAATGTAACGAAGGACACGTTTTGAAACTTAAGAAATCTATATATGGTCTTACGCAAGCTTCTAAATGTTGGCTTAGAAAATTTAATTAGTTTTTACTGGACTTGGGTCTTAGAAGATCGGGTAATGACTATTGTCTATATTCAAACTTCTTTAAGGATCATACTCTATACTTACTATTATAAGTTGATGACATTATAATAGCAGGACCAAATTTAGAATTTATTGAGAAATGTAAAGATGATTTAAAAAGAAATTTAATATGAAAGATAAAGGTGACTTGAAGTACTTTTTGGGACGAGAGATACATTATAATAGACAAAAGGGAATTATGAATATCAACCAGAATAGATACTTAGCCGGAATTTTGAAACGATTTAATTTTGAAAATTGTAATCCATGTTTGACACCAATATATTCAAAATTGAAATTAGCTTTAAATGAGAAGCAAAAACACAATAATCCAGTTACAAAATTAGTTGGATGTCTGATGTACTTAATGTTGGGAACACGTTCAGACATCAATTTTTCGGTTTATTACTTCAGTCGATTTCAAGATAGAAATTCAAGCGAGGTGTTGACTTGTTTAAAGAGACTGCTAATGTTGGCTTAAAGTATAGATGAAGGAAGGATGAATTATCTCTGATTGGGCTGGAGATTTAACATATAGAAAATCAGTTACTCTCTACTTGATAAAGGTATTTGGCAATATTATAGCCTGGACTACAACAATTAGCTTCAATTAGCAGACGTGCTAACAAAAGGACTTCCCAGTAATCAGTTTTATTTAATTTGTAAAGGTATGGGATTAGAAACGAGAGAGGGATAGTTATAAATTATATTACATTGCAAATTTTAAGTTAAGGAATGAACAGAAGAAAAGAGGTCTGTCAAGCTGGCACCCCCATTCAAAATTCAAATTTGATTAGACCAAAATTATGTGCTCTTTATGTGTTAATTATGTGCCGCAATCGCAATTATTGTGCTCAAAGCGATCACTGAGAAAATCGAATTTGATTAGTGGGGGTGCTAAGTTACTGTCAAGCTAGCACCCATCCATCTCAAAAATTGAAATCTGTTGAGTAATATAATTATGTGCTCTTTATGTGCTACTCGAGTACCCTAGACCGAATTTACTAACTCAACCCCTTCTAAGGAAATTCACCACGAACTGTAAAAACCGCAAGAGGTAAAATCTATAATAATCGAGCACAAAAATTTTGACCGACGCGAAAACGTTAGAATAATTATGTGCTCTCCAGATATCCTATTCGCGAATTTGTGCTCTTACTCTTGTGTGAGAAATTCACCCCGAAGCGTAGTAGCTAAAGGGGTAAAATCTATAATAACCGAGCACAAAAATTTTAACCAACGCGTAAACGTTAGAATAATTATGTGCTCTCCAGATATCCTATTCGCAATTTTTGTGCTCTTACCCTTGTGTGAGAAATGAGATAGTTACAGTTTTGGACATAACTCCGATCCTACTTTTCTTGAAGTTGTATGCACACTTCGAATGTAACTTCTCCCACAGCTTTTTCGACACTTCGAGTTGCCATTCGCCACTCTTGAGCACTCCATATTCGCGGTATAATAAATGCTTACGTTTCCGTTCTTTTCTGTTGTACATTCGTAGTGACGAGGTTTTCAAATTCGCGTCTACTGAATACAATTTCTATCGTCATCACGCGCAGAATCGTCCAGCTCTGATGAACGCTCGAATGTATTATCAGTAAAGGGCTGGTCACAGAGATCATCTCTTTCTGCGAAGTTCCCAATATCGAATAGCACGTTTCTTATGCCGTTTCTGTTGCATGTAACGTACGTGTACAGCGAGCTGGGCGAAAGCCCCGTTTCATCGGCTAATTGTCGCCAAATGTCAGCCGATTTAGCAACTATTTTCTGTGCGTCCATAATTGCACTTTTGTTTGATTGGATAGCAGCATGTATTTTACTATAATCGTAAATGATCGGACGACCCCTTATAGGTGCCATTATATGCAGAAACGTAAGCTGTTACGGTCCCCTGGCTTGGAGAGAGCACCAAACAGTTACCCGTTTGCGTGGGGATATAAAATAAGAAAACAGGCTTTCTGTTTTCATGCCGGTTTATTTAGATAGATAGATTGACATATTTTTACAATAAAAGACATTTAGATAGAGATATAACATATGACACATTTAGACAGACATTTAGATATTTACTAGGAAATAAAATAATTATAAAAATACGTATTCCTATATATATATATATTGTTTCAAGGTCAAATTTTTCTTGCACAATGTTCGCAACTCACTTATATTATATTCAATATCACGCACTTGGCGTGTATTCTATTTTGTCTTTATTTTCTGATATAATGACATAGAATTGTACTTGTGTTTCCCACTTAACACACGTTTGTGACTAAACGTTTCAAAATGCGTTTTGTTCAAATTAGTTCAAATATATATCTTTGTCTTGTTCTTAACGTTTTAAAATACGTTTGTCTTAAACGTTTCATATTCTATGCATCTATGTATCCAAAGATCGAATGATCTGTCTCTGCTTTTAAACCTAAGGACGGCCGGCCCTAATATTTTTGTACATCTCGTACATAGCAGCGGTTTACGAAGAGAGCTACGAACGTCGTCGGTGAGGCAGGTCAGTTCTAGACGACATTCGGGTGATATGGTTTCATGCTAAATTTCTGATATTGCTTTCTTCTAACGCGCTGGCCTCACCTAAGTAGGCGACAATTCCAGGGAACGTTACTCAAGTAGCCGGTCGGTCCTTTTCGACTCGTAGCCTGCCTAATGGGCCACATGTATGTAGTGGACGCTGCATGAATCAACCTTTGTGCATTCGTACTGGAGCCGATCGACGAAGTTTCTTTTATCTGTATGTTAAGGATTTTCGGTACGCATTATCGAAAGCGTTCATTGTTTGTCGGCGATGAATTTAGATAATGTTTGATACATAATACAAGCACTTACAAAAGTTGAAACATAAAACTATTCTAAATTTAGTACATACATAAACAGAAATGAATATTAATTTTAACACATTGATAAAAATAAAAACATCTATTGAAATTAAAACAAATGAATGATATTAATATATAGAAAAACTATTAATATGATAGTCTATTGAAAATGTCTTTAAATCCTTAACATAAGCTTACTTTTACAACTCTGGATAATCGTTTGCATCGCATCGCATGTTATTGCTGTATCGGTAACATTTAAGACCCAAGGAGCATGCTGACGTCACGGCAAAGGGGACGTCCGATAAATTTAATACCTTTAGTACCTGCCAATTTTCTAATTTACAGTGATTTGCCAATAGGAGCCTCCCTATAGAAGTTCATGGCCTAAATAATCAACGCACCGAAAAGTTGTAATATCCGTATTCCTTTTCTTTCGACTAAAAGCGTACATAGTACTTAAACTCAAAAAGTAACGGAGTTGGAAACAAAATCGCAAACAGTAGACTTAACCATCAATTACCGGGCGTGTAACAAGCGTTATGATTTTAGTTTTCGAATGCTAATTGTCTAACCTCCAGATACAATTTTAATTTGTTTTCAGTTTAAGGTATTTAATGCAGTGCAGCGCTTGTTTAAATTGAGGACAAGTTCTGGTCCTTCGAAAGCAACTTTCCAAAGACCTCGTGTGGGAGGAACTTTCAGCTATTACAAATCTTTGCATCTTTCCAACTCACGCACCAACAAATAAGTTGAAAAAATATTTTAAGACCAACCCTACAAATCTTTCGTCATAAAATTTAGGTATAAAGATTGAGCTAGGCATTGTTAAATCTATAGTATTTGACTCGTTCTGCTTCATCCTCTTCATTTCCGCAACACTTTCTCGGAAGAAATCGCGAATAGGGTATCTGGCAAGCACATAATTATTCTAACGTTTTCGCGTCTGTTAAAATTTCTGTGCTCGACTATTATATATTTTACCTCTGGCGGTTTTTACAGTTCGGGGTGAATTTCCTTAGAAGGGGTTGAGTTTGTAAATTCGCTCTAGGGTACTCGAGTAGCACATAACGCGTCGGTTAAAATTTTTGTGCTAGATTATTATACATTTTACCTCTTGCGGTTTTTACAGTTCGGAGTGAATTTCCTTAGAAGGGGTTGAGTTTGTAAATTCGCTCTAGGGTACTCGAGTAGCACATAACGCGTCGGTTAAAATTTTTGTGCTAGATTATTATACATTTTATCTCTTGCGGTTTTTACAGTTCGGAGTGAATTTCCTTAGAAGGGGTTGAGTTTGTAAATTCGCTGTAGGGTACTCGAGCACATAATGCGTCGGTTAAAATTTTTGTGCTCGATTATTATACATTTTTCCTCTTTAGCTTATACGCTTCGGGGTGAATTTGTCACACAAGGGTAAGAGCACAAAAATCACGAATAGGATATCTGGAGAGCACATAATTATTCTAACGTTTTCGCGTCGGTTAAAATTTTTGTGTTCGATTATTATAGATTTTACCTTTTGCGGTTTTTACAGTTCGTGGTGAATTTCTTTAGAAGGAGTTGAGTTAGTAAATTCGCTCTAGGGTACTCGAGTAGCACATAAAGAGCACATAATTATATTACTCAACAGATTTCGGTGTTTCAATTTTTGAGATGGATGGGTGCTAGCTTGATAGTAACTTAGCACCCCCACTAATCAAATTCGATTTTCTCAGTGATCGCTTTGAGCACAAAAATTGCGATTGCGGCACATAATTAGCACATAAAGAGCACATAATTTTGGTCTAATCAAATTTGAATTTTGAATAGATGGGGATGCCAGCTTGACAGACCTGAAGAAAAGCATTAAGGGCGTGTTTGGAAAGCGCCATTTCCATAACTTGGGAAACTGAATTGAACTAATGTTTTATGCTTATGATTTGGAATTATAGGCAGCGCTAGCACGCATTTTTACCACTAATATCTAAAAATAAAATCAATTCTAGCATGGTAGGTTTTTACGATGCTTATTTACATTCATACAATTTCTGTCTGTGGAAGGCATCCGCACGTTTAGTGTAGGTAAACCTCGTGTCGTTACATTCTGTATCGTACACTCCGTCGAATTGGTACGCTGAATTAATAACAACGTACTTTTCACACAATTTACTTTATCAATTTGAAGTTACAATAAAAAAATGATGGTTTGTACTTAGGATTCCTTACGTTCTGTTTTCGTTCTTCCTTTTTTTTTGCCTTCTATAATGTTAATTAATTATAATAATAATAATAATAAACTTTATTCAGGAAGCCAAACATGTTGGGTTGATGCATCATATAAGGTACATAATGTATCTTATCTCTAATTGTGTACTTAATGTACGAGTCAGAAATTAAAATTAATAGTATGAATCTATAAGAAACAATCACATATTAAAAATTACATATTTAGATATTCAGTTATACTATAAAATGCATGTGATGTCAGATACTTTTTAACCTCTCTTTTATAGGTATTAATAGAACAGAAGGACTTGTACATATCAGGTAGTCTATTATACAATTTTATACAAATATAAAGTGGTGATTTTTCGAATAATGTTAATTTGTGTCTCGGAAACGAAAAGCCATAGACATTTCTGGTTGAGTAATGGTGTAATGGTTTATATTTCTCAAATTTCTCTAGGTTTTGTTTAACAAAAACGACGCATTTATATATAATGATGCAAGGAAAGGTAAGAATACCCTGCCTAACGAAAACGTTCCTACAGGTACCCCTGTAAGGTATATTAAAAATTAGGCGAATAAGACGCTTTTGCGCCACAAACACCCTCTCCCATTCTACAGCAACACCCCATATCATAACATTATAAGACATTATTGAGTAAGCCAATGCGTAATAGATCTCAATTAAATTTTTTATTGATAAGTTGGTTTTCAGCTGGTAGATTACGCAATGAGTGCTACTTAACTTTTACAAACGCAATCTAATTGCTCATTCCATGATAACCTATCGTCAACCATAACACCCAGTATTCCTACATTTTCCCTTGTTGCAAACGGCATCTGCAAATTGGGGAAGAGCCTACTTTTGTGAAAATACACAATTTTTGTTTTGTTTTCATTCAAAACATATCTATTTAACTTGCACCATAATTTCATATCCTTCATTGTAGTTATTATGGAGCATTTGAGATCCTCGGCACTTTTAACCGATACTATTACCGATGTATCATCTGCAAAAATCGTGGGATAACCACATCTAAAATGCCCCGGTAAATCATTTACAGTTAAAAGAAAGCAAAGAGGTCCCAAAACAGATCCCTGTGGCACTCCAAGCGATACGTTAACTTCGGGAGATCTTGAACCATTAACATCTGCCGTAATATATCTATTAGATAGAAACGATACAATCCAGTCTAAGAAAACTCCTCTAAAACCAATGCTGTACAGCTTTTCAGCGAGAAAGTTGACATCCACGCAATCAAACGCACGCGCTATATCGAAAAAATTCCTACCACAAAATTACTGTCATCTAACCCCCTGCAAATGTGCTCCATACAACCAAATAGAGCAGTCTCAGTTGATTAGATTTCATAAAACCATGTTGGCATTTACTAAGAATTTTAAAATTTTGTAAGAAATTAAAAAACTGATCATAGGCAATTCTCTCGATTACTTTAGATAAGGCACTTAATATCGAAACTGGCCTGTAGTTTTCAATTTTTGCGTGATCGTCTTTTTATATAGTGGTGTCACCAACGCAGTTTTTAATTTTGATGGAAATATGCCAGTTTTAAAAGATTTATTGATAATATACGTGAAAATTTCCACTATATCTTCACCAATACACTTAAGTAAAAAATTACCAACTCCATCAATGCCACATGACTTATTGTTTTTCAATGATGCTATGACGCAGGTAACATCTTGCGAACAAACAGGCCTGAAGACAAAAGTATTGGCACATACAATAGGACAAGGAACCCTAGGCCCAGGATCACCGAGCTCTCCACCCACAAGACCAACTGCTACAGATGAAAAGTAATTTGCAAAAGCATTTGAAATGATGGATTTCTCAGATGTAACAATACCGTCAATATTCAATGTAAATCCATCATTCCGTTTCTTTTCTCTATTTCGTGTTTCATTGACTAGTTTCAACACAATTTTTTGTTTATTTGGGGCAGCCTCAAACTTACCACGATAATAATCATTTTTTGATTTCTGAATTAAATTTCTGTGCCTTTTTTGTTATTAGTATATTTTAATAATAATTCCGGAGTGCTAAATTTCGATTTTAACCAAAAAAGATCCTTCAATTCCCTAGAACTCTGAAGAATTTCCCTAGATAGCCAACCAACATGTTTGGTTTCATGTTTTATCGTTTTGACACTGGGAGAAGATACATCCATACACCACATTAGGGTAGAGCTAAAATCTGCAAATATCTGGTTCACATCATTGCAACCGAACAGAGAAGTCCAATCATGTGCATGTAGTAAAGATTTTAATCTGCTTATACATTCCAGATCAAAGATTTTATGTCTGACCGGATCAGGGCAAGTGGGTATCTCATTTCGAGACCTTGAAATATTAATATTTAAAACTTATGCTAGGTGATCTGCAATATTGGGCTGGATATTACTGCATGATGCCATACCAGCTTCTATGTTAGTTGTCATGTAGTCTATTGCAGTTATTGATGTTTTACCTTCTTTATTCGTATGTATTCTTGTAGGTTCTTTTAGTGTATATTTTAAATCAAAACAATTGAAGATGTCCGTTAAAATGTTAAAATGTTTCGACGGTCTCAATGAATCAATATTAAAGTCACCACAGAGAATTAGCTCATTGCAACATTCCTTAAGTTTTTTCCAACATACCGTCAGATTCTAAAATAAATTTTCAAGACAACACTCTGGACTCCTGTAAACAGTTAGCAACCCAACCTTTTGATTCTTTATATCAAGTATACAGCTAGATGCTTCAAAATCAAGTTTATTACCCAGTTTATTTATACATGACAGTGGCTTATATCCAAGCGCGTGAAAATAGCCGTTCCCCCATGATGAAAATCAACTCTACAAAAACTGCAAACAAGGTTATAATTTTTAAAATTAATGGTCCCTAGAACTGCATCACTACACCAATGCTCCGACACAAAAAAACATGAGGATATTCTTCTATTAATAATACTTCAATATTTTCGATTTGATTAGATATACACTGAACATTCACCTGCAAAATTTTTAAATTATCTATAAAAAATACTTTTATTAACCAAAGACAAGTTGTTTACATTATAGGAATTAACGCTGACTTTCTCGTCCTCCTTATTGGTGTTTATTACAATTAAATTCCCAACGTACATATTGCCAGACTTAGAATGAAAACTTCTTTTGGGTCTCATATATAATTTTGATTAAAAATCTAACCATTTCTTGTTTTCCTACATATTTCATGTGGAAACCATGTCTAGTCATATCTTTTGAATTTATAATAGAACTAACATCTATATATTGCACAGATTGACGTTTATCTATATTACTTATAATATTATAAAATTGACGGTTTAAGGAATATATCAAATTATTATATGACACATTATTCTCCCAGTAAGGTACTGATAACATCAATAAGTTTGTATGGGGAAAAGAATTTACAATTTTAACTAAACCTCCAGTTTTAAAACATTTTCCACGCAACATGTCTTCTGCTCCCGCCATAAGCACCACATAGTCCTCGAAAGTAAAGTCAGATGCCAACGTTGACACCTCTGATGTTACATTTACAAAGTCTGCATTAGGTTTGACAATCGATTCAATGAATTCCCACAAAGTTCATAATCTTAGGTTTGTAAGAATAAGAACTCAACACATCGTCGTCACGTCGCCACACCACTTTTCCAGGCTGCTGGATATATGTACAACGTCGATCCAAATTGACGCCCTCAAGTGTTTTCTCCTCCGTACATGCTGGCACAACTTCGTTCCGCGATAGGACATTGGAACACCTTTAATTGGTTTTGTGTGCACTCTGTCTGAATACAGACATCATGATTGAGTATTTCACTCTTTGAAGTTTGAATTTCCACAGTTTTTAATTCGGGACAGTCTGTTTGAGTGTTCCTATTTACTACATTACAACCTTTTGCCTTAGTTAATTCACTAATAGTTCTACGTAAATTGACAATAATTTCGTTTTGATTTTCGTGTTTTTGCTTATAGTATGCCATCGTTTTTCCCTGCCCATTGATTCTTTCCTGCAATTCCTTTACCGTATAATTCGCAGTAGCCAACTGATTTCTTAACTCCAATAACTGATCGATTTCCTCATTTATCACTTTTTCATTATCGGATACAATTGATACATAACTAGTATTAATTTTAGATGTTGCCATTTTTGATTCTTCATTATAACTTTTGTTTTTTGTGATCTCGTATTAATGACATTACTTGACATCGTTCCCTTATTTAAAGACAAACAAGTTCACCAATAAATACAAAAAAATTAAATAATAATAATAAAAAAATTCTTCAAATGACCACTTGTTTGCAAGTTTGTAAAAATTTTAAATTACTACTGATTACATTAGTGAATATTGCAGACAATTTCTGGAAATACTATAATATGTATGTTGTATTATATTGCAAAATCTTAAGTCGTTGCAATTTGAAAAAGAAACGATGTTTTTTCAGAAAAAGTCAACGGTATAAAAATTTTATACAGAGCACTGTTTTTATCAACAGAACGTTAACCTTTACAAGAAGGAATCGTAATTTCTACGTCATACACTCAAGTTTGTAAACCTATAATTACCGTTTCAGGATCGTCACTTTACTACCTTCACTCTTATACCACATTTAATTATTTTGATTATTTAAGTAACTCGATTCTTTAACGTTTATGTGGACACTTACTGGACGTTGTTGCCAAGTCGAAATACAAAACTCACGTAATTATGTTGTCACTAATTTTTTAAAGTGAAAACTTCGGTTATAACTGGTAATGTGTGAGAACAATATACATATTTAATATGTGTGATGATTCAATAATAATTTACAAGGGGACAACAAATAGAATGTATGGAATGTATGTGAAAGTTACTTTAATTGAATACAGATATTATTCCTAACGTGGGGTATGTGGTTATCCGATGGGATGGCAACGATGTATCCCAGTAAACATTTTTAAATTTCGCGGACAGTTTAAGTTGGTAGTGAACATATTTGCATGTATTATGCTTAGTAATTGGCGAGTATATTCACTATTGCCGGAACTACCAACTTAAACTGTCCGCGAAATTTAAAAGATATTTACTGGGATCGAGATATTCATTCACATATATCGATGTTTATAAATCATAATCATAAATATCGATACATTTGTTACGATATATCAAAAAATAAGGACATATTTGAAAATATATCGGGTGAGGTGACTTTATATTTTCTCAAAAATCGTATTAATGATTTTATATTAGATGGCGTTAATGTTTTGTTTCTTCACACGGTAACATGGTTACTCTACGGCTATATATAATATAAGCACCAGTGCATATTTTACGTCAAGACCGTCTTATAAAAGCATAAATGCAGTAATTCCATATTTGTACAGAGAAACCCTGCAATGTTTGGTGATTGTTGCTACGTCAATTCCGTATGAACGATTATTCTAGAAGGCTGGAGCTACCGCTACAAAAACTTGAAATCGGTTAACTGGTAAATGACTTGCTACACCATTGTTTTTAGTTCCAGCTTCTGATGATCCTTTTTAATTGTTTTATATATACGAATATAGGTATTGTACTTTAAAAATCCATTCAAATGTATAAAAATTAAAAAGTATTCGAACCAAATAGTAAGTATAATAGTGTATAAAACACTCATAAAGAAATATGTATTTCTTCCACAAAAGAAAACAAAAGAGACAGATACTAATGTAATTAGTATTCAGAAGTTTAAACTTAAATTTGCCCCGTTATTTCAGGTTGGTAGGGAACGTGCACGAGCAGATGTAGTAAGCCGTGAGAGAAATTAGTTATGTTGTTGTATGATGTTAAAAGATACACTTAACTTCTGTTGTTTAAAAGGTGGATGCCTCGTCAGGAATGGTTTTAAGGGGTAAATAATTGCCCACTTGTTTACTTGAAAATTTATTTAAAGTAACGGAGAGATGCATGCAACAGATTTACCAGAAATAATTAACGCAGAATAAATTTAACTTACAACTAAAGGCCGGATTATATGCAAAAAAGTGGAAATATGCGCATAAATATGCAGATGTTTTGGCCTAAATATGCACTTTCTTATGAAAAATATGCAGATAAAAAAATAGGAATAATGCTAGAAAATATAATATTATAGAAAAAAATTCTATTATGTTTACTACAAGTTTATTTATAATATTTTACAACATAATTAACTATGAAAACAATTTACAATTACATATTTCTCAAAGTTTTCAATAGAAAAATTGTGGCGGTTGTCTCATAATATGTATTTATATATTGAAAAGGTTCGTTCTACGTCCACGTTTGTTATAGGAGCATATTTCAAATTAGAAATATCCTCTATTGTAAACTCAATATTTTCTACTGACTCACCACACAAGATTTTAGCAATATCCTTTAGCTTTTTAAAACCCCCATTTTTTCTATTACACTTAAAAATTTTTCATACACGGATTTTCCCACCCTTCCTTTAACATTAAAACATAACTTTTCAAATTTATTTATTATTTCAACGCTCTCAATTAGCGATATAAATTGTTTTTACAATTGCAATATAGAAGTGGAAATAAAAGTGTAGTTGGCTTTAATAAACGCCAACTGTTGAGGTATTTCTTTACTCGAATACACCTTTTGGACGTCTAGCACAGATTATGTATCGCTAGCAAGATCCATACTAATTGTCTTTATTTCTTCATAATGATTTGCATGAAAAATAGCAGCTTCCAACCACGTTCCCCATCGTGTGATTACTGGTTGAGGAGGAAGCGGAATACCGGGTAGATGTTGTTTGTAAAACTGAACTCTTAATGGAGCCTTTAAAAACACTTTCTTAACACTACTAATTAAAGTATTTACCAAGGGATGGTTTCTTACTTCTTCTGCAACACGATTTAGTCCGTGCGCCAAGCAAGTTGTGTGAATTAAATTTGGGTAAAAGATTTTCAAGTTGCAAGCTGCCTTTACCATGTATGGTGCGGCATCCGTTAAAAACAATAGAATTTTCCTGCTGGAATCGATTCCGGTAAGAAAAAGGTTGCCAGTTCTTCCTGTATAAACCTTGTTATTGTCAAATTATTTGCCTTTTCCACCTGTTTGGATGAAATTAAATAAGATTTTGCTGGACCCGATACGTTAAGGATACCTATCATTAAATGAACTATGTATCGGCCCACACTATCAGTAGTTTCATCTGCGCATATGTAAAGGTAATTGTTTGACACAGCCTTCTTAATGCTACTCAATGTTTCTGCATAGATACGGTGAATATAATTTTTCTTAAGGTGCTCTCGTCGGGAATATTATATTTGCTGGTGTACTTTTGCAAAAATAACTTGATATTTAAATTGTTTATTTTATGTAGTGGAATATCTGCCGACACAAACATTAGGCACAAATCTTTATTAAATTGTTCTTGTTCCGATTTTTTGGAGGTTGATGGCAAACATTGCGGTAATGTTTGCTGACCCTTCTTCGCCAATTTCATCTTTGATAGTTTTGCAGCATGAGATGGAGTTTTAATATGCTGGTCGACTTGAAACTTTCTCTCACTTGTAACCTGCATAAAAATATCACATCATCAGTTGTTTTCTTGTAAAATAAGTGTTAGTAAAAGATAAAGGAGTAATAAAAAACTAATGTGTAAAGAGTTTGCGAAGCAATCAGAATAAACGGTATTTAATAAAATAACCAACACAACGCTTCGACAAATAATTTTATTTAAAAATCATCAGCAGAATACGGAATATCAGATATTCCGTATTGTGCTGATGATATGCACAAAATACGCATGAAATATACATCTCATTTTACTCATTTTAAAATGAAATTTTAAAATAAAATTATTTGTCGAAGTGTTGTATTGGTGATTTTGTTAAACATCGTTTAAAAACTATAGATTAATAAGAGGAAATAAACTTAAATTTTACTTACAATCTTGCTGCATGCTACGCAAAATACTTTTTCTCCATCCATACGCAATTCTGAGTAAGGTGCAATCCATCCAGCCACAGTTGCTATTTTCGGCATTTTTGCTATTATAATTAATAACAACCCACAAGTTTACACTTCGAGAAACCAACGTAAAAAAAAACGTTTAAAATAAACAAGATTGCTTTCGAATATGGGAATAAATTTCTCCGAATAACAAAGAAACACCTGTGCTCATAATTTTCTGGATAAAATGTATTTTTGTATTTATTTAGAAGTTTCAGGGAATTAGCTTTTCCTTGAATTCTGTCCCGGTCTAGATGTATGGGAACAGCATTAATAAATTTTTGGAAGCGCTTATCGGAAGAGTATCGAGAAGAGGCTTCATGGAATGCTAGTTTTAATTTAAAGAGGGCTGTTTAACTCTTTGTTTGTTACAACCACGACATATTTTTAGTAATGCCTATCCTATAATAAATTACATCCAATAAATAAATAAAACTCGGTTACTTCAAATATGCTGAATTACTACAAAATATGCAAATAATATACAAAATGCATGTATTATGCAAATATGCAAATTTATGCAAACTGCATATTATCCAGCCTTTAGTTATAACAATGTGCTAACAATCTATTTACTGTAGAATAAGAATAAAGATTGTAACGAACCACCCGTAAGATGGGGTTGAATTCGCCAACGCCACCCACGCCCTGTGCAACAAAAGACGCAGCTTCCCTTTTTCCGACTTTTCTTCGTCGGACCATCGTGGCAAACGCGTCGGGTTTAAAAGTCGTACCTTTTTATCTTATTTGTTTGTTATATAGTACTTAATAAATGTTTAGTTAACGAATAACAAGTGTCGTGTGTTATCTCCGTTACAAGTGGCGACCAACGTATGGGCGCGAATTTATCGAAACCTCAAATTTAAGAGAAAACACGCCCGTTGTAAAGTACAAAACCGACGCCGATTGTGACGCAATATACATCAGACATTTCAGTTTCCTATCCCACTGAGGAGTCGGTCGTTTGGAAATTGCAAATACTCGCTTTGTGCAGTCAAGCGAGAATAAGAGCTGATAAGAGCAATTCGGGAGCAATCGCTAGTTTATCAAGTTCGAACACGTGCGTACTCTGTAACGTGATTCGCGTAGCGAATTTTGCGCGCGCCCGCCCTGCCGGTAAATCACTAGTCTGTTTAGGGATCTTTTCACTGTCGTATTGGCGCGCTGGGAATAGAGAATTTTGACGTTTGACGTTTGTTTTGCTGTTCGAAGACATTCAAAACAAATCGGGAAACGGTAATCGGACGAGCGCAGATCATTCCCTTTACAATCTTCGTTGGTTAAGCAAAAACAACACCGCAGGAACGATGGGGAATGAAAGAAGCCCTGGGTAACACGTCTGGATCGTCGAGCCCTACAACGAGTCCTGGAAAATGTGGAAACTTTGCGGACCGCAAATCGAGATTTTCTGGAGCGAAAGAAGAATGCATTGAGGCATTCATTGACGCTATAAGTATCTACAAAGATTGCGTGGGTGTTTCCAATGAGAACGCCCAAAAGGGTTTACCTATGCTGTTGGACGACGTGGCCGCCAGCCTGTTCAGAAAATACAAAACACACGTCCAAAGTGCGATTTTTGTAGGAATTTTGGACATGTGCAACAGGGCTGTCGAAAGTTTGCGACAAAATTCAACCTCCAGCCAGTGGTGCGAGAGACACATACAAAACCAGTTGTCTCTGCAGAAGCCAGGAGCCCCTTGGTGTGCTATGGGTGTCGTAAACCTGGCCACATTAGGTCACAATGCCCCAACACGAGAAGGGAAACTGTCGCAATAAATTCGCTAGAAATTTGATCTGCAAGTTTAGAAGGTGGTGAACACAGAGCCTTAGCACGAGTGACCATTGGAGGGAAAGAAGGGTTGGCATTTCTCGATTGCGGAGCCGAACAAACTGTTGCCGGACACGCCCTGCACCTGCATTTTGTACGAAACAAGGTACCATCGGTGTGAAGCGAACAGCTGATGACAATGGCTGATGGAAAACCGAGACAGGTGGTCACAGAGAAATTCTATGTAGATGTGACTCTTGAAGGCTGCAGTCTACGAACAACGTTCATTGCCATTCCCGGACATGAAGACAGCAAGACATTTTTGGGGATGGATTTTATTGTAAAGGCTCAGATGGTGCTAGATCTTCCGGAACGATTCAAAGACTTGGTACTCGCTGGTGAGAGAACCAAGTGCTGCTGGTATGACCTTGAGTGGTATAGAATTGGAACCACTTCGTGATGATGAGGGCATAAACCTGACGACGGAGGAGAAGACCCAAATGTCTACATTTCTCGGTAGAAACAAAGACATTTTTGAGAAGAGTTTGGAGCCAACGACACATGCCGAACACTCACACACACACACACATCAATTTGACAGATGACTATCCCATCGCAGTTCCACCATACGGGTTACCCCTCTACGCAAACGAGTTCTGGAGGTTGAAATCCAATCTATGCTAGAGTATAGGGTGATTGAGGAGTGTGACTCTCCATACGCTACACCTGTAGTTATGGTGCCCAAAAAGCAGAAGCACTACATGAGCACGATCTTCGAAGCGGCTTCAGGCAAGTCCCTGTTCGTCTGCAGGATAGGGACAAAACAGCTTTCACGACACCGTTTAGTCTCACTGGCAACGTTTCAACACCTCATCGACTGGTTTAAGACTGGCTTACCTAGTATTTACATCCTAGCTTACATGGACAATGTCATTATTTTATCCGACAGCTTTGAAACACACTTGGAGGACCTGCGACGTGTTTTCGAGCGCTTAAGACTATATCACTTAACCGCTAACAGGAAGAAGTGCGTGTTCGCGTGCCCCGAGGTTAAGTTTCTAGGGCACATAATAAAAGATGGTGGATTTACGACAGATCGAGACAAAGTGACCGCCATACAAAATAGACTAGCTCCATCGAACGTAAAGGAGATTATGTCCTTTTTGCAGACTTGCAGCTGGTTCCAAAGGTTCATCCCGGGATTTTCGGAAATCGCGCGGCCACTAAGCGAACTGACCAAAAGAAGGCGCGGTGGACTTGGAAAATACCGCAAGAATACGCTTACCAAAAGCTGAAACGGCTTCTAAGCAGTGCTCTAATCCTTCGACAAGCAGACCCATCAGTACCATATAGAAGACGGATGCCAGTTCCTACGCGTTAGGTGCGTGTCTCCTGCAGGGGAGGGAGAAGATGAGAGGCCTGTCGAATATGCTAGTCATCTTCTAGCACCGGCCGAACGGAACTACTCGACGACAGAGAGAGAGGCACTGGGCATTGTATTTGGCGTGCAGAAATCTCGAGGGTACCTGGAGGGCGCCTAGGTGATCGTAGCATCGGATCATCAACCTCTGAATTGGTTGATGACCCCGCAATCACCATCAGGCAGGTTAGCCAGGTTGGCACTGCTCCTCCAATCATTCGATCTGTGCATCGAGTATATTCCAGGACGGAGCAATCGGGTTGCTGATACGTTATCTCGACCTTGCATTGATTCAACAGCCACTGGAATTGAAACTTGTCTAGTGTCCGTATCTCTACCAACGGTTCCCATAAAGCAGACGAGAGACAACCAGTTGAATGACCCAGAGCTACGCAAGGTAATCGAGTGTTCCGAGGCCCCGGCTGATTAAGAGCTAAAGAAGTGGACGGAAAGAGGTTATGTAATGGCAAATGGAGTACTCTACCGGTACAATCCAGAGAGCGATGCTGATGAAGCTCAGTTGATTGTTCCCGAAACGGCGATTTCAGAAATCCTAGAGGAGTGTCATGACTCCCCTCTCGCTGGACACCCAGGTATCGAAAAGACTCTAGGAAAGTGAGTCAGAGATACTATTGGTGTAGTATGAGGCGTGATGTTAAAAGCCACGCCAACAAGTGCATCGAGTGTTAAGAGGTACAAAGCCTCTAATTTGAAACCTGCAGATCTTCTTATATCACAAAGATTCGAAATCATTGCCATGGACCTTGTTGGCCCACTCCCACCAACTGACGCTGAGGAGAAATGGGTGTTTGCCGTGGAAGATACGGCCACGAGGTGGATTGAACTGTTCCCTCTGCATAAGGCTACGGCAGAGGATTATGCAAAGTGCCTTATCCGGGAGATAATACTGCGTTACGATACTCCTTGCCGGATAATAAATGATAATGGAGTCCAATTCGTTGGAGAGGTGATGCAACAAGTAGCACACTGCTTAGAGTTTGAGCAAGTATTTACCCCATTCTATTACCCTGCGGCAAATCCGGAAGAGGGGAAGAACCGGGAGCCAAAGGTTCAACTATAGATCATAGTAGGACAACACCACGAACGATGGAGCGAGGCGCTTCCATCAACTTCGTTGCGGAAATCACCCCGTGCCTGAGGACAATTGCGGACACATTGGATGCTTGCCCGTGAAGCGCAAGACGTGAGTCAAGTTCGAACGAAGATGTACGCCGTCCGTTGGCGACTTCCCAGTGAGGATTTCGAGGTTGAAGATTAGGTCTTGGTCGATGTCCACGCTTTAATCAACGCTGCGAAGCTATATTCGTCGAAATTCGCCCCGCGACGCGACGGATCGTATCTCATTCGGGAGAAGATTTCCCCTGTCTCCTACGTGATTACTACACCAGAAAATCCGGAGGTACCCCTGAGAAAGTACCATGTGTCTGCTTTGGGGAGGTACCGTGCCCATGAAGCGCGAGGGGATCCAGAGCAGGTGGCTCCTATTAGACTGCGGGGCCACGCAAAATTTACCACGCAACTACCGCGGACCGAAGTGGAGTGCGATCCTGATAACCGGCATGATTGTGCAAACGCCTCTGTCGATGAAACGCCGTCTACCAGTCGACGCCCACATCGTCCCAGGAAACCCTGCACGGCAGCCTGCTGCTAATCAGTAATAATCAGTATTTGCATATTTTTCCAGATATTGGATCCCACCTGAGAACAATTCGTGGCATCCAAAGGGGGAGACTGTAACGAACCATCCGCAAGATGGGGTTGAATTCGCCAACGCCACCTACGCCCTGTGTAACAATAGACGCAACTTCCCTTTTTTCCGTCTCTTCTGCGTCGAACCATCGTGGCAAACGTGTTGGGTTTCAAAATCGTACCTTTTATCTTATTTGTTTGTTATATAGTACTTAATAAATTTTTAGTTAACGAATAACAAGTGTCGTTTGTTATCTCCATTACAAGATATTCTCTTCATTTAATCGTAATGTTCGATTGTACATAAGTAAACATCACATAATTTCGACACTTGTGTTCTCTCGTCTTCATAACATAATCTTGAACATAATGTGTACATAACTAACATCCCTCACAACTAACTACACTTCGTTGTTCCCTACCAACCGGGCCAGTATGTCCGACTTAAAATTACACGGCAAATTTAAATACAAACTTCTGAATACTACATTACTTAATAATAAATTGTTATTAGGAGAAAATAACAGATATTAATACCTCTCAATACTTATTGTTAGTAGCATATTACTTCACATAAATATAATCAAAAATTTAAAAATTATACATATACATAAAAGTACGAATATTCCAAACAATGACGACGGTCCAGCGAATCGGTCGGTGATTTTTGATTTATTATAGGGAGAAGTAGTTTGTCTTGTATGAGTTTTTAGTAAATAGAGAGATTGTTTGAAGAAGCGACACTTACCGTCAGCGGAAAGATAATGTTGATTTTGGGACTTGAGATAACATGGGTGTCCCTTCCCCGAATAATTTTAAATCCTTGTAGATAGAAACATTGCCCCGAGTTGTAGAATGGAAATTTAGTTTGTATGAAAAAGAATTAAATAAACCACGGTTCATTTGATAAGATATCGTTTGAAAATGCGGTCCCGTTGCTAGCAAAACATGTGTCACCAAAATTAATTAAATAATTGGGTGGTGAGGAATTCATCGATGTATATGGTGCCAATATAACGGTGCTAAAATATTGTCAGATTATCAATAAGTTAAGTCTTTTTATTTATATATATTTATACAAATGATAGAAAAATAACTGAATCTTTGAAATTCAAAATGTTGTAATTTAAAATAAATAGAAATAACAACACCGGAAAACGTTGAATAGGTAGTGTGTTATAAAAAATGAACATTTCTTACTTAGCATTTTAATTGAGTCATTTTTCTACCGAGTGGGTCCCATCGATCTGAGCGTAATTTAGTTTTGAATTTACGTAAATTTCCAACGTTTCGTGGTTTACAGTTTTTTTGTTGACGTTGTTTTACATTGTAATGGAATTGTTGCTTCTTGTAATGATATCTTAAGTATATAGTACTCTAGAATAGATTAGCGGCATTCTGACCAGTACCGCGTATTTTTAACAATAGAGAAATATCCCGACGACACACAATGAATTGCCTAGCTGGACAAAAATATTTTTTGCGCTTTGATTATTTTGGCCATAAACAAGGATAATTTGTAAGTTTTATCATTATTGAAACTCGCTCAGTGGCTAAGTGGTGAAACTCGCGCTTCACATTGCGAAGGCTCGGCGTTCAAAACCGGTCGCGGCAGAGCGTAACAGTTTAAATGCCTAAAATGGAAGTAAGGAAATGCCACTAGGCGGACCAGGAGCGGTACGGTAAAGGTAGAAAGGGTAAAAGAATATATATGTATATATATATATATAATTATTGAGTAAGTATACATTAAATAAGAAGTTTGAGGAATATACATAATTACTAATCAATTTTAAATAAAACACTTTTTTAATTAGATATAATTTTATAAATTTAATGTATTTTAAACTAAAACACAAAATAGAAAACAATAAGAAGACATGAAATTTTGTAATACCAAAACAACTATAGAAAAAATGAAATTATAAATTAACTGTACAAATAACATTAAAAAAATAATGTCATGAGATGAATCATCACACTGATATTCAAACGAGTCAGGTAATAATCTTCTACGTCACATAGAAGAACTTTGCTTGAGACCTGACCTTACTTATATTGAAGGAGGGACAACAACACTTTTGCCAGTAATGCTTGTTTTCTTATAGTGGGTGCCTGCTGTGGTGTACCCGGAATCTACGACAGTGCTTATTTCAAGCCTTTTCAGCTTCTTCAGAGGACTGTTTAACCTTACTGAGTAAGTTCTGTAATTCGCTATGTGTTATTTTGGTAGTCGCACCACAGATATAACCGTTTTGTGCAGGATGTGTGTCAGTCAAAGCGTTGCATATTTTCCGTTTGTCATGGTCAACGAAAGTTGGTGTTCTACCAGCAACACTACAAGCGAATTGACAGTACAAAAACAACAACGATATGATAACACTTGAAGTCCCGCCTTCATAGACCACTTCCGCGTAAGAGTGCCTAGAGCATTACAGATTTCTTTTTGTTTTTTCAGACGATTCAAAACTTTTTCTGATCGCTTTTGTGACCTAACTAACAATCTGCCACTTTGGCAACTGCGGTCAATTCACTAGCACTGCACAATTGCACTAGCTTTCAAACTTACATTTTTTTGTCGTATAAAACGAGGAAGCGCAAGGCCGATGCATGGACACTGAAAATTGTATGTCTGCTCCCTCTGAACAACTTTTATTCTTATTTAAAAATCGATTGATCGCCATGCTCGATGCAGACCATTCTTCGGTAAATTTTGAAGAAACACTTGCAATTTTTAATTGAATGTCCCCAATAAATCACGAGTTATATCATAATTTAGGAAATCGGTCTTACCTTAAAGTATAGATGGGCAACCTCCGGCCCACGGACCACATGCGACCTCGAGTAAGATTTGCCCGGCCCGCTACTGAATTCTTTCGTTGCATATTAGTACGGCCCGTCTAAACTTAATTCATAATAAATCATAAGAATACCACAAAAATGTATATTTTTCAAGATTACTCGCAGCATAAAACTTCTACAAAAAAGGTTGCTCATGCCTGCCTTAAAGTTACGTTACGTTACGTTCAAATGAAGTTTTCTTATGTATTTAATAGCATAAATATCACTTATAGTACATTTATAATAACTTGTATCCTTTTGCTACAAATATACGTTCAAATATGGTATTGTTATAATTTTCAGTAACTTAGTAACATTTTTACATTTTCTGCGACGTTAAAATGTATGACTTATCTAAATCATAATTGAGTACTAGCATGAGTAGCAACCAATACATGTATACATATTTATATAATTCTTCTTATTCTTCTTCGAGAGGGACTATTATTGAAGTTAAACGAGTTATTATCGCAAATGGGAAAATCGATTGATGCACAAACTTGCGTATTTTTATAATCCGATTCCCTGTGCGACACTGGAATATTCGGACAATAGGTATTTTTTACTACATGTCGGATAAAAGGCATAGTCGTTCAAGAGGTATATATTACTAGTAAAATACCGAACGTATATATCTGACATCTGGCTGTGTGTGTGTGTCACTAGAAATAATGAAGAATACCAACAACTTCAACAAAGAAGATGGGTATAGATTGAGTAAAACATTAAGACTGGACCTGCACAGAAGAGGCCGAAAGAAATCAGCCAATAACAGATATGGCTGCAGCAGTGGCAGATACGGTCCATCAACCCGAATCGGATACTGTATAACAGATCGAGCCAACGTAAAGGTATTATATAACTAGGAGCAGAAGACGATTATACCGGTCTTTAGAAAACTTCTGAAGAAGCTGACAAGATGATCAGCGAAACGACAAGTAACGCAGTGTAACAAACACCGCAAAACTCAGAAGATATCACTTCAAGGGATAATATTTATAAGAAGACTTAAGAAGTTGTAATAACTAACTATCTATATGAAATGTTTTATTAAGCTTCTTAGGCATTATTTGTAACAATTGAGAATATGAGATACGTGAAGTACGTGAATACATAGGTAATACTATTTCTATTATATGTAAATTAAGGCACCGTACATCTTAGTTGACTATAGGACAAGGAGAATCCTCTATTTCCTATATCATTTGCTTCATTTCCATCCGTAATAACCGACAACACAAATGGTTTTGAGGCAGCTGAAACAGAAAAAGTTTTTAGTACCTATAATAACCACACTGCAACTACAAAACCTTATTACTAGGGGCAAGTAGTTTTGAGCAAACGCTCCCGACCGTTTAAACCCCTCTCGCTATGCAAGTAGCAAACTGCTGGAGGTTGTTTGCTGTGTTTGTCAATTGATTTCCAATGATATGGCGAGAACCCAACAATCATTTTGACGATTGCTATTTTTGCATGACAAAGACTGAACGTTATTCCAAAAAAGAAAAGCACAAGATCGAATATCCGAATTTGCCTTCTGCTATAAGACCTGTTCTTCACAATGCACACTTATCACTACCGACTGCGCCTTTGAATTGGCAAGATATGGTTTGGGGAGATAATCGAGGCAGTAGCGCATCGTCAGCCAGCTCCGAAGAAGAGTTCACCGACCCCAATTTTATGCTACGTCCCAGTTCCGGCGAGCCACAGTTGATTGTTCAACGTGAGTTAAATAATTTAGTACGTGATTTAGGGTTGTCAGTCAGAACTTCTTGTTTCCCGTCTTAAGTTGTGGAACTAGCTAAAGAAACAAAAATTACGACCTCTTTTTGCATATCGATAACTGTTGGTACGATTGCACGCTTTATCTACACGAATTACGGCAAATAAAAGCGTTTAGCACTAATTTAATTTTACATATTTTGAATATTTTGACCTTTTTCCATATGTTTCGAATATTTTAACATATTTGAAATTGTTCGACATATTTTTCAGTTTGAAAATCACGTTATTTTTATAAAAAATATGGTAGGTGATTTTCTGGGAAATTTACATTGTACGATTACCGATGTTTCGTTAAATATAATAAAATAAATATTACTTAAGTAGAGATTATAGCTTTTTCCAAGAAATTTATGTTTCTAAATTTTTGTAAGAAATTGTTAATTGCATTCAAACTTCAAAACGAAATACAGCAAACGCTCGATAACATAAATACCCGATATTGGAAACATTGCGCTAATGTGAACACAAAATTCATAGTATAGGATTATAAGGAACCTCAATAACGTAAAAGAATTGTAAGTTCGATAACTCGATAACGTAAACGGCGGCGATGGTCAACGAAGATCGAATTTAATCGGGGCGGATCTAGTGTGTATATGTACGTTTCGCAATTTCCGATTGCCTATGAATAACTTCGAGCGTTACAAATTGCTTATTAAAAGCCCAGTTGAACTTAATTGTGTACACTCCCGGAATAACTAATTACTATAGCAAAAACAGATGCTTAGTTACGTATACATACACTTATAATTGATTTTGCAACTTTGTTGGCTGAGATTCGTTCTTTAATACATGATTATCACTATTTTGATTTATTGTTATCCTTAGTGTTTACAAAAGGTTGTTCGAATATTTTTGTACTTTTTCTTGGTGTATTAAAGACGTCTTTTAATAATTTGCTTATTAATAATTACTTTCGCTAATGTAAACATTTTGATAATGTAAAACACACTTGGTCAGAATTAGTTCACGTTATCGAGCGTTTGCTGTATCATATTCAATACCGAAGAGCAAAGATTATTGTGTTACGGTTTGTAAAAATAAAAATAGGAAATTGAGCGAATAAAGGTGAGTTCTGATTCGTTAAAAATAATTAGGTAGGGGATGTATACGTTCCAGCACTTATCATTTAAAAATTTTCATCATTTACAAACACCGAATGAAGTGAAGGGTTACCGAGTGTTATCCAAAAATACCAAAAGTGAAAAGCGATTTAGTAGCCTCCTGGATCAAGACCATTCCAGAATTACTTCTGAATGAAGAAAAAGCAATCTGCAAACCGTGCAGTAAAATTTTACAAAACAAATTTATTTTATTTATTTACTTCAAATTACATGTTTATTTTGCAAATTCTAGTCCGCCATACAATTGGTTCAAAAACTTGCTTTGGATTGCTGAATAAGATTATTTTCATTAATAAAAGTATTTTCCCTTAATTTCAAAATCATTTCCTTATCTTACATCTAAAAGAGTGTATACTACTATTCTACTATAATTTTCTTCTTTTATAGATTCTATGTGACAAGAAATCCCAAATTACTCGACATCTCTCGACTGATCTTCATAAACAAAAACTAGAAAAATGATATAATCAAAATTAGTGCAAATGTCTGTAGGTCAGTCATTAGCAGGTTCATCTTCATCTCCAAAAATTAGTGAACAAGTATTTAATTCGGAATTAACCAAAGCTTTGTTTTCTGCTAATATCCCACTTTATAAGTTACAAAACCTAAATTTTAAAATGTTTTTGCAAAAGGTATATTTTAGTCAAATCTCAAACATATAATCCGATCTCTAGTTATTACATAATGGAAATTTAAAATCATCTATACCACTTGCCCATTCAGTGACAATGAAACTTAGCAATTTTACTGGGACTGAGTGAGGGTTTACAAAATATTGGTCTTTTCTTTGTTTGTGGAACAGTTGTGCAGTGAATGAACATTGTGTAACCAAATTTTGTCGAATTTAAACCGGGAACTCAAAATGTTAAGTGTGCCCCTTCTACATCTCTTCACCAGCGGCGGCTTGTGATACCGTATATTCGAAGGTTCAGCGAATGTAGCAGTCACTCATTTATGCTTATTGCTTTTAACAATGCCCTTGTAAACATGAGAAGATGTTAACTTTTTGTGGTATTTCTTTTATGTTAGTTATCGTTATTTCAATATTTATTAATTTTAATAGAGAAACTGCCCCAACCCCGTTTGAAAATTTCTTCAAGGGTAACCACTAAATTTTTCAGAAAATTGATTTTTTGTTATTGTTTAATAGATGCTTTGAATCATCTGGCATATGGGGCAAATAGTTTATTACCTACAAGAATATTTTTCCTTGAAATTTCGAGCTCTTCCCCTAGCGCGCCGGACATCTTCGAAGCGACTACTAGCGTCAAATAAATACCTGCTGGGAAGGTATAGGTTATGCTCGAACTCCTCTAATATACGAACAGATGTCGTTAAAACATGTTTATGTTCAGTTAGAAGCATTTCCGCGCTTAGTTCAGAAGTGAGAAGTACGTTATTTGAGCGCTAGTACATGGGACGGAATCACCCTCCGGAAGAGGAAATCCCTTCTGAGCAGCATTTCAGTAAAATCGTTACGACCTGGTTTTTATACGCGACAAAGCAAAAAACGCACCCCTTAGCCCTCCAGTGGCGTCCTTATATTTTTACCATCGGTCAGCGTTGTAGTAAACCTTTTTCACCCGCTATCCTAACGCGAAGCTAGCCATTTCTTTCTGCGTGTTAACAGGTCCTTCCGAAACAATTTCACAACTACCTGCTCTCGAACGCCGTGTTTCCACCTTTGTGATATCTTCCGGAACCTTTAGTGCTCTTTTCGTTATTCTAGTTACTTTTGTCTGGCGGAACTTACTATTAGCAAGAAAGGGCGCAGCAAAGTCCAACTCCTAATCACTAAGCATCGTACCCAATGTAGGGAGTTCTTAGAATTTGGCTATAATCTTTCTATTTATATGTAAGTTATATATAAATTTTCATCAAAATTACATATTGGTTTTTAAAAATAATCTCCATTTAATTAAGTACACTTATCCCAACGTGAAGCTAATTTTTTTAAACCGTTCTCAAAAAAAAATTCGGGGTCTAAACAATCCACCTATTTATAGTAAGTTGTCCCTCTCAAATCGAACAGCTTGTATTGGTTCTTCCAAATTTGAGAGCAGCTGAAAATCACTAGGGACCAGATCTGGCGAATAGGGTAGACGAAAGCAATTCCCAGCGCAATTCGTTTAAAATATCTTTCGTTCTTCGGGCGATGTGGGGTCTTGCATTGCCTTGTTGCAATACCAGACCCTTTCCGGGCCGTTTCTCCCAAAGCGACTGCCGCAATGCGCCAGATAGAAGATTAGAATAGGATCTGCATTAACTGCAGTACTTTTCAATAAATAGTTCCTAAACGTGTAATTAGAAAACTACTTTCACTATTCGCAGACGGGTTTCGCGGGTATTCCGCTCATCAGTGCGACTTTGTGAGAAGTAGTTTTCATTTCCAGATAAGCACTATATATGCTAGTACGTTTGATGTTTGTACATATGAGAATTCAATTAAGAAAATGCGCATTTAAGTACATATTGGGCGAATTTTTTAATTGAATACCGCGAAACACGTCTCCGAATAGCGAACGTAGTTTCCTAATTACACATTTTTCCACGGTGGGTTAGCCGAGAAGCGCGACAGCAACTACTGCGGGAGTCTGTGGCAACTTAGTTGTCCACTCCTGTAGAATTAAATAGCTGCAAAAATGCGCATTTGAGTACATATTAGGAGTATTTCTTAATTGAATTCTTATATGTACGAACATCAGCTAATGAAAGCAATCCCCTCGCAATTTCAGAATACAATACTTTGCATTACTTTTTCGACCGACGGAACTGCAGGTGCTTTAAGTGCAGTCCTTTCTTTTGGTTTGCGCTATTTTTTCGACTGATTTTTAGTCTCAGTATTGAAATAAAGTATCCATGTTTCATTAGTAGTTATGATTCGTTGCCAAAATTGGTCGCCGTAACGTACTAAAAGCTCTTGAAGTTGGCGGCATGTGTCGGACCTTTTACACAGCGGGCTAAAACCTTATTCACTCCCAAACGTTTGTGTATAATCTCGTGAGATTCTCCATCGCGCGTATCGTTTTTAGTGACATGCCGCCAGCTTTAAAACAACCGGTTCCATATATACCCTGCAGACCTTAAACAATTTCTGAAAGTTTCACACTCCCTTTAAATAAAAATATTTTTTGTGATTTTGTTATATCTTTTATAACTGCAAAATCAGTGATACGGCAGTACGTCTGTATCAGACTTGCCTCTGACCAATAGCGTGACCTGTCAGATTTACGCAATTGAACTACAGCCAAATTCCTAGAACATTTGAAACATCCCTCGTAGTTTGTGATAACTTGTTCAAACCAAGTAAACTGGAATTACTTTTTTATAGGTTTAATATGTACTTACATGTTAAACTCGGAAGAGCGTTTCCACAAAATCGGTCCACGCCAATCCCAATAGGATTTGGAATGACTATAAAATCTGTAGTACAGTTGGTACCCCTTATTGAATCCGTAGGTAAGCCTGGGTCTACAGATAGACCAATGGTATTCCGACTTACTGTGAAAGAATATGGGTCACCAGAAGATTGGCTCCATCTAATAGAGCAATAACCGGGCTGTGCTACTATGCATACACCGTATTTTAAATTAGCAATTTCTCTCGTACCAGGGAATCCATTATTATTAAGATTGTTGTTTATTGTGGTTCCGTAGTTAAAACTTTTAACTGTTCCACTTGCGCCAGTATAATACATAAGACAACCCGTAGGAGCTACAATAAAAACAAAGCATTAATAATCACACTATACTAAATAGAAATGGCATTCATTGCCGTTATTACTGCCTTATTATTTGCAAAAAAATCCCAACGCTCAGGAAGAGCAGTTCAATTTTGGGGAGATTTTAGAACATTTCTATATCGTTAGCAAAAAGAATTAGTAAACAACATGTATGTACACACATATGTAAAACATCATTAAGTGTACTATAGAGCCGGTACGATTTTTTTGAGCTAAAACTCCTACAAGGCCGTTACATCATATCTTGGAATAAACCGCACTCGACGGCGTGGGTCTGCCGCGATTAAATATATGCAAGCACTGTCGTGACTTAAAATCTAGGAATTGTGGCTGAACCAATACATTACCGGCTATGTACCTACTAGATATCTGTGACATTCGTGCGGGAAAACGACCAAAGACGGTTTTTGTAAATTTGCACAATTGATTGTCAAGAATTTTCCGGATAGTGATCTCCATGGGCGTAGCTAGGGAGTTTTTCCGAGGGGAGGGAGCAGTCGGCCAGCTGATTATATATATATATATATATATATATATATATACGTCAGAGGATCTTGCTAGGAGGGGCAATGAATTTTCGAGGGTGGGCAATGCCCTCCCTTGTCCTCCCCTAAGATGAGATTACTTGAGATGGCAATGATGCCTGTTCCACCGCGACCTTTCCAGATCTATTGTGGTCTTTATGCCTCCTTAAAGTAGGTACGTTCTCTAGCTTTATTCCTTTAATTAGACTTAACAGCTTTGAGAGCGGTTCTTCCGCATACGCGTAACGGACTTGAAGCCCTTGCTCCGTAATGCTGTTATATTCCTCCATAAGAGACTGGACTGGACTGCCTTAAGTTTTGCCGGCTCTATCTGGGTGACTGGATAGTCGTTGCATACTACCGCGATCCTCTCCAAAGCAGCTTCCTTGAAGGTTAGAGCTTCTAGCCTCTTGCTTTTTGGAAGACCTGCGGGAGTACTGCTCTCTGACTTCCACCCCTTCTTTACATTTAGTAGCCTCCGCCGTCTGTTGGGGCCTAACTTCCTTATCTAGACTAAAACCTGGCCCCTTTTTGCATGCCTAGTGAAGTTGGCTCTTTTAGCACGTATGTAATCTTGGCCCTGTTTCACAAGCTTTTGCACTTTAGCCTTGGAAATTCCAGATAGCGTAGCTATAAGAAGAGTAGCTAGGGAAGTATCTGTTCGCCCGATCGGAGCACCGCTTGATCGGATAAGGCTAAATACAAGGTGGTTTCGCCTGGTGCCCCCAAGGAACGTTAAGTATCGCACACCCCTGCAGCCACGCAACATTCGGCACGTTACCTTACACCTTACTTTGCTTTTATCTCGGGTACCTCGGGAACGCTAAATTCCTGAACTCACTTGTTAAACTTGTTAACAGTGCCCTCCGCTAGCTATGCCCATGGTGACCACATTCCAATCAGATCGAGACATGATCGATTACTTGCGTGATCTTGTTCACAATTTCAATTACTAGTTTATTCGAAAGTTAAATTAACAAAAAATAGTTACAAATAAAATAGAAATAGAATCCAAGTTCATACATTACTTATGATGCTAATTTGTGTGCATTAACCACGAGCATTTTTTTAATTTCGATAAACTGTTATTTGATTAATTGTTGATTCGATAAATTATTTTTCGATGAATTGTTTTCGATAAATTGCATTTCGAAGAATTGCTTTCGACAAATTTTCCGCAAAACATGTATAAACAAACATTTGTTTTTATTTGGAAACTATCAACAAAATAACTAAGGACTAGGACTTCTTGATATATAGGATCTGTAAAAATGTATACAACAAATGTTTTAATGTGCAACTGCTGATTTATGCAAACCATTAAAAAACATTATACCAAGAAATCTTTGTCAAAACCTTAACATCTCTGTGTAAGGACTAGAGAAAACCCAAAAGAAAAACCTTGCCAAAGGTTTTCTTCTTATGAAATGAAAATGACATTTTAATAATTTACTATATACGTACATACACTTAAATTCTGAACATCGGTTCTGAAATTAATAGTTTGAACATCTTTTTGTATATTTATCATCTCGTATATTGATCTTTTTTATAATTACTTTGTTTTTCTTAACAATTGTGTTTTCTAAATCAAAGCAACGACCTAAATTTCTGTAATGTTGTGTGACAGCAGTAAAGCACGTAAATCATTATTAAAGAATACTTGTGATTATACACTCTTTTCTTTAAATATTCTTTTGTCTGACCGATGTAACACCCATCACAGTCTTTACAGTTTGTTTTATATACTACATTGCTTTCATTTTGTTTATTTATTTTACATTTAGTGTTAGTAAAAAGAACTTGGTTATTATAACTTGAAATGAAACATATGTTTACATTGTTTTTATTAAATATTTTTTTATTTGTTCTCTTAGATGTTTTTTTTTATAAGGAATAGCGTTATAACTTTTATTACAATTATCTTTAGTACCTACCTCCATTGCATACTTTATTAATTATGTTTTTTATTAGTTTTTTCGTAGTTATTAGTAAGTTATTTTTATTAAAGATTTCTCTAACTTTGTTTAAATTCTTTTCTTTAAACCCTGGATTACCTAATCTTACCGCGTTTTCAACTAATCCGATAACTTGGAGATTTCCAAAAATTAATTTAAACGCCTACCTGTATTAGTAGACTTCATATGCCAATTTCTTTATTTTACAATACCGTTATTGTGCATGACTGTCACGTGCAGTAAATTTAATCTTATATGATAGAGATCTACCACTAATAGGTCAATAAAACAAGGCTGGTTTGAGCGATAGTTATATTTTCAGAACGTTTACAAACGTTTTCGGAACACCTTCGTCAGTGAAAATATAACTAGATAAATATATAAACAAACTTTTGTTTTTTATTTGGGACTATCAACAAAATAACTAGTGACTAGGATTTCTTGATATAGAGGATGTGTAACCAACTTTTATATATATATAAATTATAAAAACTAAATTAATGTGTAAATGCAAATTAAGTAAAACCTTATATCAAAAAATCTTTGTCGAAACCTTAACAATTCTGTTCAAGGACTAGGGAAAACCAAATTCAAAAACCTAGCCAAAGGTTTCCTTCTTAAGAAATGCAAATGTCATTTTAACAAATTGCTATATACATTACTTAAATTTTGAATATCGGTCCTGAAATTAATAGTTTTAGTGTCTTTCTGTATATTTATCATTTCATATATTAGTCTTTTTATAATTATTCTCTGTTTTTAATATAATTGTGTTTTCAAAATCAAAGCAATGCCCAAGATCTTTGTAATGTTTTGTTACAGCGGTCATTGCACCAAAATCATTATTTAAAGAATACTTATGGCTATACAACCTTTTCTTTAAATATTGTTTCGTCTGACCGATGTAACAACCATCACAGTCTTTACAGTTTATTTTATAAACTACATTACTCTGATTTTGTCTAATTATTTTGGATTTAGTATTAGTAAAAGAGATCTGTTACTGTAATTTGGAATGAAAGTAATGTTTATGTTGTTTTTATTAAATTCTTTTTTATTTTTTCGCTTAAACCTTTTTTATAAGGAATAGCGTTATAACATTTATTGTTATTAATTTTAATTGCTCTATTATATAATTTGTTAATTCTATTTTTTATTATTTTTTCATAAAAACTATTTGGATAATTATTTTTATCTAAGATTTCTTTAACTTTGTTTAAATTCTTTTCCCTAAATTCAGGATTAGCTAATCTAACCGCTTGATCAACTAAACCGGTAACTACATTAATTTTATGTAATTTTGATGTTTCTGAAAAATAATTTAAATATCTTCCTGTATTGGTAGACTTTATATGCCAATTTGTTTTCACAATGCCGTTATTATGCATGACTGTCACGTTCAGGAAATTCAATGAGTTATTAGATTCTCTCTCATATGTAAATTTTAATCTATTATGATAACTATTAAATGAATCTAATATCTCATCAATATTATCCTTTCTTACGGAACAAAAACAGTCATCCACATAACGTCTGTAAAAACTTACACTAGAATTTAGTTTTGCCAAACAAGTTTGCTCTAGGTCCTCCATTACCAGGTTTGCGATAACTGCTGATAATGGAGAACCCATTGCAGTACCGAAAATTTGTTTATAAATTTTATGTTTATATTTACAATAAATACATTCCTCAGCTAAATACTGTCATCATTCAGTTTGGTTTCCATTAGCTCTCTAATTTTGACTTCTATCATTTTGGTGTATACTTTAAAGGCTGTGGACGTAAAGCAGATCGCTCTATAGTTTCCGCATTCGATTTCATTCAATCTTTTGCGTATATGAAATGGACTCAAAAATAAATAAACAGTATTAGAGTTTTTGAGAGTTTTAATAAGAAAGGATCTTTTTAAAATTTATTCGGTCAACCGACAACGTGAAGATACTTTCCATCTTTACAATATAATGTGGACTAAATAGAAATAATAACATGGGCACAAAGTAGCACATTTGTACTGACATAAAATGCATAAAATTACTAACTATATAGCCCTTTCTTACTTAATGTTTACTTACTCACCTAAAGATGGGCAATCACAAGCTAATTGAGTAATTTTGATATTCCAGGAACGGGGAATTCCTTCGATACTGCTTGTAGCTATGATTATATTTACGTCATTGTTTCCATTAAAATTTAAATAAATATGTTGACCACTATTTTCTCCACATATTGGAGGTACAGTTGAGGCACCTCCAATTATATTTATGGAGTCCAACACACAATTTCCACTAGCATTAGGTTGCGCTAATACTAATGTTAAAAAGTCAATTCGTACCTAAAACAAGAATTTGTTTAGTAATATAATATAATAATTTCACAGCTTTATACAAAAGAAGTGTACGAGCGCGGCTGCAAAAATGTATGCGACTAATTCCATCGTTCCTCCGCCAATGGAGTTTTAGGACCAACCTGCGAGAGCAACGATGTAACGTTCGTGACTACGGGGGTCCCCACAGAGTTTAGTGCTATCACCTCTCCTGCTCAATATTTATGCCAATGACATTCCCACCTCATCACGCGTGAACGTGAACGCGATGTACGTGGATGACGTCTGCATTTTCACCTTTTTCATAAAGTAGATGATTGTTGAAACCAGCTTACGGGAATTTCCGGATCAACTAAAGTCGTGGTATACAATTTGGATAATTTCTATCTATCCAATAAGCGCGGTGTTTTCTCAACAGCGGAAAAGAAAACATGAAGACCAATTGAACTGACCATTCGGGCGAAATTGTGTCTTAGCACTTTGAAATCAAGTGTCTTCAGATCAACGTGGGGTTCGCATGTGCAATGCGCAAAGATGGGTTGATATGGAAAGGCGTCGGCCTTTGGTGCGACATACGCGGGATGGTGACTCAGTATCATCACTCTTATACTTATTTACGCAACTGTTGTTTGCCACATACCTATACTCGACTCGCCGAACAAATGCAGTAGCAAATTATGGCAACCTTGCAATGCAAATGTCCGACTCACACAGCATAAATCACATGTCAAAACATATCAAAATAATAACCTCATTTTGTATTTGACAAATAAAAATTGCAAAATAAGTACTAAAATAATTTTCTTATTTCTTCAAGTATGTTTTGTTGAATTAAATTATGCATCTCCAATATATAGAATTATATATAGTAAATAAAAAATACACAATGGTTTTAAAAGATCTATGTAATATATAAATACAAAATAAGGAAACAAATAATTAATTTTTTTTTTTTGGTACGTATTTATATAAGAAACAGTATCCTAAAAAATTAACTCACTGTACAAATAGGTATAATCAAAAATAATAAATTTTATACGTATTACAAAAATTTAATACAGTAAAGGAATTAATTATGACACTCTAAAACGTTCTTAACATGTATCTTCTTCGCTATTAGATGATGTAGATGAATCATCATTAATTGTAATGATTAACGGCTCTATGTGTATATCTATGAGATTGTCAAGTTCCCACATTTCCTTCTCTGTTTGAATAACATGTTTAATAGCATTTTGCCAATTTTCAACAGAAATATTGTCAATACCTCGTTGAAATAATTCTTTCACGTCTGCCAATTTAAATGTGGTGTTATGTCTCTCAACATACCCCTTCACTTGTGCCCATATTAGTTCAATCGGGTTTAATTCACAGTGATAAGGGGGAGTCTAAGTACCTTTCTATTAGTGTTTTCTATTAATTCATTAACAGCATATTTCGGAGGGCCAGATAAATGTTCTTTAATTAAAGCTAACAATTATGCTTTTACCATGTTTTCTTCATATGCAATACTATTTTCCCTCATCCAGTTTTGCATTTCTAATTTGCGACTATTAGTTGTAGGTGGCTTATTCAATTTACGACTATGGTACGGAGCATTGTCAAAAATTATAACGCAATTTTCTTTTAAATTGGGGAGAATACATCTCATCCACTCTTCAAACCTCTGCGTTCATGTCTTCATGATAATCTCCTGTTCTCTTTGATTCAAAGAGGAGTAAACCATTTTCTACAAATCCTTCATCCGAGCCAATGTGTGCAATTATAAATTTTTTGCCTTTGCCTGAAGGATTTTTAAGACCTGTACTTAAATCTTCTATAAATGCTTGTCTTGCAGTGACAACAGACATATTTGTCCATACTTTATTTACAGTATGTCCAGCATTTACCCAAGTTTCATCCAAGTAATATATCGGGGTACCATTTTCACAATATTTCTTAATTTCACGAAGCTATTTCCGTCTCCAGGTAATAATCTCATCTTTTTCTTTTAAAATACTATTTCGAGCTCTCTTATTATAACTACAAACATAATTATCTTATGATTAGTATATAGAATTTAAAGTAATAAATATTTGTACCGAAAGTTTAGTTTCTTTAATAATGATCTGAGAGTTGTAATTTTGAAATTAGGAATGTCATCTCTTTCATTTATCACTGTGAGAACTTTTTGAACTGTTGGAGGTTCATTTTTAAAAAGAATGAATGTACAATTCTTCGTATAGCATTTTTCATTTCATCATCCACCATATCTAAAACAGCCCTTTTTCTATGATATTTTTTGGTGGTTGTAATTCGTGATTAGTGTTATATTCTTTCACAATATTGTAAACACTGCGTTCAGTAATTCCTGTAAAAGATACTATAATAGTTACTATGATTTGGTTATCGTTTTTGGAAAGATACCTGCTGCTTTGGCTGTCATTTCAACACTAACAATTTTAGAAGTGCTAGGCTCTTCTTGAAATGTTTTAAATATATTCAAAACCTTCTGCTTATCTTCTACCGTAAAATGTTTTGAAACTCTCTTCTTAGGAGGTGAGTTTTCCATAATGTAAGTATATACGATATTATAGCAAGAAATAATGTATAACCTACAAAACAATAATGTATTATTGGTGCACTAGAACGATCGATAAATAGTCTTCAGAAACACTGGTTTATGAAATATAATAGATAATGGATCATTTACAAAGAAAGCTAATAAAATCTAATATTCCAAATGCAATATGGATTCGATTTTTATTCTATTGTAAGCGGCCACCCTGATCGACCAATTACAAACGTTATTGGTTATGTAACCTATTAAACACACATTGTTGCCATAATTTACTACTGCATTTGTTCGGCGAGTCGAGTATAGGCTACAAGTGGTTCAGAACGAGACGTTTCGCATGCAGCGTCACGTTCTCATTGGAATGTAAAAATGATACGACATTCGCAGCGTTGAGGATTCTATCTAAACTAAAGTGAGTGGAGTAGCTGGGAGCTCCTCACATGGCGGAAGAAGTAAAAGATAGTTTCTAGTACTTTGCATACGTAAGTAATCTACCAGGGGATAATGCAACCTCGTCAAAACTTCACGGCAATAAGGAACCTCCTCAAGCCATCACCAATATTGCCGGAAACAAAGTTCTGCACTATGTGAACTTGTTTAGTATTTGTTGCAAATATGTTAATGAAACCGGTGTTTCCATGGCACCATATATACTAAGTAATTGTAATATTATAACAAATAAAAATATAGTCACCGTTGGTATATTACTGTCATATACTGCGTGTGTTTTAGTATTACATTTTTACTAGTTAAGTTATTAAATCCATCTCATATATATATATGAATATTTCCAAATTGAACAATATTTAAGATAAATACTACTAGGCGTACACCATATATTTCAGAGGAGACCAAGCAATATCCACTTTGTCTATGTTGATATTCAAATATTATTGCACAATAAGAAACATTAGATTTTCCCACGATGCACGCGAACCATCGCCCCACTAATTACTGGGGCGCTTAAAACCATGTAAATGTATTTATTGTAAGAGGATAATAGTACATTGTGTACCTATGTATGTTCAGTTTTTATATAGTTTTATTTTGTGTAATAATTCTACACTTTGTTATACATTCAAAGAGGAAAACATAACTTACATAACCTTATTTGAGTTTACTATACTATTTTACCAATTTAGCTTTATGTTTCAAAAACTTATTACTATTCAAGGCTTTGGTAAAAATGTCTGCTATCATTTCTTCTGTTGAAAGGTATTCAATTTCAATTAGTCCATCTTTCAGCTTTTCAGTTATGAAATGAAATCTCATGTCGATATGTTTACTGCGACGATTGAACTGTCTATTTTTTATTAACGTGATTGCACTTTGATTGTCCAATTTCAATTTTATTTTAACTGTTTCACTAACAATTTCTTCTAGTAACGTTTTTAGAAACAATAGTTCTTTAACACAATCCGCAGCTGCGATGTATTCCGCATCGGTGCTTGACAGCGCTACCACTGGTTGTTTACGTGAACACCATCTGACGGGTCCACCACAGAAATATATGTATAACATACCCTGATGTACTTTTTCTCGTCTCGACATCTCCTGCAAAGTCTGAATCACTGTAACCAATTAGTTTATATTGGTAATTTTTACTAGCTTTATTGTACACTATTCCATTAAGTTTGGTTGATCCTAAATACCTCATTATTCTTTTAACATTGCTGACGTCTGTTCTCGAAGGATTTTCAAATTTTCGACTAGCATAGCCAACAGCGAAAGCAATATCCGGTCGGGTTTTATTTGACAAATATAGAAGACCACCAATTGCTTCTCTATATGGAAAAATGTCCTTTAATTTTTCAGAATTTTCGTTTCTATTGTTGTTAATCATTGGTGTCACTGTTGGTTTTGCATTTTCCATGCCATATTTTTGTAAAACTGTTTTAACATACACTTCTTCTTTCAACTTGGTTTCTTCTTGTTCTTTAAGAATTTGCATTCCCAAAAATGTGTCCAGTTTATTAAATTTTGACATCTCAAATTGTTTTTCTAATTCTTCCAGTAAATTATTAATTTCTTTTTCATCTTTCCCAACTATTAAACCATCGTCTACATATATAGTTAAGAATAATGTCCCTTCTTCATTTCTAAAAATGGACTGTTCGACTTTCAATAGGTTCAATCCCTTTTGTTTCAAGTAATTTGTGAACTGTTCATTCCATGTAAGTGGTGCTTGCTTAAGGCCATATAGAGCCTTTCTTAATCGACATACATTATTTCATTTTATTTCGTATCCTTCAGGCACCGACATATAGAGGTCTTCATGCAATTTACCATATAAAAATGCAGTTTTTATATCATTTTTTTGTAATGTAATTGTTTCTCACTGATAGAGCTAACAATAGTCTCAATAAAGTCACATTTACTACTGGACTGAAAATTTCTTCAAAATCTATACCCATTTGTTGTTGACATCCTTTCACTACCAATCTAGCCTTGTATTTTCCGTCGTCTTTGATTTTGAACACCTACTTGTTCGTCAGCATCTTTTATTGTTAGTTTCTTCAATATCCACATAGTCCCAAGTTTCATTTTTGCTTAATGACTGTTTCTCTTCTTCTATTGCTTTTTTCCATTTATTTTTGTTTGGTCCATTCATTGCTTTTCATAAGTCAGTAGCACATAATTCTCATATATTTCTGGTAATTTTATTTCTCTTCCTCGTTTATCCGTCTTTTTTGCCGTTCTCCTAATGTGTGTGTATTTTCTTCCTCCTCAGTTTCTGTTTCAGTTGAATATTCATTGACTATATTCTGCTCTTGATTTAAATCTTTTGCAAGGTCATTATAGTCTGCCTCAGCTTCCTCTTTTTCTGGTTCTATTTCTATGTTAACATTTCCAGGGACTGACTGTTCACTTATAATTTCGTTTCTTGGATCACTAAATACAACATCTCTATTCTCTTTTTCTCTTCATCCCAGAGTCTATAGCCATTAAGTACATATCCAACAAAGACATATTTTTTGCTTCTCTCATCTAGTTTCTTCAAGTAGCCTAGTACTTTCGCGTGAGCTTCACTACCAAATATTTGCAATCTAGACAAATCTGGGTTTTGGTTTGTTCATAGTTCGCATGGAGTTTTTTTACTGCGTTATCACTTCTTATTTTTGATACTCTATGGTTTTTAAAAGCTTCCATCTCTTCTACATATTCTACATCAAGTATTCAAGTACTTCATTTTTGTTTTCCATGAAGTACACTACTGTATAATGCGTAAAATCGTCAAGTACTGTTAAAATGTATCTTTTTTCCGTCCCAAGTTGGTGGATCTATGGGACCCACTATGTCAGTATGTATTATCTCAATTGGTCTTGTACCTCGTTTTCTTTCACTATTAAACGGGAATCTAATTTGCTTAGATTTTAAACATACCTCGCATAGTGCTTGGAGATAATCACAATCTCGTTTATTTATGTCCAATCCAGTTACCATTTTAGTGTCTATCATCCTTTCCAATTTTCTGACACTTATGTGTCCCAATTTTCTATGCCAGTCTTTTACTTTTTCTTCTTTACTTATTACTAGCATCCTTTCTCCACTTTTTTCCTTGATATTTACAGAATAAAGACAGTTGTTTCCCTTTTCACTTTCTAACACGGTTTTGTTGTCCTTTGTTTTGTATACCTTATTTTTCCTAAATATAACCTCACCCCCTTTATCGGTAATTGCACTGACTGATAAAAGGTTTGTACTAAGTTCTGGTACAAAAAGCACTTTTTGTAAAATACAAGCATCTGTTTCTATTAATCCTTTACCTTGAGCTTTCATTAATTCATTCCCTTTGGCCACACCAATTTCTGTGTCTATATTTTCAAAATTTCTAAGTAAATCTCCATTATTCACCATGTGAGAGGAAGAACCCGATTCTATAACAAATACACTATCTTGCTTTTGTTCTGCCATTTTTACTTGTTTTGTAAGAAATGTTACTTTGCTATCTTCTTGTTTTGGTTTCCCATCTCTACAAACCTTTTTTATTCCTAAAATAGCAATCTTTCTCAGTATGATTATCTTTTTACATATATTGTACATGCTTCTTTCAAAGTACAATACTTGGCAAAATGACCATTTTTACCACATCTATAGAATTTCACTTCTTTGCTAATTCCAGCGGATCTTTCACTTTCACAACATTTAGTTATGTAGTTTTTTCGATAACATATTTTATGTACCGCAGAAATAGATAAAAGCGGGACAAAAAAATTTTATTGGGACGGGGACCATGCTAGATCAATTTTGTGTTCTCGAAAATCCCCAGATACTAAATTGCATAAAAATTGCTAGTTATTTTCGATAACCAATTTCATATACCGCAATACCAGAAATGTGTATAAACCGGGTCAAAATGGATTTTCCCGGGACCGGGACCATGTTAGATCGATTTCTCGTCCCCGAAAACCGCCAGATTCTAAATTTCATCAAAATCGTTAGAGCCGTTTTCGAGAATGAGATGTAGATTCCGCGTCATTACAGTACATAACAACACCATTACCGATATTGAATTTATCACCGGCACAAATCTTATTCAATAGAAGATTACGCACAAAACTACTAATCACAGAAACGTACTTACAACAAGAAAGTCAAAATAATGAAGACTTTCATAGAAAATTAATGCAGAAGCAAGGAAGATACAAATATTATTATGACAGGAACGCAAAAGATTGTTGTTGTGCTTACCGAATCTGGTATACAAGAGTAGCGTGGTATAACAAGCAAAATGTAAAACTACTTACTTGGCAAATATTTGAATTGCATTTTTTATGGTGTGCATGCAACTATTACTGCCGTAATAGGGAGCTGGAAATCCACGATTTATGAAATAGGTATTGTTGAGTGAAGATGAAGTATCACAACTCAGTTGCACTAGAAACACATATGCTAGAAATCAAATAGCTTGATATTGAAATATACGTACCTACACAACATACGCCAAGCTTGCTAGCACAAGTGCCATCAGTAAAACCTCCTTTGATATCGCTACATTGCCGCTTTCGGTAACACGTTCCCAGTAAACCACTCGATCCAGTGCATACGCTATTAGCAAACTGTACAACACCAATACCAATTCCAAGCAGCCTACCAACTTAAGATAAAAAGAAAATAATTATTTTATAGACAGTTTTATTATTTTGCATGTGATTGTAATATTAAACGAAAATACGATGAAAACATTACTGTTCCGAATTTTTGGACGACAGTGCTACGGACGGCCGAACTAACTTTTGATTGAACCGTGTATAATCGTCAAATAAATACATGAACTTTATTATGCCCACAGATATAATACCACTACAGACAAATACAAAGAAAGTCAACTGAGCTACGTTTGGATGTACAAAGTATACAGTGTGGAATTAAAAAATGAACTCAACTGTTTTTTTAAACCCTGGATCACTTCCGTTTTAATTTTGAAAAATACACATTAATATGTGCGATTACTCTGCCGACTGTCATTCGTTTTTTTAGTTGCGACTTCATCCCAAAATTAAACGACAGTATAAATTTTTGGTAGTGGAAACCGAATGTGATTTTCTTCCCTTCATAATAATGCAAATAAATCATAAGATTCGATAACAAAAATTCCGAGAAAAATCGAGCTAAGCATTAATGTAGAGTCGGTTTCAGATTTGATGGCACTTGCTCAGGTGACGAGTTTGAAAATTGAAAAGAGTAGGACATATGAAACGGGAGGAAGAGCAATAGTTTCGACTATGACGACTAAACAAACGGAAGACAACTCAGTAAACATTTTTTAAATTTCGTGGATAGTTTAAATTGATAGTTCCAGCAATAGTTAACATATTCAAATGAATTGTGCTTGGAAATTGGTGAGTATGTCCATTATTGCCGAAACTACCAACTTAAACTATCAGCGAAATTGGAAAATGTTTACTGAGATGTCTTCCGTTTGTTTGTCACAGTTAATAAAATCAGCTTTTTCCAAAGGTCTTTGGGTTCAGTCTTCAACTCAATATTACGTAAGTTGTTACAAAATGAACTTAAAAAGTAATATAGATAAATATAGTGTTCCTTATTTAAAGGTGAAGTTGTCGAACCTCGACGGCAACTTCCAAAGCGAAGGAGGAATTTGTTATTACGGTAAATAATGATAGTGATAGTGACTTTCTTATGGATTATTCCTCAGACAAGAATGTGTCATAAAATTTTATATACATATTTTTCGATTCCTTGGATTTTATTTCTTTTTTTTTTTTTGTGTCAATATTCATTATTATAATAATAACACATGATTGAGAATATTTCATTTCAGAGAAATTAATCAGGAGAAAGTAGATAAATAATTAATTCACAAATATATTGTTGATGGCAGTGTTGAGAAGGCTCAGCTATTATATTAAGAACACAGATGCAAACAACCAAAATGATTTATTCGAATACACGTTTTACATGTGTCACTATGTTGAAGGATCTAAATTCAAAACTACTAGATCATTGTGTTTCATGTCATACATGTGACAGCATCAATACATCCAGGTAAATGGACTTTCATATTGCCTATCTAACACTTCTCCTCGATATAAAAGTCTACAGAACTTTCACTCACGATTCTCTCAGCCCACATAGCTTCAAACACTTCAAATGTTTCTCCTTGGGTAGTCCTTTTGTCATCATATCTGCTACCATGCTGTCTGTGGATACATGATGAACGCTGATTCGTTGATCCCTTAAAGCCTCACGAACAAAATGATGTCGGATGTCAATGTGCTTGCTGCGTGCGTGATATGTAGCATTTTCAGCAAACTTCTTTGCTCCCAGGTTGTCATTATATATGGTCCCTGCAGCCAGATTAGCGAATCCTAATTCTACCAAAAACTCATTCAAGTAGATCGATTCCTTCGAAGCTTCTGTGAGAGTCATATCTTCTGCTTCAGTCGATGATAAAGCCATTGTCCTTTGCTTCTTGGAATCCCATGAAACAGGTCCGTCGCTTAAAAGGAAAGTATATCCCGTGTAAGAACGCCTATCCATTGGGCGGTTTCCCCAATCGGAATCAACATAGCCTTCCAGACATTTTGAGTTTCGTTCGAAAACTATTCCGTAGTCCATCGTTCCCTTGAGATATCTTAGGACTCGTTTAGCAGCCGTCCAGTGTTCATTGTCAAATTTGTCGTTGAACTGGCTAAGACTGCTTATAGCATGTGCGATGTCCGGTCTAGTAGAGACGGCTAAATACATCAGCAATTCCACCAACTCTCGATATGGTAATCTTCGCACTTCTGGGTTTACTTCGAACTTCGGTTTGTCTAACTTGGAGTTTGCGTCAATAGGAGTGCTTACTGGCTTTGATTCCTCTATAACAAACTTCTTCAATACGTCTTTGAGATACCCCCGCTGGTTCAAGAAAATCTTGTGCTTTTCCCAAGAAAAATCTATTCCCAGGCAATATTTGATTTGTCCAAGATCTTTTGTCTCGAACTCACGTGCCAACTTCTTTTTGATTGTCTCCGTCAACTTCATGTCTTTGGATACGATCAAAATGTGATCAACATAGACAAGAATATAAGAGAACACTTCTTTCTTTCTTATGTAATACACACATGCATCGGGATTTGTTGGTATTGCTCCAAGTTCTCGCAAATATTTGTCCAATCTCAGATTTCAATTCCTCCCAGCTTGACGAAGTCCGTAAAGCGACTTTTTAAGAAGACAAACTTTGTTTCCGGTTTTTAATTCCTTCAACATAATACTTGACTTTTCCTTAAGCATTTTATCCGTGTGCGCTATCGTTTCAAGCGATTCCTCTAACAATTCGGGGGTTCCATGAACAATTCCTTCTCGATGTTCCCATTTAAGTCGTGGTTATATCCAAATGTTGAATGGACATATTTTCGTGGGCTGCAAGTGCCATCAGCAAACGGATGGAGCTCCTTCGGGCCACAGGAGTTTCGCTGAAATGAATCCCAGGACGCTGTGCGAAGCCCCTAGCGATTAATCGGGCTTTTCTTCTTTCCAGTATTCCTTCGGAATTGTACTTGTTCCGAAGTACCAAGCGACTTCCTATTACTTCCTGGTTTGCAGGGCGCTGAACTAACTGCCATGTATCGTTCTTTAGGACAGATTTAATCTCCGAAGTAATGGCTTGCTGCTATTCGTATGCATCTTCACCAGACATGGCTAGCTTCAGTGATATCTCAGCCAAACCTGCAAATTGTGGTTCATTTATTTCTTGCTCCTCTTGGACTTCCTGGTACTGAAGTCGAGGTCTTCCCCTCAGTCCAGTGCGTACCTTTCTAGGTCTTCCGGGTCCTCTTGCTGATGGAATGCAATCTACATTTGTCTTCGGGTTTACTTCGTTGTCGATGACGTCATCTTGTTCGTCAACATCGACTTGGAGTGGAGTCAAATCGATCTCTAATATGCGATCTTCGGATGGGGTTTTCACAATATCATCACCCAAGTACAGGTCCTCGGGTATGAAGTCTTCAAAGGTTGTCGGAGCATAAGGAAAGGTATCCATAAACCTGACGTCTCTGGATATCACGATCTTTCTCTCTTCAGTCAACCACATTCTATACCCTTTTGATGATTCAGAATATTCCATAAAAATTGCTGGCTTTCCCCGGGAATAAAATTTCCCTTTGCATCTCACCCAAAACATCAGCGCTGAACCACACGTCACCTTTCGCGAGTATCTTTGTCGAACTATTGTTCGCGAGATTTAGCTCGATGCTACTGACGTCTTCAGTGTTGACAAAATCGCGAATCGCGTTGCTTAGATGTGAAGTTGCGCCACTGTCCAAGCACCATTTTCCGCCATTTTTCGCGTTTGTTGCCTGGAATACGTAGTCGTCTTGTAATCCGTTTGATACACAAAGACCCGTTTCTTCACTTCTGCTCGCGTTTTTTCGATCACGGTCACGTTTCTTCGAACAATCTGCCGCTTTGTGTCCTGTTTTACCACATCGATGACAACGGTATTTGAATTCACTGCCGGTGTTCATGTCGGTCTTCTTCGAAGGGTATTTAGGTTTCCGTGTGTTTTTTCCACTTCTATTAGCGTATAATGCGTTTTGGCAAGCGGTGGATACAGTATCGTTTCTTCTCGCGTCGTTCTCTTCAACTATTTTTATTCGCAACACTTCTGGTGATGGTAACTTATCACGTGATTCGATAGCATAACGAAAATTTTCAAAATTCGACGGTAAACTATAGAGTGACATTATCGATAATAAATCGGAATTAATGTCCACCTCCATTTCACCGAGTTTATCTACCACATCGAAAAATCCGCGTATGTGTTCCCGCACGTCACTGCCATTTTCCATGCGTTGCAAAATCAGCTGCTTTAACAATTTTGCTTACCGCGCTGGTCCCTTCGATTGGTAAATATTTTCGAGTTATAACCACACTTCTCTCCACGTTTCACAACCCTTAATTTGTTTCAATTCATTAGGGTTTATCGAAAGAATAATGTCTGATTTCGCCTTGCTGTCGTTTGTGCACCACAATTTTGCAGCGATCGCGGTTTTCTCGTCATCTTCAACAATATCCGGTTTCACTGATTCACCGTTTACGTATATCCACGCATCGTTTTTGACGAGTATTGCTTGCATCTGCAGTTTCCACGTGTCATAATTTTCTTTATTTAGCGGTTCAATGCGAGCTACGTTTCCTGGACTCATAACGTGTTGATGGCAGTATTGAGAAGGATCAGCTATTATATTAAGAACTCAGATGCAAACAACCAAAATGATTTATTCGAATACACGTTTTACATGTGTCACTATGTTGAAGGATCCAAATTCAAACCTACTAGATCATTGTGTTTCGTGTCATACATGTGACAGCATCAATACATCCAGGTAAATGGACTTTCATATCACCTATCTAACATATATAATTTTAGTTACAGTATATTTACAGTATTACGTATTAAGGGTTATAGATGACTGATCATTGTAAGAAGTAATATTCATTTTCCTTATTTTTATATATTTTTAATACCATTGCACACGCTTCCTGTTTGTTTATTTCTATCATTATCTTCTATCTCATTTACTACATCCAGGACCTACAGCAGGACGCTCGTAGCCACGCGGCTTTGATTTCGCCGTCCTCCGGGGATACCTGAAACCGGGGATAGTAGCGAACGGTTATGTACATATATGAAAAATTGAAGCAAAATTAAAACAGGAAAGAACGTGCTATATAATATATAATATTTATTTAAAATTACCATGAAATATTTACTATTATGCTGTTACACAGATAAGATTTAACGTAAATAATAATTATACAATAATTATATACAAGGCAAGGAACTATAAATGAAAATAGAATTGATAATAAAAACTGAATATTTTAATACTTATTAGGCAGTATCAACCAAGAACAAAACGTTTTGTCTTCTGGGGCTACATATTTAATCATCTTTTCGAGTCTTTTCGCAATCGATTCTTCGCTTAATTGCAAAGAAAATATTGTTATTGGAAGTTGTCGTTTTTGTCTTTTCGTGTCAGTAAACAAATAGGTTTCAACGGTTTCAAGTCTTTTGTTATAGTGCGAATAACTTTATCCCGCGTTTCATTATTGGCATTTTTTTAAATGTTTGGGCCATACGGAATATTGCAGAAAATTTTTCATGACAGCGGTTTCTGTTGAGTTTCCACCTCGCCACTCTCGTCTGCAGTGGCGGTTCGTCAGGGAGGCTAGGTAGGGCTAGTAAAATAAATTGTGTTTATTGTGTATTAAAACAATGTTTAAGCATTGGTTATATACTAAAATAATGCAATTTTTACAACGAATTCATAATAAATAGCATATATATTCATTACTTACTTTTAAAATGCAAACAAATTTCCAATAATGCATAAAATTTTCATGCACGCACTATAATAGCAAGCGCGGAGGCTACCCACAAATCTGGCTCCGTGCTGATATTCATGACGATGATGAGCTGGGTTTTCACTTCTTGAAGTTGGTTGAAGAAAACACAATTTGCAGTTCGCCACGTTTTTTATTTTTAAATAATTGTTACATACAAAAAGAAAGAAACCGAACACGTAGGAGACATTGATAACCTTGAAACGGCATGAAAACTTTACAACATTAAGCATTACAATTTAAAATAACATATAACAATCACGCGTCCGAATACGTTGTAAACCTCTTAGCGTTATGGCATGGTAAAAACTGCTCTCAAAATTAAATTTACAAGCTTTTATAACTTAAAGTCTCTAACATTCATAATGCTTGTGGGTTCCAGTTTCTCGGAAGGTCACAACTCGAGAGATAATAGAGAAAGTTAGAATATTGACAATAAATAAAATTTCTAGGTACTTAGGATGTGACGAATGAAGCCTAATTGTTCGGAGAATCCTAACACCAGTGTTAACCGATGTTGTCCTTGTAAGTGCATACATGACAGAAATATATGTATAAGGCATGTTCGTGGGCAGATTTTCGTGACATATTTGGCAGCAGTATACACAACAAGCTTTCGTAAAATCGATTACAACCGATCAACCGATAATCACGTTCAGCGTGGTAAACAGTGTAAACATAACACATACGCAGGCGCAGAAATACGTTACTGGGGTGTGCGTGAACTAAACGTATTTCAGCTTTTTTATAGGTATGCGTTATATATTTAGGTTATGAGTGCATACTGCTTTTTACGGTGAAAATGTATGAGCGGAGGCTCCAGTCAGATCGAATCAGATCGGGAAGTTGTCGTTCATTATCGTTCGTAAAACGTTGACCGTTCACTCAAACATATGATGGTGCATCTGTTATGGCAGGTCATTCAAATGGTTTACAAAGTATAATAAAAGCAATTGGTCTTCAAGCTCTTTTTGTATATTGTCACGCTCATACTTTAAATTTAGTTTTGAGTAAAACTTGTAATATAAACAAAGAATCTAGAGTTCTCTTTTCTAACTTAAGCGGATTTACTGCATTTTCTTCAAAATCAATTAAACCAACAAACATTTTAGATTCAATATGCCACATTAGCTTACCAACTACCTCTAATACAAGATGGAATTTTACATTGCGTGCAGTATTTACTATACATTTACAAAATTAATTGTTTTGTTTTTCACTTTATAATCGACAGTGATGATTTCAGAAATACTGCCAAGACTATAAGAAAGGCAGTAGGATTAAAATATTACCTAACCAACGCAAAATTTTGTTTTTTATTAGAGATTTTTAAATTGGTTTTCGAACAACCCGAGGTTACATTTTCAATACTGCCGAATAAATTAATTAACATCAATTTTGCGCGTAATCGTTTGTTAGCCCTTATTCAAACTTTACAAGAATATAGAAATAATGATCGGTATTTTAATGATATATATATAATTACATTTTAACACAGAACTCAGTTAGAAAAGGCATAGATCGTTCTATGAATCGGAAATATAAGAGTATAAACAAATTTTCGATACGGTAATCGTTCAGATGGAAGTTATATTTCAAGATATGCACGAGTTATGTTTCTTCGATTTATTGATTTTTGACAAATTCTTAATATATTTAAAAAACTTTCCCCAAAATTTATTACAAAACCTTTTACAACAATATCCTTGTTTTGATGAAATTCAAATAAGAAATGAATTATCTGTGTTGTATCATGATCCTCAAATGTTCGGAGAAAGTAAAATTCCAACTAAGATGTTAAATTTTATCAATAAAAACGATTTATATGAATGTATGCCGGAACTGAGCAAACTTACAAGCATTGTCGTCACTATACCGGTAACTTCTGCCTCAGTAGAGAAGAGTTTTCCAACAGGTACCGTAGAATTTTATGAGTTACTATTATATTTGTTACTTATTATTAGTTTGCTATGTGTTTGTTATTATATTTAGAGACTGTTTTTAGTTTAATAAGAGTTTACTTTAAGTTTTTGTTATCTTTTTACGTATCACCTTACACCTTTTATCCATTTCCCTATTTAGACAAGATTTTACTCTCACCTTTACGTGGTTCTTGCTTGACAATAAATTATATTTTATTTCGATCTCCTTTTTATATCAGATTTTATTCTACACTTCCAATGATACAATAATAGGTATAAATATGTAATTTATTGAGCGAGAAGAGTTACAGTAGCCCCCTCTGCGCAAAAAGTCACGAGCCGCCACTGCTTGTCTGAGAAAGATTTGACAAGATCTTCCAGTTTCTCTTTGGTGAACACCTGATGCTGTTCCATTATGTCATCATTCAGTTCTTCTACGGTCATATCGTACACCTATTTGGTGCACTAAAGAAAGAACTTTGAATTCCGCAAATGAAACAGCCGTGACACACGCCTCCCGATTTGATTACAAAAACAGATAGACAATTTTTATCTTTGATTCTAAGAACACGGGGATTTTGTGCTCGGTAAACAAGTTTGGTCTAAATCATAAGACCATTTGTATTTCTACAAAGTACCGTCAGTCTATTCTTAATTGTTTTAAAGCCTAGTACTTTCTTTGCAGTCTTATAAATGTAAGTCCGGTGGGGCATTATTTTCCATATAAGGCCGGTTTCATGACAATTAAAAATTTGCTTAGGATGATAATCTTTTTCAGCCATAACTTGTTTAACTTTTCATAGAAACGACGCAGCAACTATCTTACCATTAATGGTAAAAATGTTTCTTGTCATGTCTTCCACACACAAATGTAATGCCTTTTTCACTGTAACTAACACCTTATCACGTATTGTAGCTATAATTTTGCAGTTTTGGGCGCCGTAGAAAAAGTAGGTAGAACATTTTCTTTCTTTTTCAACACTTCACGCATCAAAGATTCATTTTTTTTATTATAGATCTTGGCTACGGCAGCAGTAAGTTTTTTTCATTATTTTTCATTCATACTGAGCATTTTGTTGTTTGTTTTGGTTTAGAAGCCATTTTAAAATATTTACTTTTTACTTACTTTACTTTACTTGTAAACCGTTCAAACCGCTAATATACGTTGCTGATACAAACGTAGCTTATAGACGGTGCAGAACATTTCTAATATCATTTCTGCAAAATTATATTTTTGTACCTCGTTTGAGACTTATTATATCTGGTAAAATTCTTTTTTTTAACATAAAAGTTGCGTTTATTAACCAAACGCGGTTTTTGTTTACACAGTAGGGACTTGGTTGTGAATCTGCCTAAAGAGATATTTTATTCAAAATCGACATACCTTTGTGTTCACTGCTAGGAGTGGTACTATTAGAATTTGCTTCTGTGATATACAAAAACTTAAAAAGAAGCTTGTCCACAATATGTTGAGTTTCATTTTAACTAATATAATTACGTTTTCTCTGAACGAAAAAAGCGTATGACTGCTTATCTAAAATATTTAAACTTGTGCGTTGAGAAAAGCAGTTATAGGTACACATAGTTTAGACTAGTCAAATATACTGGTATATTTAAATTATAAAATTACACAGAGTACTTTCTTATTCCTCTTTATTTACAGTTATTAAAATTAGGGACCCGCTACAATTCATAAATCGGGCTATTTACACTGATATTTATTATTATTGCAGTAAAGATTCGAGTCTTGGTTTGAATAAAATAAATAGAATCTATACGCTCAAAGGAATTTATATACTATCTCAATTAGCATGGCTGCTGTGTATATGCTAATGAAAATCCGCGATTCCCAATATCTTGTAGCTCATTTCCATCTGTGACAACGGTGAGAACAAATGGTTTGGATTCAGCTGAAAAAGAAAAACGTGAAGCTATAGGTATGTTTTAGGATGGTCAATTTTTTCGAATTCGGAAATTTTAATCTCCCACGCCTGGAAATGGTTCTAATTGATGAACAAATAATCTCAGTAACAAATAAATGAAAAAGATGCAATAGGGGAAAGGTACAGTTTTATACAGCCTGTTGCATTTCATACTTTCTAAGATAATGCAACGTTTATATGAATATCGAACACTTCATTAGGCATTTTATATTTAAGTTAACAATGATCAAAACATAAAATATTTTTATGACCACATAAAATTGCAGAGTAGAAAAATTAAAATATATTAAAAAAACTGTTGTTTTATTTTGGTTATTTTATTAAAAAAAAACTTTTGATTCCACATAGTTCTAATATTATGTTAAATCTATAAATAGAAACAAAAAAAATATTCAAAATTTTTTGACGTGGCATTTGGGAAACGTGATTTATAATGTTTTATAACTTTGAGCAAAAATATTGTCTTTGATATTCACTTTTGTTGAAATTGTGATAAAAGTTTTCGCTGGAATTTCCTTTTTTAATATCATTAACATAATTTATCATCAACCATTTAACACTTTCTTAATTTGACTTTATTTTCTTCAAAGGTTTTACTTTTGTGACAAGCGAAATTTCGTCATTGAAACCACATTGCCCGGATTTAAATACCACAAATGGTTTACTATTTTATTACTTGTGGCTTGAGTTGTCCGTTTGTCAATATTTTGATATTCGCTTAGATCTTTGCAAAGCTTTAACTCAAGAAATGGTGCTTTGTTTACATATGGCGCGCTTTAAACTACGCTTTTATACGTAGTTTTACAAAAAAGGAATATATCGGCAATGCCTCTCTTATCTTTTGCATTAATTCAAATTGATTTTGAGAAAAATTTTTAGACAGTAAATTGCCTTAGACGTCGATAAAACAATTATGTTAGTAGATTGTTGTTCGATGAAAAGTGTAGAAAGCATGCTTATGGTCAAAGATACAGTGTCATATCCTCATGCGTCTGCTACAGCTGTCAAACTATGGACTATATAATGTCACTAATTTTGTGGGCATCAATTGCAGCTACTATTTTTAGAGTGATGATGTGCGCCCCATAAAATATTTCTCTTTTCCATTGTGACCAAGCTCTTCTTTCAAGAACCCTTCTTGGAATTCAACAACTGAATGTTAAAAAAGGAAATTCTTCCTGAATACATATTTTTATTTAAAAGTAATTCTTTGTTAATCTTTACATACAAAACCCTTCATCATTGGAATTAATTTAATAAGGATTTGAGCTAACTATACTCACATGTGACCGTTGGTAGAGCATTACCACAGAATCTATCTGTATTAATACCAATTGGATTCGGAATTACAACATAATCAGTCGTGCAATCGGTACCATTAACACCACCAACTGGTAAACCTGGATCAACGGATAATCCTATGGTGTCACCTGTGACAGTAAAAGAATATGGATCATTTGTCTGACTCCATGTAATCGAACAAAAACCAGGTTGTAAAGCTACACAAACACCATAATTTTCATGTACCAGCTGCCTAGTCCCTGGTAATCCAGTTGTAGCTAATTGAGCCCCATTGGCTGTTGAACCATAGTTAAAACTATTTACAATGCCACTTACGTCGGTGTAGTACATTAAACAACCTACGGGAGCTACAAGAAGAAGGTAATAAATGCATTGAATGTTATATGTATATTAGTTACCTAAAGATGCAAAGGCGCAACACATCTGTGCCACTTGTATATTCCAGTATCTTTGAAAATCTATCGAACTGCTGGTTGTGATACGGAGTGTGATATCTTCGTTTTCATAAAAGTAAAGATAAATGTGCTGTCCACTATTCTCTCCGCATATTGTTGGAACTATAGAAGCCCCTCCCACAATAATAAGGGAGTCGTATGTGCAGGTTCCATTTGCGTCGGGTTGTGCCAACGATAAAGTTAAGAAATCTATGCGAACCTTTAACAAAAGATGTTTATTATGATTTAAGATATCATTATACATAAAATTAATAAAGCGAAATAGCAGGTGCATTTCTTTAAATAAAAGCTGATATTACCAAGCCACAAACTTAATCTATGCAGTAGATTAGGATTGTAGCTATATTAGCGAGCTAGTGTAATTTATTATTATTTATTAATCAAAACACATTCAAATATACACACAGGAATCCAATATTTTGGTAAAGCATTATTATTTCTTTCCAAAATATTCGCTTTTAAGGTTTATAAACGTTTGCGTGCGTTCAAACCAATTTTCGAAACAATTTCCAGTCTGAAATTGGTATCTCCAAAACATTTTTAATGCAGCGCTCAAATCGCGTTGAACCTCGTTGGTTCTAGAAAGTTGTGGCGTATTCCACTCGCTTCTAAATGGCAGTAATTGGAATATAAAAACTCTAGCGGCGCGACCGCGAGTCATTCCACCTAGGAAACGGGAAGGAAGCGAATCTGTGTGTTGTGAAATAAAGCACCCAGTAGTGCGTAACTCCTTAGCTTAAAACGTGTTTGTGCGTGTTTAAAAGACATCTTCGTAACAGTATTTTGATTTGACTTGTTGTTTTTGTGTGCGATTTACTAGTACGAAAAAGAAGCGAAAAATAGACAGTGAATGCAGAACTTTCAAAGATGAGTGGAACTTCCAATATTTCATAATTAAGTTCAGTAAGAAGGCGCTATGTTTGATTTGCAATGAAACCATAGCCGTTTTCAAAGAATATAATATTAAACATCATTATGAAACGAAACATTTAAAAAATTACTCAAAATATACTGGAAGTTTGCGGACAGAAAAATTTGAAGTTTTGAAGCGCGGATTGAAATCGCAGCAATCTACGTTTACGAAGCCCAATACTGAACAAGAGGCTGCAACTTTCGTGTGGCTGTTGAAATCGCAAAACGTGGAAAACCATTCACCGATGGAGAAATGATCAAAGAATGTGTAATTGCAGTAGCCGAAGAAATGTGCCCCGAAAAGGTAAATTTATTTAAATCTGTCAGTTTGTCAGCAAACACTGTGGCTCGGACGGTAGAAGCAGTCGCTGAAAATATATCAACTCAACTGTCTGACAAAAAATGGACACCTTGAGTGGTTTTCTCTGGCCTTGGATGAGTCAACGGATGTGTCAGATACTGCACAGGTATTGATTTTTATTCGAGGAGTAGATAAAAGCTATGAAGTGTATGAAGAACTTATTGGTAGTATTCACGCCACGACTACTGGTGAAGATATTTTTAAGGGAGTTGAAAATGCCATTCATAAAAAGAACCTTCGATGGAAAACCTTGAAATCTATACAACTGATGGAGGCAAAAACATGTGTGGTAAAAGTAAAGGAGTGGTCGCTCATGTGTCAAAGGCTGTAGAAAATGATGGTGGTTCAAAACCGTTAGTCTTACATTGTATCATTCATCAATAGTCTCTGTGCGGAAAATGTTTGGATATGTCTGAAGTTCTAAAACCAGTCACATCAATTGTTAATTTCATCAGATCCACTGGGCTGAATCACAGAGAATTCCACGAGTTCACTGGAGAGATTGGAGAAACTGATTTACCATATCATACTGCCGTGCGCTGGCTTAGTTGCGGAAAAGTCCTTCAGCGCTTCTTTGAACTTCGAGCAGTGATCGAATTTTTTTGAATGAAAAGCATCATAATTCATCCGAATTACAAAATGGCGAATGGCTGTGGAAATTAGCATTCTATGTCGATTTGACAAAACATGAACGAACTGAATTTGAGGTTGCAAGGAGAAAACTAGCTTCTCCCTGATTTATACACTAATATCAAATCAATCAATATCAATCAAAATAAATTTTGATACTCGTCTCTCAGACTGCGATGTCATTGCGACTAAAATTAAGATTTTTCAAAATCCTTTTGATACGTACCGACATTGAAACCCTAGCCCCAGAACTTCAAATGGAAATTATTGATTTACAGTGCAATGATATATTTAAAAACAAATATCAAAACTCATCTTTGTTGGCATTTTATAAGAGTCTTCCACTGGCACCATTTGATAATTTGCATAAATTTGCTCGTGGGCTGTTTTCTGTTTTTGGTACTATTTACTTGTGTGAGAAAACATTCTCCAAAATGAAGTACGTAAAGAATGTTTACAGATCGAAGTTAACCGATGAGCATCTTAAATCTCTTTTAATAATTGGTACAAGTAAAATTGGTCCACAACTACAAACTATTGTCAGTGGAAAATCACAACTACATAAATATCATTAGTATTTTATATGTTATAATGTTTATATATATTTATAATGTTAGTGGGATTCATTTCAATTATTTGTTAGTTATTATGCTTAAGTTAAATTTTCTGGGTATTATACTTGTCATTAAGCTTTACCTAGCAAGACTACTAAACGTATAGAAAGAACGGAAGTCCAAGAAGGCGAGGTCGGAGGGCAGTACTCCCGCAGGTCTTCCGAAAGGCAAAGGGGCCGGAAGGTTTAACCTTCAAGGAGGCTGCTTTGGAGAGGATCGAGGGAGTATGCAATGACTATCCAGCCACCCAGATGGAGCCGGCAAAACTTAAGACAGGCCAGTACTCTATTATGGAGGCATATAACAGCATTACGAAGCAAGGGCTTCAAGTCCGCTTTAAAAATACATGTATATGCGGGAGAACCGCTCTCAAAGCTGTTAAGTCTAATTAAAGGAATAAAGCTGGAGAACGTACTCTAAGGAGGCATAAGGACCACAATAGATCTGGAAAGGTCGCATTGGAACAAGCATCAGTGCCACCTCAAGTAATCTAATCTAATCTACCCAGCAAGTAAATAAATCCGATTTATTATCATTCTGCGTTTTTATCCAACTTATCACAACAACAATAAGCTATTAGCTGTCACGGACCGGATTGATGACACTGGCGGGCCGGATTTGGCCCGCGGGCCGTAGTTTGGAGACCCCTGCTCTAAAGCAAGCATGTTAAACATGCGACCCACTGAGCATCTTCCTGCAGCCCGAATCAATTTTGAAAACAGCCAGATAATGCGGCCCGCGAGCTTGTTAAAAACCATATTTGAAAACGCGCGCGCACACACGTATCACGACGATTGATTCGGTTCTAGAAAAGAAGTGTCGAGAAATCACATTTCCATATATGTATAAGCCAAGACCGCTGGGTTGAGTTCAGTCAGTTGCTATAGAATTGCAAATTCAGTTGCGTACTTAGTGTTACTACACGTAACAGTACTTATTGTTATAAATAATAGTTTTCAACAAGTCTCTTTCAAGACTAAGTGGAAGTAAGAGGAAACTCGTATATGAGCATCGCACCTGTCAAGAAAAGTGGGAATTAGAGTTTTTTTTTCTGTGAAGTAAAATACAAAATTATTTGCTTGATTTGTAACAGTACAGTTGGTGTCCTAAATTATACAATATAAAACGTCACTATGATTGTCATAAAACTAATAAGTTTGACCAGTATATGTATAGGCACGATTAGAAACGAAAAGTTGAATCAGTTAAAATCATCGTTACAAAATCAACAGCTTATGTTTACATATTCAAAGCAAGAGAATGAATCTGCTGTTCAAGCGAGTTACGTACTGTCGGAGTTGATCGCCATACACTGAAAACCATTTGTTGAAGGTGAATTTATAAAAGAGTGCCTTGTAAAGGCCGCAGAAATCGTAAGTCCCGGGAGCATGAAGGTTTTCCAAATATGTCTTTGTCTCGGAATACTCTCGTTGAAAGAATTACTGAGTTGGCTGCCAATATAAATGATCAGATAAAAACAAAATCAGACTCTTTCACTACATTTTCTGTTGCCTGTGACCAAAGTACAGATGCGTGTGGTGTGGCACAACTGTTTTTCTTCGTGCCGTTGATAGAGATATCAACGTTTATGAAGAATTACTGGAATTAGTACCATAGCATGCTACAACAATTGGAGAGGATATTTTCAATTCAGTTTAGGGACTTTTGCAAAAGTACAAATTAGATTTGTCAAAACTGTGTTCTGTTGCAACAGACGGAGCTGTTTCCATGACTGGAGTAAATAATGGCTTCACTAAAATATTACAGACATAGATCAAACCAGATTTTCATCATGTGCATTTTTTAATCCACCAAGAAGTTTTATGCTCAAAAGTGATAAAGTTCGAAAGCGTTTTAAAAGCAGTGAAAAATTTATAAACTTCATAAGGGCACGTGGCTTGAATCAGCGA